>CM057459.1:1303492500-1303937500 GCA_016271365.2 Neoceratodus forsteri | reverse complement strand
TCATTAGTAACATTGCAGAACAGCTGAAGGGAATTTTTTTCACCAAATTTTCAATGTAGCCATTTTAAGACCTCTGCTCATTAACAGTGTCACTGTGATTTTCTTAATCTGTCCCAACCATTGATTGCGCACACCGATTGCGCCATTGTGCGCTACATGCATGGAAACACATTTTGGGCGAGATGTGAAAAATGACAGCTCTACTGCTCATAAGGAGGTGTGGAAAAATGGCAATGTTGAAAATCTGGAGTGCAAATATTAAAAATTTGCGAAATTACGAGCGTGCATAGGAACTGAGCAACGCACGCTTGTAAAACAGTCATTTTTAGGAATTTTTTCACCAAATTTCCAACATAGCCATTTTAAGACCTCTGCTCATGAATGGTGTGACTGTGATTTTCTTAATGTGTCCCATACATTGAGTTCGCACACCGACTGCGCCATTGTGTGCTACAAGCGTGGAAACACATTTTGGGCAATATACGAGAAATGACAGCTGTACTGCTCATAAGGAGGTGTGGTAAAATGGCAATGTTGAAAATCTGGAGTGAAAATATTGAAAATTTGTGAACTTATGAGCGTGTGTAGGAACAGCGCAACGCATGCTCGTAAAACAGTCATTTTTGGGAATTTTTTCACCAAATTTTTAACTTAGCCATTTTAACACCTCTGTTCATAAACAGTATCACTGAGATTTTCTTAATCTGTCTTGAACACTGATTTTGCGCACCGACTGCACCATTGTGCGCTACATGCGCGGAAACACATTTTGGGCGAGATGTGAGAAATAACAGCTGTACTGCTGATAAGGAGGTGTGGTAAAATGACAATGTTGAAAATCTGGAGTGAACATATTGAAAATTCGTGAATTTAGAGCGTGCATAGGAACAGCACAACGCATTCTTGTAAAACAGTCATTTTGGGGAATTTTTTCACCATATTTTCAACATAGGGTTTTTGGGGGCCTATCTCATGAACTGTGACGCTGTCATTTTGTAAATCGGTCCTGAAAGGTGGTTCCACACAGTGACCATGAAACCACCTTTCGGGGCCAATTAATGCCATGACAGTGACAGAATTCATGAGGTGGGGTCCCAAAAACCCCATGTTGAAAATTTGGTGAAAAACAATTCCCCAAAATGCCTGAGAGATTCAGTAAAGTTGAAAAAACCTTATTTATTCCATTATACAGCTTACCGGCATTTCTCAGTTTGCGGTCAGCTTGAAGAGTGCAGACATTTGCCAGTCCACCAAGATCATCAGGCCTGACTGGAGGTAAGTATGGGGTGAGGTGGGGGGTGGGGAGGTAGATGCACAGAGGGTGGGCGGGGATAGGACAGTGTGCTAGGGAAGGTTTTTTTTTTAGTGTGTTTTTTTTTTACTTGGATGACGCTTGGACTTGTAGCACGCTGGGTGGGCTCCCAGCATGGCAGCTGGAAGGCTGTTTGGGGGTGGGGCAGTGGAGTCGACGGGGATTGGGCACCCCTGTCGGCCATAGCACCTGTTGCCATGCTGGGGTGGGCTCCCAGCGTGGCACCCGATAGTCTCGGGGGGGGACAGTACAGCCGACGGGGGATTGGTCACCCCCCCGGCCATACAGACTGCTGCCAAGCTGGGGTGGGCTCCAAGCATGGCACCTGGAACTCTGTTGAGGGTGGGAAGTGCAGTACAGCCGACGGGGGATTGGGCACCCCCCATCGGCTATACAGTGTGTATGTGGGGGGAAGCATTAGCACATAGTATGCGTGTGGGGGAGCGCGCATGAGCACACAATCTTATCGCTGCTCACTGAAGCATAGCTCTCCCTTTCAACTGTACAGCCACTGCATTTTCAACTGCTGCAGCATTGATTGGAGAACTGCGGCCGCGCCTGCAAACACACTGACTGAATTGGAAGAGGGCTGCCACACCTCCAAAAACTCGGATAATGGCATTATGTTTCTTTCACATGCATGCAAGCAACATAATGAGATACTTACTGTAAGTCTGTGCATCTGACAGGCTACAAAACTTAGAACAATGGCAGGCTACATGGACATTGGTCTACTATGCCCTGTACATTCCTAAGATTCCTGTCTTGTTCAACTCAGTCTGGTACACAAGGCTCCATTCTTCACTTACCAAGACTGGGAAGCTGTGCAAATGGGGCCAATTCCAAAGCTAGTTTCATGAAGAACTGCAGAGAGTCTGAGTTGGGGACATACACAGATCCAAACAGCACCTCTTTTTGTCCCAGTCTGCCATGACTAAATATGTATCACCCCTCATTATCCAAGATGTCCTTAATATGTTAAAATGGGACTGACCTGGAAATGAAAACTGCAGTCTGCCTCTGTTTCATAATATCCCCCGCTCCATAGATCTGTCTGATCCACTCCCTCCCAAAATGTAAGCGCTGCTCTCTTTTGAAATGCGTTTCTTGTAAACAAGCAATATTAGTCTGGCGCTTTCTTAAGTGACATAATACACAGTGCCTTTTCTCTCTGGCCTGCCCTCTCTTCATGTTCCATGATGTGAAACGGTGAGCACTACCTAAGTTGTTCATGCGTTATAGAGTGACCCCTGACCGCTGTTATGATTAATGCTAGCCTGTACCTTCACTGTCCGAACTATGAACCCCCACACGCAAAACACTGATCCCAACATTCAATCCCATTGAACTGTAGGCACTGCCCCCCACACACACACATAACAGAAGGATACTGATAGGGTAGAGAGAGTACAGAGAAGGGTGACCAAAATGGTGCATGGTATGCATCAGAGGACATATGAGGAGAGGATGGAGGAGCTTGACCTATATCCACTGGAAACCAGAAGAGAGAGAGGGGGTTATGACTGAAACTTTTAAATACCTGAAGGAATTAACAAGGCAGGGGAAGGGAGTATCTTAAAGAGGAAGTACAATCCAAGAACTAGGGGGCACGCTTGAAATTGGAGGGTGGTCAGTTCAGAAGTAACAAGCATTTGTCAATGCTGAATGTTTGCTTGCTGGTATTGGCCTTGGCACTGCAGGAGTTAGACAGATGCATAATAGGAATGGCAGTTAAGTACTGAACTAACGCCAACCCCCACCACCATCCTGCAGAGACTGACAGGTGCTGGAGTGTGCCTTTGGGTCATCGGCTATAATGCTCACACCATTCCACCTCACCCTACCCTGCATACACTGACAGGTGTCACAGTGTGCCTTGGGGTCTTCAGCCCTTATGATCACCCCATTCCATAAGGAAATAAGCTGAGATGGGTGCAGTATAGGAGAATGGGGTGAACGTTACGGCCGAAGACCCCAAGGCACACCTTGATGCCTGTCAGTAGCTGCAAAGTGGGTGTGGGGGTGGAATGGCATGAGCATTACTGCTGACGACCCCAAGCCACACCTCTGACGCCTGTCAGTCTGTACAGGGTGGGGTGTTACAGTTGGAAACCCTAACGCCCCAGGTGTTTGTTGGTATTTTCACTCCAAATTTTCAACATGGGCTTTTTGGGACCCCACCTCGTGAACCTCATGCAGTTTCATTTCTTTACTCAATCCTAAAAGACGATTTCGCACAGCGAGTGTACCATTCGGCACCACAGGTGCAAAAACACATTTCAGGCAGGTTGTAAAACATGACAGCTATACTGTTCATGAGGAGGTGTGATAAAATGGCAATGCTGAAAATCTGGAGTGAAAATATGAAAAAGTGGTGAAGTTACGAGTGTGTGTAGAAACTGTGCAATGCACACTTGTAACGCAGTCATTTTTTGAAATGTTTTCACCAAATATTCAACGTTGCTTTTTTGGGACCTCCTCTCATGAACAGTGGCACTGGGATTTTGTTAATCTGTCCCAAAAGTTGATTTCACACAGCGACCACGCCATTCTGTGCCACCGGTGCAAAAACACATTTTGGGAAGCATGCAAAAAATGATAGCTGCACTGTTCATAAGGGGGTGTAAAAAAATGGCAATGTTGGAAATTTGGAGTGAAAATACGAAAAATTGATGAAGTTACGAGTGTGCGTACAAACTGCACAATGCATGCCTGAAACAGTCATTTTTTGGAGTTTTTTCACCAAACTTGCAACATGGGCTTTTTGGGACCCCCACCTCATGAACAGCGGCACTGTCATTTTGTTAATCAGTCTCAAAAGGTGATTCCACGCAGCAACCGCAAAGTCATGTTTCAGGATTGAGAAACAAAGTGACAGTGTCAGTGTTCATGAGGTGTGGTCCAAAGAACCCCATGTTGAAAATTTGTGACTAAAACTCCCAAAAATGACTGAGATATCAACCTAAGTTGAAACCCTCCATTGATTGCCATTATAGGGCTTACCGTGATTTTCCTTAGTTTGCGGTCAGCTTTTGAAAAGTGCAGATGTGTTCTCAGTCCACAGAAGATCGCAGCGCCGGACCTCTGGAGGTAAGTATGGGTGAGGGGGGGTGAGGGAGGTGGGGTGCAGAGGGAGGGTCGGGATGGGGAGGGGTGGTGAGGATGACGAGGAACAGTTTTCTTTTCTTTAGGTTTAAAAAAAAAAAAGACCTTGGGGGGACAGTTTCCTTTTTTACAGGTGAAATAGTATGAAAATTAAATTTCAGCACACTGGGGTGGGCTCCCAGTGTGCCAGAATAGTGGTGGGGGAGGAGATCAATGCTGACCTGGGGATTGGGCACCCTGAGCTCGGCTGAAAAAAAGGGGGCATGGAGGGTGCATCTGACACCAGGAGTGGACATCCCAGTGTCAGACAATATAAAGAATTACTTTGGCACACTGGGGTTGACTCCCAGTGTGCCACAGTAGTGGGGGTGGGGAGGCATGCCGACACTGGGATTGGGCACCCCGTTGTTGGCAAAAGATATGTTTGGGCTTGGAGGGCATGCCGACATAGGGATTGGGCACCCCATTGTTGGCAAAAGATATGTTCACCTGGAAAGGTACATTGAGCAAACCAGTTGCTCGTAACTGTAGCCATGCGCAGACACGTGTGCACTGTAATGCTGATGACTGGAATGTGCCTGGCTGCCGGTAGGGGGGGAGAAGAGATCTGCTGCTGCAATGACAAAACTGTCCATGATTGGAGCGGCAGGTTTCTTTCAAGTGCAGTGCTTGCTCTGAAACTGCCATCATCGGCAGCTTCCCTGTTGATTAGTGGCCGAGGTACGTGCCCATTAAAGTGTCCCCTGCATTGGCCACAACACTGCCATGCCTCTGCAATGCTCTACTAACCTCTATGTTTTTTGTGCTCACAAAGAGAGGGCACTACTTCACTGAGAGGGTGGTGGGTCCCTGGAATGGGCTACCAGAGTGGGTGGTTGAGGCATCAACAGTGGGAGGATTCAAATGTGCATGAGATAAATACATGGGTTTAAACAAGAGAGCGAGAGATAGATACCCTAAAGGGAAAAAGGTGTCAGAGATCAACGTGGAGGTGGGGGAAGGGGGAAGGACACATGTGGTCAAGTGTGGTAGCATCAAGGCTACCTAGGGGAAGGGAACAAGGACAAACTAGATAGGCCATTGGAGTCCTTTTCTGCCGACAAACTTCTATGATTCTGTGATTCTATAACGAATACCCCAGCTGATCTATCAACATAGAAAACAATGAACAGATATCTCACCACTGCCTCCCCATTCCTTGCGACTGAACTCCACATCATTTGATCAATAACCAACTGGAGTGGCTGTTAGGACATGAAATCCTGCTGTGAACATGAAATCTGGAAAGCATTATCTGCTCTCCGTAAGATAAAACCCCCATACCTTTGGGGATCAGGTTGTTTGGTATGCACAGCTGCTTTTCATGTACCATGACAGCATTTCAAAATAAGGCCCCAGTGCAGGGGATGTGAACTGTATCATAAGGGCTAGGTGACATTCTCTGCCAGAGACAACTGAATCCTCAGTGCCCCCCCCCCCACCTCGAACACTCTGATGTCTAGGCTGAGCTGCTGTGTATCCTGACCCTTCACCTTCACTAATCGTCTCTAAGCAGAGCATGAAAAGAAGTGGCCAACAACACTAAACGGTGGCCATCATGTTTTCAAAGTGATAACTTGTCTAACTGTAAAAATTCAGCCCTACAACACACCAAACAAGTCTTTGGTGTGCAAGAGTCAGTGTTCCCTCTCCTCCTGCCCATGCAAGCACAGCATTTCTGTGTCTTTCATTATCTCACTGTCTTCCTGCACATATAATTGCATGGGAAGAGGGTGCTTATAGTTATTATTTTGGACTCATGCTTTTTCCCTCCCAAAGCCCCTTGTTTAACTCCAGGGTTACTCTGTTCAATAATATTAGACAGCTCTGGATTTTAGAGTGCTGTTTGGCATAGTCGCAAGCAGTTCCTCATGGCACATTTACTGTTCTGCTCCCTCCTGCCATAATGGCATGACATGCTGAGCCACCACAAGGTTACTCCCCATTTAGTTGCATTACTGCTCACTCACCTGCAATACTGCTCACTCACCATCACCTTATATGAGATCTTGTCAGCTGTTGTAGAGTCAAAAGATACACAAACAGAACAACAATACAGAAGCTCCTTGATTCATTCGAGGTTGCGCATACTGATGAGCAACTTCAGACCATCCTCCTCCTCTCCTGCACCTCCTATTCCCAGCGGAGTCTCCTCTGTGGCTTGTCACAGCACTGGATCAAACTTCATGGAGCAGGTAGGGGAAAGTGCTGAAAGTTCTGCCTTCACTTGCTCCACAGAGAGGAACTACTTTTGCCCTCTGTCTGTGGTGACCACAAGTTTGGCCAGTACAGGACCCTGAATTTCATTTGTGCAGCAAACAGCTTAGACTTGATTTGGTGGTATGCCACTTGTTGTTTGCCATACTTGTGGGCGTAGGTCCTGAAATAAAAATAATCTCCTGCCTTGCCGCCGAATTTCTTTGTCCTCTCTCATTTTCAACAGGATATGTACTTCATCAAGATAGTCTAATAGTTGAAATGTAGACAGGAACTCTCTCCAGATGGTGGTGAGGGCTGTAAAGCTGTATGAACCCTTTCAGTTATGTATTAGAATCCATACGGCAATGGACCCTTCACTTTCTACTACAGTTTTTAGATAAATTGCAGTGTGTCTGGCCCCTCAGTTTGCTCCAATAGCCCCACTAACACCGTATTGCTTCTACTGTGGCCCACTTGATCCTCAAGCTGCTTCTCCAGCCTCAACACTTTCTTTTGCAGGGCTACCACTTCAGGCTCCAGGCATTCATGTCTGTCTTCAAGTGAGATTACGCTCTCTTTTGTGCCCTCCACCTATCTGCTGAGATCCTAGATAGTAGGATGTATTATTTTAATGTTACTTGACAGCTCTAGTAAAATGCACTTGAGTATATGCTTCTGCTGGCTGAACATCTGGTGATACCAGTAGCTTGTGTTGCTTGAAGCCTTGCTGCCTTTCTGGCAGTGGTGGCAGCATTGAAAATAGCTCTTCCTGCTCTGCTTCAAAGTTTATCTCCGATGCCATTTTTGCAAAAAGATGTTGGGCATGATTTTCAAATGGACGTTAGAGTGACGCAAGATGCACCCAACATCCATTTGCAGCAAAGTTTGGTGTGCCACAGACTCTGCACCAGATTTTGGTAGAAGTGGGGTCCGGGCATCAAAGTCCTCAAAGCTGCCACAAGCAGATGCATACATTGGCGCATGGGAGGGGATTGATGAAGGCTGATGACATCCCCTGGCTGTGGACATGCTGGCCCATACACTCAAAGAGGACACAGTACAATGGGAGCAAGTAGTGGACAGTATCAACAAAGGACACACTGACCACCATACATCTCGAGACAAGGCTGCTAACCTTATAGCAGTCCGCCTGTGGCATGGCCTCCAAAAGTTAGCATCTAGTTATTTATTTATTTATTCAATCTCGGAATAAGACCTTTGAGCTTAACATCTCATTTACAAAGGTTCCACATTAGATGGTTACAGACAATTACAATAACAAGCAAGGAACAAAAGCATATTCAAACAGGTAATACATGTTTTTTCTGAAGATAATACAACAGAGCAGGCAATTAAAGCAGAGTATCTCAACTATACATTATTGCCTTAGTTTAGGAGTTTCAACATAAGAGAATTTTGATGAAGTGCAGCAAATACCCCCAAGGGAGGATTTCCCAGCCCAGGAGGGAGAAAGGAATTGCACAGAGGGAAGTTGGTACCGATATGTTGCAAGGTGTAGGATAGCAGTAAGAATAAACATAGAAACATAGAAACATAGAAGTTGATGGCAGATAAGGACCACAAGGCCCATCCAGTCTGCGTCAGTGTAAGGGTAGGTAGAAAAAGAAGCCACCCAGAGTGGTAAGATGGACAATGCACACATCTTGTTCCCCACTGCTCACCCCACCCAAGCATGTAGTTGTGTGTTCATCATACTGTAGATCTACTGCATGAGAATATGCATCCATGGCAGTGCACTTCTGCATGAGATGCACATGAGCATGCGCCCATCTGAAATCGCATTCTGCTGCACATGATCACTGACCTTAGGTGCACGGTGGTAGTGAGTGTCCTGTGGCAAAAGCAAGGTGTGACAGCCACACTCATGTGATCACATCTACAGAGGACAACCAACAGTGCTGTTATTTGTCCAGTAAGATCCTGCAGATGTATAGGACATCAGCATGTCTGGCACCAAGTCACTATGTGTCTCTCATGCTGCAGACTGCAGAATGCCCTGTTGTACTCCTGCATGTGTCCTTTGCTCCCGGCACTATGTAAAGGAATGTGTTCCAGTGACTACAATATGTGTCCCTGTTGCATATAGAGGGATAGCTGGCACATACCAGGTACCTGCTCTTACAGCTGCTGACTGCCCTGTTAGCTCACTCTGTTTGGGGTCTCATAGGTGTACCTGCACATAGATGTGTGCTGGTTGTATCATGGCAACACATGCCATCTCTCAGCCACTATTACACATCCTCGACCAGGACAGGTGTGTGTCTGCACAGAACTATGGGGGCAACTGAACATTACTACACAGGGATTGTCCACCTGGGAACAGAAGTAGGAGGTTGTTCAGGAAAGAGGTTTGGTTTTATCATCTGTTTTAACTGAAATATTTGAATAGTTTTGTACTTGAAATTAGTTATGTGTGTTAAAAATTACTACTTTGAGTTAGACCTGTTACTTGGGCTGTGATATTGTAACTATTGGGGCTTGTGTGCTGGGTGTGGGAACACTTGTTTGGCAGTGATAATTGGGGTGAAATTTAAATATGATGTTTGTCTGGTGGTGGTGGTGCCCTCCCACCCACCCTGTGTTGTAGGCTTTCTTAAATACTGAAAAGCCACTGGGGGTTGGGATTGAAGGGCTGTGCATTTCTGTTTGTGACTGAAATTTGAAGCAACAGGAACTGGTGGGCCTGTGACATCATACGGTACCTGATGTCTGCATACACACACTGTTAGTGGGACTAGAGGTACAATGTGCTTCTACCAAGCTGTGCAGTACCATGGGGCCATTCCCTACCATGTTCAGCCTTGCTACCAGTGTGCATATGCCGTAAGTCTTGAGATGAGACTGGCACTGGCAGCCACACAGACAAGCCTGCTGTGTGTGCCAGAGTTGGCCCAAAAGTCTGTTAGGCCAGCTTTGGCTAGTCTATCCACTGGCATGACCTGCAACCTTTGGGGGGCTTTGAAAATCCCATGTAAGGAGATAGTGCAATCGTGTTGTGGCACAAGCTCCCGATCCAACATGGCACATCCTGCAGATTGGCACAAGACCAGCACAAGCTGATCTGGCACAGGCAGACTCACTGGGGATACAGGCTGTGTTTGAAAATCAGGAATGGCACATGGTGTAGTGCAGGGCAGCCCTTGCATCATTTCTTTTTGATGCAGGCACCATGCATCATTCTTGGGGCTTTGAAAATCAAGCTTGTTCTGTGACTGCTCTGCAATTAATTGCATGGGTTGAAATTGGCACCCACCTGCCCGCCAAATGCGGGTAGATTTCGGGTCGGGTGGCTGAAAGTGTGTGTGTGTATTGAGCGCCTATCAGGCACCTGCAAAAACATAGCCCAAACAAGCATGGCTAGCAAGCCCTTTTTTTAAGTTGGCGCCTTTTCCCTTTGTTTTAAGCAGCGGAGGGGGGCGGGGGGGTGGTGCTGCAGGAGCAAATGCTCAATCAGGTCTGCCGCCTCAGGTAACGCTCCCAATAGGCTGTGGCATCAAGATGGGGGTGTGACTTCATTCCCAGCAGTGCATTTAAATGCAGAAGTAAAATGAACCCAAACTATTTCCCTGCAAATCTAAACATCAGTCTACCTGCAAAATCGGCGCTAGAGAGAGAGAGAGAGAGAGAGGGAGAATCCGAAGCTGTAGAGGAATCAGAGCCTCAGTGGGTGAAGCTGTTTTTTCACTGGAAGTTCAGCCGGCAGTCCATTGGAACAACGAGTGACTGCTTTCATCACCCTGCTTTGGAGGTGCATCTTCCGTGCACATGGAGTCTCTCTGAAGAGGGAAAAGAGGCAGTCGGCTGCTTTCCCCCTTTGCTGTCAAGCTTCTGAAGAGCCGCTCTGTCCAGTGTTGCTGGTGACCTGTCTGCTGGACTGAACAGGAGACAGCCACCAAATTGAGAAGCAGAGAGAGCCAGGCAGTGCAGCGTAGCACTGAAGTTCCAATCGGCCAAACCTCTACTGCCTCAGTCACTCAGCTGGCATCTGATCGAAGGGGTCTACCAGTTACTGGCACTAAGGTATGCTGCATAATGTTATGGTCCAGTGTCAGTGACTGTTTAGTAGCAGGGGACAACATGTGTAGGTGGCAGGCAATTTGACAGGCTGAAGGACTGTGAGACAGCTGAGGGAGCATGTCAGAAGAGGGAGCAGCTGCAAAATAAGCAAAGTACTGTTTCTGTGAAAACTAGCCATTAATATTGCAGACTGTAGTGTGAGCAGATTATTTTTAAGCACTTTAAGACACAGTAGTTTTCTTAGTTTGCAACTGTTCCCTCTTTTGACATGCTCCCTCACCTGTCACAACACAGTCTTTTAGCCTGTCAGATTGCCTGCCACCTATACATGTTGTGCTAAGCCCCAATATTCCATAGTGCTGTGTATATGTATGTGTGTATGTATGTATGTATATATAAATATGTATATATATATTAGAGGCAAAAAACTCCATTTAATGCATTAGTTAGGGTTGTTCCACAGCAACAAAAGTGAGGAAATTCGCTGTTAGGGTTGAAAACCCTAACTCCGAATTCACCCCCCCAGCACCACACACACACAGACACACAGACACACACACACACATATGCAAGTATGGGGGAGGACCAAGTTAACACAACCAATGACAGACATCCAGCAGCAGGTGACAGAAATAACAAACAATTGTCTAAATGTACTACGAGACATCCCCACCCACCTGATCAGGTACTGCATGCTCAGTGGAGATCAACAGCAAAACTGAGGCCATGTACACCAAACGTACACATCCCTGATGGCAGCTGCACACAACGTACCACACTTAGTAGTTGCATGGCCTTACCTACCGATGCCCCACACCAGACCACACCACATGTGGTGGGCCACCTGAGCAATAGAGTTCAGCAAAACCAAGGAGTTGTACAGGTATAATATCTCTGATTATAACAAGGGTTTGAGAAATGCAGCTTCTAATTGACTGTAAACATTGTAACAGCCTTATGTTTAGTTTTTATTAACATACATGTAGAGCCTAACCATATGATGAACATGGTTTAATGTTGTTTAAAAAACAGTTTCATTATGATAGCAATAAGCCACTCCAGGTATTATGTTAATGGTCAGTTTATCACTGTCTAGCGACATGTGGCACTCGGCCATGCCTCATTCAACATTAAACCCCTACAGGTGATTAACAGACCATTTAACATAACTGTTGATCATCATGCCTTATTGCTTAATTGTCTTTATGAGTAGATACTCTCCTCTGCTAGGCACTGCAGCAGCTTTGTAACACAGTGTCCCACCCAGTTACACCATACACTGTCTAGTTACTGGAGAATGGCTGTGAATATGAACTCATGAAGATGAACAGTGTAACTTGATCATTACAGTCATCAAAACCTTAGTGTGATTATAACTTACAGAGTCAGTGATAGAGAATAACCCCTGCTGTCCTAGTACACTTACCCCATTGTGAGTTAAATCAATACTAAAAGACATTCTGTTTATATCTACGCCATACCTACTTGATTCCTGTTGTACCACACTAATATAGTTATCACTTTGATAGCATCAGTGACAGAAGTGTGGCAACCCAAACACTAGGCATACAGCCTGAGTATGAAACAACTGTTAAAAAATTACACTGTGTCCATAAGTGGCATAGATCACTCATTGCAACAATAGTAAATGTATTACTATTTGAATAAGTTAGTCATCACAGATGCAATGAGATTGTCTTTATCAGGTACAACATACTCAGTAAGTGCCTACAGGAAAATCTATCCTATATACATCTCCGATACAGGTACGTCATTGTTGGCTCAGTAGTGCTATGATATTTAAAAGTTGCTTGGCCTGATCCATGCAATTACACTGTTTCTTACAAAGAATACTTACTGCATCTTTAGTATTGAAGCACACTGAAGGTCTATGTATGTACATCAGCAGTACACCTTCATCAGTAAGAATGCATCTGATACTGGCATTACGAATTTCACAGCGTTGAACAGGCAATGCTTTTCCATACGTTTACATCAGCCTCTCTATCTTGAGTAAACCGTTGCAGTCAATGTACTACTATGTAAATCACATACTAAATGTAACACTAGTTTTATCTTGAGCATGCTAGTGTCTTGTAGTTAATTTGTACTTACTTTTAATTAATGTATACTCACTAGTGTTAAAACCTTTCTACAACTGTCATCATGCACCTTCAGAATTTATATTGACTAACGCACAGTACCAGTTGTGGTGTGGTGGGGCATCGCAGGTAAGGCCATGCAACTTAAGTGTGGTACGTTGTGTGCAGCTTCAATCAGGGATGTGTACGTTTGGTGTACATGGCCTCAGTTTTGCTGTTGATCTCCACTGAGCATGCAGTACCTGGTCAGGTGGGTGGGGATGTCTCGTAGTACATTTAGACAATTGTTTGTTATTTCTGTCACCTGCTGCTGGATGTCTGTCATTGGTTGTGTTGACTTGGTCCTCCCCCATACTTGCATGTGTGTGTGTGTGTGTGTGTGTGTGTGTGTCTGTGTATATGTGGTGCTGGGGGGGGTGAATTCAGAGTTAGGGTTTTCAACCCTAACAGCAAATTTCCTCACTTTTGTCACTGTGGAACAACCCTAACTAATGCATTAAACGGAGTTTTTTGCCTCTAATTTCCCTTCTTTTTGATAATGATAACGAGAAATAGTGAATGTAATGCGGCGGCAAGGGCCCTGCGCTCCCGCCACATGATGTCTTTTGGCATAGTAACAGGAAGAGCAATGCAAACAGAAGCGCTAACAGTGGCACACATGGTAACGCAAGTGCAAATGACAACAGAAAGGGCAATGCACACGGTGGCATAGACGGGAACAGTCTGCCATGTGATGTGTTGTCACATAGTAACATGTGCCTGCAAACAGAAATGTCAATGGGCATGGTGACGCAAAGTGAAACAGAAAGAGAAACAGTACTGTAGACACAAATGGCAAAAAATAACAGAAAGCATAGCGCAAATGAAAAGCAGAAGGATGGCGCACATAGGCCCCGCGCTCTCCCGGTGCACGACGTAGCAGTTGGGAGCGGCCCAAAGGGCCCTGCGACCCCACACATGATGTCATGTGGCATAGTAACAGGAACAGCACGCAAACAGAAGTGCTAACAGACAAGACAAGGTAACGCAAAGCGAATGAGAACAGAAAGGGCAACGAACACGTGGCATAGATGGAACGGTAAATACATGATGTCTTGTCACATAGTAACATGGTGCCTGCAAACAGAAATGTCAATGGGCGGTGACGCAAAGTGAAACAGAAAGAGAAACAGTACGGTAGACAAATGGCAAAAATAACAGAAAACGCAAGGCAAATGAAAAACGCAAAGGATGACGCACGTGGTGGCGAGACGCTAACAGTAAGTGAAACGGGCATGGAACTGCAAGCGGAAAGGGCAATGGTAACAGTAATGTAAGCACAGGCTGGTTTTCCCAAAAGCTGAATAGAGAAAGACTGAGTACAAAGAATGTATGCATAATAATGGGTATCGGAGCAGAAAATGAGGACTTGGAATACTAAATAGGTTATATCTCAGGAACCGTCTTACGAGAAAAAAAATTTAAAAGTACGATGATTTATGACTATTCTGGCTAGTTTTGTAACTTAATTGAGAAGGCTGGAGAATTTTTTGATAAAAGTCCGTATCTCGCACCGCTTCCAGATACGGGCCCTGAAAGGCGCCGCGAACGCCTGTAATGTTATCCTATGGGAAAAAGAGAAGTTCAGAGCTGCTAACTTTGCCTCCTGTAATAATTTTTCACCAAACCACTGAAAGGCACATCTGTGGGCTGTTGGCTGTCTTCCTCCAAATTTCAGGAAAAGACCAAACTGTTATTTTGCAGCAGGGTGCCAAAGGATTCCTGTAATGCATCGGGCGCCGTAATGTTATCCTATGGGAAAAACCATCAACTTTGGAGTGCTGTAACTTTGCTGCCATGTAATATTTTTTCAATACAAAACTGAAAGGCACATCTGTGAGATGTCGGCTGCGTTCCCTCCAAATTTCAGCCAAAACTCCCAACCATTCTTTTGCAGTGCAGTGCCAAAGAATTGCTGCCATTTTCCCACAGACTAGAAAATTACTGTCGCATTTCATAAAAGCTTTCAAACATTTGGCGATGACTGCGGAGCACGAAAGTACTTTATGAAGTACTTTTTCCAGAAATCTGAAAACATATTTCTGGGGTGTTTTACCCAAAATAAAGACATGGCTAGCATCCTCAGGGTCCGACTAGGTGAATACAAAAAGAATTAGGTTGCTAAAGGGTCCCAAATTTAAATGCCAAGCATTTTTCTAATCACCAACTGAAAACAAAATGGCTGATTTGTGAAAGTAACAGGCCCATTTGCGAAAGTAAAACTGCATTTGAAAATAGGTGTCAGCGTGGCTCAGTTTGTAGCACATCTGCCTCTGGACCAGAAGGTCGTGGGTTCTCATCCCACACCGGGATTGGACTTGCACCTAAAAATTGCTGGCATCCGAGTGCAGTATTGGGGGGTGGTGTGCTGTCCTTCGGATGAGATGTTAAACCGAGGTCCCTTCTGCCCATCCTGGTGGGTGTCCAGGTGGAAGTAAAAGAACCCAGGGCACTCTTCGCAAAGAGTAGGGAACATTCCCGTGTCCTGGCCAACATTCTCCTTCCCATAAACCGGTTCATGCAATTATCCAGGCTGTGTGTGGGTGATGATGTGCGATATGGCCGCCACCACACATTCAGTCACTTCGCTACCAGTCTAGCATTGCTTGTAAAGTGCTTTGATGTATGAAAAGCGCTATAAATGCTGATTCTTCATTTGAGTAAGTGTTGAACTTTTGTTCACTTTTCCCATTGACTTATAATGGGAAATTGTTTTTGAATAACTTTTGAACGTTTAATATTTTTCACCAAATCTTCAAAAGACACATCGGGGACCCTGGCGCATGTTCCCTGAAGATTTTGGGCTAGTTAAATTGCAAAACCGGGCGACGACCTGTACTGCTGGACCGTGAATTCCAGAAAAAGCGAACGGCACACAAAATCACGCTTAATAACTTGCAGCCGTGTATCCGACTGGTACGAAAACTTGGCAGATGCCAAGACCTATGGTTCTGGATCATGTATTCCAAATTTCAGCCAAATCTGTCAAACTGCTGCAAAGTTATTAAGGTGCAAAGTTTTGGGGTTTAACATAGAAATGGCTCCTCAACCCTAACTATGGTAGCACTACTGTGCTACCATAATAAATATATATATATGTGTGTGTGTGTGTGTATATATATGTGTGTGTGTATGTATATGCATATGTGTGTGAGTGTGTGTATATATGTGTGTATATATATATGTGTGTGTGTGTGTATATATATTGCTGCTAGAGTTCAGTCAGTCTAGCATCACAGGGAGCTGCACGTTCTGGAAAATCACTGTGGTCTGCAAACTAAATGAGATGCAGCCTAGTAAGCTTTCATTGATTTGTGCTGGTTCTGGTCTAATATCTGTCATTTGTCATGACTGTATTTTGTCAGACAGAATTTTCAGCCACTGTATGATTGCTAGCTACAGCTTGTTTCATTTTTTTTTTGGGGGAGCTTGTTACTGGTAATTTTGTTCAGTATTTAATGAGAGACTAACATATTTAGTTTGTGCAAAATTAGGCAGAAGTATGCATATTTTGTTGCCCTTCTGCCTTTTTTTTTGGGGGGGGGGCTTTTTGTAATGTTCCTTTCCCAAGCAGTTGATGAAGAGATGCTGCAGTCTGCTGGGGAAAGAAACAACAAAATCCCTTGCCCATAAAAGAAAAAAACAGTTTTTCACATCAGTTTAATAATTGTTTAAATAAAGTCAACTGCAATAAAACATTTATTTTTTAAACCCAAGTTCATGTGGTTCCTTTTTTTTTTTTTTTTTTTTTTTGGGTGCCGGGCTAGTGGCAATCATGACAGGCCGGTGGATTTTTCCAGACACTAGCCCTGTGGGCTGGTGGCTGAAAAAGTTAGTTTCAACCCCTGTGACTGATGGATGAAAGGTACAGTAAAAAAAGTGGATTGCTGGGACTGTAATGCATTTTGTCTTGTTATTGGTGAAGCCAATCCTCCAAGTAGCTACTCCATGAAGTGTGTCACATGGCTCCAAGCATGTGCTCTCTTGAGGTTAGGACGATGACGAGGGACGACATAACTGATACCTACAAGTTCTTGAATGTTAGCAACGAATTAGACTGCAAGTGGCTATTCATGAGGAAAGAGATCACAGTATCCAGGGACATGGGTGTAGGTGGTGGAGTCTGAAATAGTCTGCCAAAGCTGGTGACAGAAATCAAATCAGTTACCATTTTCAAACATAGGTGGGATAAGCACATGGAAGCAGTTAGACATGGAAGGGTGAATGGATTGCTGGGGGAGGGATCATTAGGGCATTGGATGGACAACAGACCAGGTAACTCTGAACTGACAACAGATTGTATATAGAATTAGCTACGAAATGGGCAGACTGCATAGACTAATGGGTCTTTATCTGCCATCAGAATCAATGCATCAAATGCATCAGTGATAGAAGGGCACTCCATTGCACCACCTTTATTTATAAATACCCCCAACTACTTCAGTCCCCTATTGGTCAGGTCCTTCAGCATGCTGTATACAGATTCAGCTCACAAGTCCTGGACATATAGATATGCTACTAAGATTAAAAAGTTTGTTGGGGAAAGGCTTCTGCATTATCTGTCAACCAGCTGGAATAGGATACCATCTGAAGCCCATAATGATGCAAACCTGCTGCAAACAGGTTTAAATCTAATGGATGAATTTTCAAAGAATTGCATCTATTTTCCAGGTACAGGTGAATAAAATCTGCCCAGACTGTTAGACCACCTATTCCAGATGCAATGATCGCGAATTGTGCTCCGAAAATAACACATGCGTCAAAATACTGATGCATGCATTTTTTTTTTTAGCCGTAAACTGGGTGAAGTGTCATAATTGCATCAGGATGTTTGAAAATAGGGCACAAGTCAAAGGCTGTGTCCAGCCCTTTGAAAAATCCACCCACTGCACCTGCAACTTGAACTTTGCCTCCTTCAACTTGTACTGGTACCATTTATCACTGATGTAGCTTCCTGTAACTTTGTTGTATTCCCATTTTGTTATATGAATTGCTGTGAACCAAGTATTTCAAATATACAGTATCAGACCTCCAACCACGTACCCACCACTACTGCTGTCTTATCCACTCCGGACCTTCTTGGAAACTACTGTACACTTTGCTTCATCTAAATGAGGCAATCCCAATGTGTAATGTCAGAAAAAATAAAATAATTTCTTTCTGCAGTGCTAATGCTTTCTGGGTCCCTCATTTTGATAGTGTGTTCTAGGGATGGGAGAGCCACAAAAGGTTCTGAGGTTCTAAAAGTCTCTGATAAGCCATAAAGGGTTCTGATAGTTATCCAGACTGTATCAGAACTTTCAGTACCTTTTAGCTGAAAGTACAAATACTGTTTTACCCATAATTGCCCACATTTAAGCTATTATTAGTGAAGTGAAATGAATGTAAGAGCAACTTGGAGTGGTACTGCACTACCTTCAACCTCCTTGTGGGTCTTTCTACCACCACCACCACCAGTCTTCTTACTAGATAAAGACTTGCTGGGGAGTATATTAGACTCCCAAAATCAAATGTTTTAACATTATCAGAACCTTATTAGAACCAGAAAAAAGGTTCTAATAAGGGTATTTGACAGAAAATGGTATAGTTCTGAACTTATCAGAGCCAGTTCTCCCATCCCTAGTGTGTATCTGACTCTTGTTAATTGACCTTTTTAGTTTTTTGGAGTGCTGTCTCTGATTTTTCGGTCAGAGAGCTAAGAGATAGCATATCGCTTCACCACCACTCTGCTTGCAACAACCATCTAAAATTGGCTTACCTGCTTCTTCCGCGTGGTTGATTTTGTTCCCCGTCCCAAATCCCAGCAGTACCAAGATGAACAGACTTAGCATTCTGATGTTCAACTGACCATTCAAGGGCTAGTGAGCTGGAACAGGAAGAGGATGGCAAACTTAGAAAAATAAACTACATGCATGTACACACATACATACATACTGTACATATATAAAAACATAGAAGCATAAAAAACATGGAATGTCATGGCAGATAAGAACTGCTTGACCCAATCAGTTAGTGCATTTTCCCCTGCCTATGTTATTACCGCAAACCCTACTTGATCTACAGCTCTTTCTCCCTTCCCCTTTCCATTCCACTATGATTCTCTTGTGACTATCCCATGCATTCTTTTTTTTATATATAGCTTTTTGCCTGCCCGCCGCCACCTGCTCCTGTCATTGGGCCCTGTATCGCGGGTCCCCCCAGTCCCTTCAACCGCTGCTCTGGCTGTCACACCAGCAGGAGACACATGGAAGCAGGATCCAGGAGTCCCTTGAGGGCTGTCACATATGGTGATGGGGGTACATAAATATTTTTCTGTTTTTCAACCTGTTCCCCACTCTGGAGCACACACGTAGACACACACGTGGAGGCACTCACATGACCCAGAGTCCTGCAGCCCTCCCTTCTACTGCCCTCCTAGACCCACACTACCACCTGCCTCCAGTGGGTGGCAGTCATTAGGCAGAGTGTGCAGGTCCCCCTCAACCCAGGAAAAGAGAGCAGCCATCGGGCGCTCAATCCGTTCCTTCCCCGATGGACCGATGAACCCCAGCAAACCACGCTTGCCACCAAACATGGGTCATTGCTGTGGTAGTAGTTAAGGCACCAGTGCCTTAGCCCTTCACGCCTCTGGACTGAGCCAATCTCATGCATTCTTGAACCCCACCACTGTTTTTGCCCCCATCACCTCTGCTGAAAGGCTGTTCCAGGAATCCACCACTCTTTCTGTTAAAAAGTATTTCCTCACATCTCTCCTGAATCCTTATCTCTCAATCTCTCCTGCCTCCTTATCTGCCTGAGGAGGTGGTAGCCTGTAGTACGGTGCGGGTTTTTAAGAGGAGGAGTGGGACAGAGTGAGGGGATGAGTAATTAAGAGGAGCGAAAGGGAGGGTGAGGCAGCTGCGAACTGAGGGGTTAGCTGCACAATCGAGCAGACTCGATAGACCGTTAGGCCTGTTTCTGCTGGTATTTTTGTATGTTCATATGTTTGTATGAATCTACCCCCTCAAGATTCATAGCACATCCAATTGTTCTTGAGCGCCTGTTTTCTGAAAAATACTTCCCTCCTGTACCTTACTTACCCCTGTGAGTTATTTAAAGGTCTCCATCACATTCCCCTCTCCCTACTCTCTTCCAGGGTGTACATATTGAAGGTCTTTAGTCTCTCCTCATAGGGCTTTTGATACAGACACTGCACCAGTTTTGTTGCCCTCCTCTGGACTGCCCTCAGTCTATGTCCTTTTAGAGATGTGGTCTCCAGAACTGGACACAATACTCTAGGTGGGGTCTTAGCTGCGATCTATACAGAGGCAACACTACCACCATCTTTCTGCTGGCAAAACCCCTCCCTATGCACCTCAGCATCTGCCTAGCCCTTCTGACTGCCTTGTTGCACTGCCTGGCCACCTTTAGGTCATCTGATATGATTACCCCAAGTTTCTTTCCTGCTTGGTAGTTGTCAATTCCACTCCACCCATTTTGTACTCTGCACTTGGGTTTCTGTGCCCTAAGTGCATTATTTTGCACTTTTGTTTTTCCTATAGGGGTTTTTTACCCCCGGGAGCCCTGGCAGGTGGCTATGTCTCTCCCTTGGAGGGACTCATCTTCCGTGCCCGAGCGTCCCCACTCAGATTGACCTGCAAAATTTCCCTGCGGCATACCACCCCATGGTGGGACCAGGGACTGAAGTGCTGTCTTTCTCCCTTCCCCTCTGCAAAGCATACTCCAGAAGCTAGGGGATGCAACTGGCCATCATGGAGTCTGCCAGCTCCTTTTTCCTCATTTTCCACACACCCCTCTCCCCACTGATGTAAGCATGCCAGTACATGCCTCCCAACCCATACTGCCCTCCAGCCACCACCAAAGGGCAGTCAACGAGCAGGATGACAGAATCTCCTTCCCTGTGTGAGAAGAGAGCTGTCCTTCAGATGCTCAATCCTCTCTCGCCCCTGCTGACCCCCGGCGGCCCGGGCTCATTCCCGAACCAGGGTCGCCGTTGTGGCGCAAGGTTAGCAACTAGTACCCCAACCTCCAGCACCACCATGCCGGCCTTATTTTGCACTTTTTTGCATTGAATCCAGCTGCCATACCCGGCCTTGACTACTCTTCTAGTTTTCTCAGGACTTTGCTTATCCTTTTCACCCCACAGAGTGTTCACCCTTTTGCCAATTTTGGTGTCATCCGCAAAGAGGCAGACCTTCCTTTCCAGCTCCTCTGCAATTCCACTTATAAAAACATTGAAGAGGACTGGTCCCCACATTTACCCCTGAGGCACCCTGATGGTCACCCTTCCTTCCTTCCTTGGAGTGAACTCAATTTACCACTACCCTCTGTTGCCTATCCCCTAACCAATTTCTTATCCAGTTTACCACCTTTGGATCCACTCCTAAGCTTCCCAGCTTGCTTACTAGTCTCTTATGTGGAACAGCCTTACTAAAATCTATGTAGGCCACTTCCACTGCTCTACCCTGATCTAATTATTTTGTCACCCAATCAAAGAAATCTATCAGATTTGTTTGACATGATCCCCCCCCCCCAATGAATCCATGCTGCCTCAGGTCTTGTAACCCATTAAATTCAAGATATTCCTTGAATACTAATGGGGGGGGGGAGCAGGAGCTATTCCTTGAAATACAGATTTGGGGGGATTGTGGGAGAACAGTGGTCCATCGAGTTCCTTCATCCCACCAGCTCAGTAGACTACCATGTCACCATGTTTTCTTTAAACTACATGTCAAGTCTCAGATGCAATGCCAGAGGGACAAAGGGCTCTTAAAGCACAAAACACTGGTGCCCTTTGGGGGCATCTGTATGTTGTTTTGAGCTGTGTCTGCACTGCATGTGTTTGAAATAATAAATACTGGACTGTTTGCCGTAGATCATGACTGGCTCACTTTACCATGGGAACGTGTGCTTGGAACTTTTCTGTCTGACTTTGTAGTGTGCAGCCTGATGCACCACTCGTCCTTTATGAGAACGTTCCTTTAAGTCTAAGATACAGTGCACTAATATTCAGGTATTTAGTCCTCAGAAAATTGGCTTGTAACAATAATCTAGTGGTCAGTTGGGCAGTGATCACCTACACTTTACCACTAGCTAAGAGAATATAGTTACTTGATGTGATACTCAGTGAATCTGATGTCTGTCCATCACTCTTCGATTAATAAAAGTGCCATTTAACCTGCATGATTCAAGTGGGAAGGAGAGGAACACTGGTTTTCAGTAAAATAATTACATAATTTCTCCTTTATGTCGACTGTGAATACATTTTCAATCCACTTGGTCTTACAAGTAAGCCTGTAGTTTCTCCTGTCCCTCGAGCTTTACACACCACTTTATTCAGTAAAAAGAAAGGTCTTACTTCTTGGTCATAAGGGACTGGTGCTAAATTGTTGCACCACAGTCCCCTTTCTTGTGACCCCCTGAGCTATGCTCAAAGGGGGTTATGCACTCCCTCCATGTCAACACACATTAAAGTGCACTGCAGTGTGAAAAGGCCAGGACCATGTAGTGTCTTACACAATTCATGGTAACCACTGACACAGTTAGCACAGCACTTTAATGACACTCACTGGCATGAAAACTTCCTAATGGTTAATCATTTCTATTGATTTAAAATTTGCAGTCAAAACAGCATTGCCCCAGTCAGGTTACATATTACTCAAAGATATCAGTACATGGTACTGGGAGAATGCAGACATTTCACACAGTAAGAGTAGAGCTTATAGCCCCCTATCTTTACATGTACAACTTAGATGGACTACCAGCATTTTGAATATTGCCCCAGATAGGGGTACATATGGGCATGTTCATTTCTTATCTGGCAACTGCCCAATATCCCTAATCATTTGTCTATTGAACATCATACAAATAAAACCGAACACAGTAACAAGAAACAGTAACCAGAAATCTTTTTAACTTGGTGGTAGGGGTTCCCACTATGCAAAGAAGTGTTGGGAAACAAGGTTAGGGAATGGGGATCTATTGGCCTAGCAGAAACAAAAAAAATAGGTACACACACTCCCCAACGGGTCATTCAACAGTAATCTAAATGACATCTTGAAAAAGCACAGTCTTTGTGCGAAATGCCATTGAGTGGTTTGTTGGGGTCCGGGCAGTAAGTCTTCTTTTTCACATCAGCACTTTTTAGGATCATGATATGATATCATGAGTAAACAACCCAATATTTTTTTTACAGTACCATACCAATCCTGTCAACTGGATTACTGTTGTATGATCAGCTGGGGAGTGTGAGCAACTATTTTTTGTTTCTGCTGGACTGTGATATTATAGGTTGCACCATGGACCAAGAACACATTATTTTGGTTAGGTCGTATGATCTACTGGACTACAAGGAACTACTGTACATATGGGCTGGAGTTAGGAAGGGCAGCCACTGGACTACATAGAAACATAGAATTTATCAGTTCACTGGCCTACCAGTCAGTATAGTGTTATGCTTGTGCAACTGTGTTAGTTTGGTTTTGGCCCTTCACACTCTGTATTCCAGAGGAATTACCACCCTGTAGGGTACGAAGGCAAGGAACCCTCGGAGAAGGTTCTACCCCTGGAGGTGCAACGGGACGGTTCCCGTGGCTAAAGGTATCTTAGGAATCCCCCTAAGGAGAGAGTGCTGCCACTGGAGGAGGGGAGGATGGTGGGGCAAAGAAAAAATGCTTCACAGTGAGGCTTAGAGAAACTGCTTTTATAGCTCAGGAGGCGGGAGTGGCTGACTGCTTGGCCACCGTACTACAGGCAAGCCTTTCATTTCACTGGCCTATGCAGCCAGTATAGTGTTATGCTTGTGCAACTGTGTTAGTTTGGTTTTGGCCGTTCGCACTCTCTATTCCGGAGGAATTACCACCCTGTAGGGGAAAGAAGGCAAGGAACCCTCGGAGAGGGTTCCATCCCTAGAAGTGCAATGGAACGGTTCCCGTGGCTAAAGGTACCTTAGGAATCCCCCCAAAAAAATGTAGTATCATCCCCAAAAGGAGGCAACATGAAGCATATGAGCAAGCAATAACTGAGACATAGGAGTAGTAACTGTAACGTAGTAGTAGAGAAGTATAGGCAGTTTGATAATGCAATGAGATGCTCAGTTGTCGTAATGACTGCCCAGGTCTGCATAGCATGATACCGAAGGTTTGTTTTGAGAGTAGGGGATCCCCTAAGGAGAGAAGGAATGGCAGGACATCCTCTACCTCCATCCAACAATGGAACCTACCTAAAGAAACTAGGGGAAACAACTAAGCTAACTAAATGTTATGACCTGAGGCAACGGAGGAGAGAAAAAAAACCCTATGAGGAGGAAATCTCTGGGGATCCAAGGCCTATGTCGCCTTCCCTCCAGGCCTGGGATAGTTTATTTAGTGACGGCTCTGCAGCTGCAATTTGGAAAACCCAATTAAAGGGAGGTGGAAAATATTCCAATTTGGAGGAAGGCTCTCACTCAAACCCTCTAGCGGGAACACCGTGGAAGGCTGAAAGAAAACTCTGCAACAACACATGCATCCAAGATGCAGGAGGAGAGCAACAACTGCTGAGGCACTCACCTGGCCTTCCCATTCTAAATCAAACCAGGTGAACCAGAGGCAGTCATAGGGAGGATGTGGTGAAGGTGCCTCACTAGGGGAAACACTATATAGTGGAACACTAGAGCCAAAGGAGATCGTCATAACCACACTTCACCGCTAGCCTTACATTCTACACCAGGAGCTGCTGTTACATAGCAGGCAGCTAAAGCCAAGCTCAGGGTGAGGACATTCACAGCTATGGGCAAGGTGAGAAGGATCCTGCCCCAAGTTGGACACGATCGAGATGCGAACTAAAGCAGAGCGAGACAGTCACCTGCAGGAACTCTGCGCCAAAATAGAATGGCTGGCATGCCCCAGAAATTGATTGAGAGGTTGCTACCCTGCCAGGTAGCCCAGAACACAGATGCTGTGATTAAGTCGCCGTTTTTGCAATCACTCATTCGCGGTCACTGTGTTCACAGGATACCATGTATACTAGTGCCTATCCTGTCTTCTCTCAGGCTGAGTTGCAAACTTAAAGAGCCACCTACACCTGAAGAAGAACTTTGAAAAACATAATAGTTGGATGGAAAGCAACTTTTATTTCTCACTAGCTCTGTATCTGTTATCCCCATTATTCATTACTGAGGTCATATGCATGAAAACAGCAAGTTGTTCCATGAGTGTCTATCAGCTTCTATTGCTTCTTCTCAACTTGATGTCATAATACTCTGCTTGTCACATCACATTTATTCCCATGGCAACAGACTGTGATGTCACAACAGAGCAGTATAATTTCAACTAGAAAATAAGCTATAGACACAGATGGACTCTAAGGGATAAAACTTTGTTTTTGTGGGAATTTCTTCAGTAATGAAAAATGGGGGAGCAGAAATCTGTTTAAGATAAATGAAATACAAGCTGAGTTGTGTCTGAATATTATGTTTTCCAAAATGTTCCCACAGGCGTTAGCTGCTCTTTAAAAAAAATAATTTCTCCTTTGTTTTTGTTTTTTTTAGCTGCAACCCTGCCTTCTTTCTTGTGCTCACACTGCTCAGTGACAGTGCACTTTAATGGAACACTAGTGCCTGGCCTGCAGCACAGGCACAACCCCTCCCCCAAACGGTCTTCCCTCAGGCAGGCTTTCACCCTTTCACTTTATTTTTTTGTTTCTCTTTATTTTCAGTTCACTTGCTTTTTTCAGCTTTCTCCCGCCTGTGGCAATGCTGGCGATTAGTGAAAGCCTACCCTGCTTATCTTACCCCTGCTAGGTCATCTGTTGCCACAACCACCATGGCAACATTCACCATTCACTCTGTCTTGCTAGCACCTCAGAGTTCTCTCTCTGCCCATGTCTCCCCATGGAATGGTGCTGAGTAGCTGTGTGACTGACCTTTGTATTTTGTTTTGTGCCTGTGCAATACACAAATGGGAGTACACAGCTGACTGGCATGTGCTTCTCTGACATATCCTGACCTCCCTGAGCCTCTCATGTGACTCAGTCAATAACATATGCATACTGGGGGAGAGAAAAACATTTTTGAGTCAGATATGCAGAGTTCTTCTTAGGATGACCCAAAACTAAGCTGCCTGAGACTGGAGTGGTTTGCACGGCTCTGCAGAATTTGGCCCACCCCTAGCCACAACCCACCACCACTACAGCAGGTTAGTGGGGCACATCCAAATCTTTTTGTCTTGGACTGTTGTAGTATTGATCCATCAGATGGGAGTGGGGCAATATATCAACCATGCAGGCACATGTCAGCCATGATAAAAGGGACCACAGCATGACATAGGCGGGTTCACACCCACCTTAAGCACAAACATCTGTCAATCTGAGCAAACCTTAGAGCAGGGCTGATGAGGTACTGGGAGCACCTGGTACCCTTCATCTTACACATAGCCAGTGATGGGAGAGGAGGACGAGTAGAAGGAACTTGATAAGACAGTACTGGCACTTCAGAGATCCTGATTGAAAAATATCACCTCCTTTTTGTCACTACAACAGGAGTCATGTTCGGGTGGTAGTGACTGTTCCCAGTCATATATGTTTGGTGGGAAAAAAAAGAGTCTGGGCCAGAAAAAGTTACTTCATCAGCTAACAGTAGTGCAGTTATTGATACATTTTCACAGTGGCCGAGGAACTTAATGCCGCTGCAGCAGAAATGCTCACAAATGATCTCTTGCAATACTCTTTCATAGAGAATGCAGGCTTCAGGAAGCTGATGGCAAAGGCACATCCCAAATGAAAAATAACTTAATGTACCTATTTCTCAAACTAGCTGTGCCTAAGCTGATGGATACTTTTGTGCACTGCCTGTCACATGCTGTGTCACACTCAGCAGTTGGCACAATACACGTTACACTTGACATATGTGGAGCAGTGGGTTCTCTTCAGCTGTGTCTTTCATGTGCATAATGTCTGGTTATGCACAACCTCTGGGCTTGCCTGTGACTCTGAATGCACTATGTCTGAGTAGTCCATCTTCCTCCCCTCACCCTTGAAGTTTGCCAGCAGGCAACCTTACCAATAGTCTCCATGCCGCAAGCACACACTGTGACTAACATCTTTGTCGAGCTGCTGGACAAAATTGACATTTTGCAGCTACACACATTATCCCTAAAAAGTGGCTTAATAGCAAGAGATAATGGATGATAATAGAGGATGATGGTTTCTACAGAGTTCCCCGCATGGCACATTATATGAATCTGGTAATGTGGGACATTCTCAGCCAAGCAGACCTACCTGTGGTCATTTGGCCCACTCATCTAAGGCTGTAGCTGCAGGAGTTAAAAATCAAAACTAACCAGCCAGAGCATGTGTGGTGAGATAAAGCCATATTTAATTATTTTGGGACATGTTTTATATAACTTTATGTGAGAAATGCATCAGATACCCATAGTAGCCAATGTAAGGGCAAGGAATCATGGGTACAGAAAAAAAGCCATAAATCCCAGACTAAGGTTGCAATTCCTGTTATGGGGCAGAAAAGCTGTTTGTTGCTAGCCAGGAAATTGGAGTTAATTTAATTATCTTAAAGGAGACAAACTAATTTGTTTGTGAAAGGACAGGACCTCATCAAGAGTCAGGATGTCTGGGCATCCTTTGTGTTGAGAGGTCTGCAGTGACCGTAACTTGTTACAATTGAAAAGGGCAACCATTTATGTAAATAGCTGTATTTAAGTGTTGAATAATGATGGTCATCTCCCAGCAGGGAGGCCTAGAATGTTCCCAGAAAATCTAGTTTGAGCTGCCTACCTCATGTTTTTTTCTATGTTCAGAAACTGAATATCTGTGTTATTGTAATAACATACTGAACTCTGATTGGTCGGGTAACCTTAGAAACTGAAATGCTAGCCAGTCACAGGACAGCCAGTATCGACTGGACCTGCCCTCCTGAACCCCTTTAAAACCAGGATGCAGAGGGGTATCTAAGCCTTTTTGCTGCCTTTTTCTGAAGCCTCTGTTCTGCCATTTTGCATTTGGGACCTTCTCTATCTGCCTGTATTGATGCAGAGACAATTTTCTCCTGGATACTGAGAGCCAAGACTTCATCTACCACACTTTTTAAGGACACTTCTGCACGTCACAATTCCAACTAAGGACTCAAGGTAGACTTTTAACCTCAGAGTTTAGAGTGTAGGTTTTTATGTATATTTTCTTTTTTTTTTCAATATCCTGTAACCAAGGTCTACATTATTATGTATTTTCATTATTTACTGTTTTCTTATTAATTTAATTAGTAAAGCCCTTGGCTTATTTTAAAATAATTCTGCCTATTCATTTGTGTGTGGCTGCCTGAGTAAAAGTTTTACAAATGATACCACACCTGTGAGACTGTTTTAAGGCCAAACGCTATCAGAGTAAAGTACCCTTAGGGACTTCATGACGAAAGGAGGGGAGGAAATATACGAAGGGTCTCAGGAGGAGCCTGTGGTGGGATTTGAACTGAGCACTACATTTCTGAGGAAAGACACATAATCGGTTGTATAGGGCTCCCCCAAAGCCTAGACATGCCTGTGTTTATTCTGGTTTGTGGTGCATTGGCTGAAAGAGTTTTTACCCCAGGAACACAGACTCAAGACTGTATTTGTTTCCCCTCACATGGTGAAAGGGTATCTCTGACCCCATTCCTCCCCCCCCTTGTCACAAGAGGGATTCACTGTGATGCAGAGAGAAAGAGAGGGGAAATCCTGCCCCACAGGAGTGGACTTGTGACAGCATGGCATGAAGCAAGATGTAGTCACACAATGGAACTTGCTCCTCTACATGACTGAGCATACAGTGCAACATGCCATATGACTATATGCTTAGTCACACCACCCATAATGCCTCGGGAACCTCCGTTAGCATAGCAATAGAGCAGTGGCATTTCATGGCTGGCCTGATTCTTAATTTACAGGCTTTTTAAACATGCCATCCTGACAGTTAGGGGCCACATAGCATCTGTAAGCCAAGCAGATCCACTTCTGCATGTGCTTCAGGCAGGCATTCTGCAATGTGCATCAACAACCGGAAATAAGTGGAGATTCTGATTGATCTGCACTCATAGGACATGTGCAGTCACTGCTTGACAAGAATACATTCCTACAGTCCATCTGAAGATCCACAGAATAGAAATGGCACCTTATTAGATCCATAGTACAAACATGGACTCCCAGCACTTCTAAGTGGGCAATATGCATTCTAGCCAGTGAAGAATCACTTAAATAAAAAGCTGTATGCACAGCTACTGACAGTATAGGCGATACAATGCTATGCTGCATTTTTAGAAATATTAATAGTAGAGACAAACAGGTGCTGCTCCCTCTGCACTCCTCTCTGGTGGCACCTGAAGTACTGCATGCAGTTCTGGGCACCTTCGAACAAGAAGAAAATTCAAATGTTAGAAAGAATGCAGAGACAGGCCACAAAAAAGGATTAGGCAGTTGATGGGGATGGCATATGGAGATAGATTCAGAGAACTGGGACTATAATCCTTGCAATACAGGAGATTAAGGGGGAATTATGCCTGACCTACAGAACATTCAATAGCAGTGACCTATGGGAATGTGTAGGATTTGCAAAGAAAGAAGAAATGAGAGGAAGTAGATTCTATCCACTTCAACTAAAAGGTGAAAATTATAGGACAAATAGTAGGTCCAGCTGGTTAAGTTAGAGAGTAGTAAACATCTGGAATAGACAACCAAAGGAGATAGTACTAAGTACGATGCTTGATACATTTAAAAACACCTTGGACAGACAGATGAAAGATACTAAGTTCACCTTCTTGGGTTGATTGGTCAAGTCACATTGGCCAGTGGCTTCAAACTCGTATATTCTTATGAACCTACAGTATATCACAGTTTCTCAGACTTCACAGGTTATGCAGCGAAGATGATGATTTTGCAGAGCAGGCTCAAATAGTGCACCGTTTTGGTTTTTTTTTTAAACTAAATACTGTATACTTTATTTAGTATTACCATTCATCAACAATGCAGTGCGTATTACAGGAGATGAAACAAGAACAATTGTAAACACATTACATTAGGTACTGACCCGTAAGTCAACCCTTTCACCACCCTTCCCACCCTCCTCCTTCCCCTTCCCCTCCCCCTTCGTATCCCTCCCATAAAACCTTCCACCTCCCCATTAAACCTCCCACCCCAAAGCCAGTACACAAATTATAACATTACAGGTCCTTCCTCTATTCCCACTAGGAGAAAGCCTAAAGACAACAACCTAAAAAGAGGTATGAGAACGTCATCCCTTAAGGAACCAGTAACCTACACCCACCTATAGAAATTAAATCAAAAGGGTCTATAAAAGCCCTCTAATTCCTTTACTAATGTGACTGAATGATTGACAATAGGTCGTGGAATTTCTCCCATTTGGCGTTGAGCCTAGAAATTATACTTCTATAGCTAGCAATAGTTTTCTCAATCCTTACGTTGTATAATAACCCTGCAAGCCATTCCTGATAGGTAATGGAAGTCTGATCCTTCCAGTGCTTTAATACTAAAGTTTTCACCGTGAGTGAAATCAGATTAATAAAGTATCTCCTTTCCCTCACCTCAACCTTTGTGTAATCCCCTAACAAACAGATCTTGGGGTTAAAATGATCTTGTAACCCTAGCAAGGGGTCCGCTTTAGCCTTAATATCGACCCATAAAGGAGCAACCAGAGGACACTCCCAAAATATATGCATCAGGGAACCCTGTGCCTGAACACATCTAAAGCAATCATCTTTTGGCAATTTACCCATCTTACACAACTTCACAGGGATCAGGTGCATAGTATGCAAAATGTAATATTGGGTCAATCTAAGCTTATCATTGGCACTATATGTATATATTCCTTTTCATAAATGTTCCCAGTTAGTACAACTGTTAGGAAGAGTGTCTATCTAATATTGTGAATAGTCAGATGTACCAGGATACACTTTCCCATGCAGAGCCGCCACTAGACCCAAAACCGCATGTGGTAGCCCCGCAAGGGATTGGAATTCCAAAAAAAAACATCTCTGTGGTTAGTATCCCACTGACCAGGTCCAAACTGAGTAATAAGCAAATGTCTAATTTGGTAAATGTAGAAGGCGAACCTGGATGATAGGTGAAAATTCTCCAATATTTCTTGGACCGAATGTATCCTCCCTAGTTCGATGAGGTCACTAACTTTCGTGTTAGGAGGTATTCCCAACCTATGTGGTGAGAGAAAAGCTTTACCAACCTTAAAATTAGGGTTACCAGATACTGGTTGAGAGACATCTTTGGTATGCATAATCCCCAAAGACCTACACACCTGATTATGAACCTTAACCGAAGTAAAAATAATCGTGGGCCGAAGTAAATTACGTAAATCATTGGGGGGTATATACCAAGGACTGTCAAATGACACTTTAGACCATTTCACAAAAGAGGATCCATTCTCATGAAAGAAGAATTTGGACACAGGTTTTTTTTTTCCACATTGGAAATTTAAAAGGCCAAAACTCCATCAATTTTTGGAGTTAAGGGACAATCTATATATCATAAGAAAGGCCCAATGAGTACTACAAGACTAATACATAATACCCCACATGAATTTGTGGGGTATGCACAGCACCCCAAAATTGCCTTCAAACTTCACCATGGTGTCAAATCCACAGTTAAAGTACCATAATCACTAAAAATATATCAAATGTTTATTGCCTCTTGAAGTATAACCATAGCAAGTTCCACACTAAACTGACAAAAATTGACTGAGTTATGGCTAAAACATGCAAAAACACATTTTGCTCATATACAGTATAATGAATCACTGGGATTTAAGAGGAACACTTACTGTGATGTTGACAGCAACTTCTGAGTGCTGTATCATTTTTTTTATATAAAATGTATTACTGACTGTCAATGCTGAAAATCTGATGCTCTAGGAGTGACCTCACCCCTCCCCAGGTTTCAGCTGAAAGATGAAAGCCATGGGAAAATGCTGAAAACAACATGTGTATCACACACACACTCAGTTTTTAGAAACAATGTGTTACATGGAAGGCTTTAATCAAGGTTCCTGTTTGTCTGAGTTTATTATAGCCATAGTTGCTATACCATATCCATTTTATGACATTGGAGAGGAACCTAGGTTGTTACACAGAGGTGCAAGGTTGTACATGCTCCTGTGAAGCCTGTGTGAGGGAGGATGCAGCATGGATCAAAGAGATGTCATTTGAAACATGAGTCATGCTGAGGATTGCAAAATTAATACTGAAAAGACATCCTGTATTTTTTGTATCAGATATATATTTTTTTATATATAATCTGACAGAGGAGGAGCTAGCTGACCTCACACAAAAAGGGGTTGGCAATACAGTATGCTTAAGGAATATTCTGTTTTACTACACAAAAACACTTTTACCTAGACTCTGACCAAGAAACGTCGGTGAGCACTGTAAACAAGTATTTAGAAAGAGAGTCAAATCTAAGTACTGTAAGTAGGAATTTGCACTTTTAAACCTGTTTTGTTTTTTTAAGATTTGTATGTCTTGGGATATAATAGTTCTGTATTGTATGTTTTACATATTTTTTATCTATTGTAGTAAAACTCTTTTTGGAGCTTACTTGGTCTGTCTTTGAATTTCTTTCATTTGTAAGAAAAGTATATATGGTTAAAGCAGACAATAGACATAAGCTTGAATGGTGGTACCAAACTGGAAAGAGAAGCATTTTAAATCTGAGGTCTTTATTAAAGTTTTTAAGGGTTCATCTCTGTATACCTGGTTAGCTACCCATAGGTAAAGATATCTGGCTCTCCAAAGACAGAAATATCTGAGCCTGTGCATTGGGTATGCTAACAAGAGGTTCACAGTTTGAATCCCTCCAAGACTTGAGACCCAAGGTTGATCCAAACTCACAAAACAGACAAGAGGGTTACCTTGTTCTGTTAAACTGTTCACAAGACTGTGCTCAGAGGTTGGCACTTTGGGAGTAGAGGGCCTGACCTGCTGAGTGGGTTTGTGACAGATTGGTTGGCAGCAGTGGCATAATTTTGGTATCACAAGCTTTTATTGTTCTGTATCAGCTGAGACCGTAAGCTCTCTTGCAAAGAAAGAAAAAGACAGAGTTTTATTTTAAAAAGGAAACAGAACTATATATTACTTGGCGTATAGTCAAGTTCCTACCCGTTTTATCTTTTTTTCTAAAGTGTTAGCCAGAGTAGTAGTAGTCAGGAAAGATGGCTTCCAACTACAGCAGGCACACTGTAGAATACAGTTGTGTGAGGACAGAGGAGTCCTGTTCGAGGTGACAGCCAAAAAAGCAGAACCTCATAGAGGCCCTGATGGTAGCAGATACCCAGAGCAGCGAGTCACCAACCGTGACTGAAAGGGACCAGACCTCGAGTGTGGCAGGGCTAGTGGCCAGTGCTGTGTCCAGGTCCGGTGAGGAGGACAGCAGGGCCACTGTCAGTGAAGGGCTACAGCAGCAGGGGAAGGTCTCCAGTATCCTGAATCCAGAAGTACTCAGGCTGCAAATTGAGTCATGCAGGATGGAGCAGGAGTTCCAGGAGAAGAGAGAGTGAGAGAAATGAGAGGCAGACCGAGAAGCAGAGCGAGAACACCATGAGGCAGAGTGAGAACAGCGAGAAGCAGTGCAACAACAGAGGGAGGCAGACCGTGAGGAGCATGAGCACCAGCGAGCTGCAGAGGAGAAGAGAGAGGAGCCCCAGAGGCAAGACGAACTGGAGAAGCTACGACTCCAACCAGTGGCACCAGAGCAGGTAAGTGGCTTGGGTTTAACTGGGACTGCAGGACTGGGTTACAAATTGAACTCCAAATTAATAGCCAAATTTAAGGAGGGGGAAGATATGGATGCTTTTAAATTCTTTGAAAACATTTGTATAGGCTAAAATTCCTAGAGAGTCCTGGAGCTTCCAGCTATCCCCGCTACTTACCGGGAAAGCTCGGGATGCATTGGGTCAAATGGACAATGGGGACAGCAATGATTACAGCAAGCTAAAAAGCTGTACTGTTAAAAAAAAAGTTTGAATTAACTGCTGAATCATACAGAGCTAAATTCCATAAGCTCAGGAGAAGCCCTGATATGAGTTAGGAGGAGCTAGCCACAAAACAACGTCAGTTTTTAAAATGTTGGTGGGAAGGAATTGAGGCAAACTCTGTTGATAAAACTGAAAATGTAATTTTATTAGAACAGTTTTATTGGGCTTGTCCAGCAGAGCTAAAAACCTGGCTAGAGGACCAAGATCCAAAAACAGTGCAAGAGGCAGCTGAACACTTGAAGAGTGCCAAGAGAAGACCTGCTCTGAGAGTGAATGGGGTGGGCATGGCAGCGCAGAAAGGGAAAAGCGCGCCTTCAGGGCAGCTAAAACCCTCACTGCCTCCACCGAAACCAATTAGCCCTAGGTTTCAGAGAAAAGACTTCTGTGAAGTAAGAAATGGATGTTGGCTGTGTAAAGAGACTGGGCATATTGCCAGACAGTGTCCCAAAAAGGCGAGCCATAATACGCAATAGGGTGCTAGAAAAGAAGTGGATTGTTTGTGTGTCCCTGGAAACATGCCAGTGAACATGAGGGAACACACGCACCCAGTCATGGTAAATGGTGTACAGATGCAGGGGTTAAGGGACACAGGGGCATCCCTGACATTGGTGAAAGGCGATCTGGTACACCCTGGTCAGCTTATACCCAATAAATACGTCACTGTACAAGGGTTTACTGGTGAAGAGAAAACAGTATCACTCGCTAGTGTTCTCCTAGACTGGGGTGAAACAGGGGGAACTGTGCAACAGGTGGCTGTAGCCAAGACATTAGCTGTGGATGTGATCCTGGGTAACAATCTCCAACAGGGGATGGTATGTGCAGTTACCCATAGCCAAGTGGCAAGGGAAAACTGTAGTTCCTTGAACCCCACAGAAACCAGTGTGGAAACCACTGAGATGCTGGTTCCCCAGCCTGTCTCTCCAGTTGGGGAGATTGATAAAAAGGGGGTAGAAATTTCCCCAGTAGCCAGTAACCACACAGCTACAGAGGGTTACTCCAAAGAGGGAGGGATGACCCCTTGTCAGAAGGCTGGGATTGACGGTGATCCTGAGTGCCCTGATGCTAGTGCTAGGGACCCTAGTTTAGTGACTGAAGGGGACCTGTCCCATGCCTTGGGAGTGTGTGAGGGGTTCGCAGCTGCTCAGAGAAGTGACCCTAGTTTAGAGAAGCTGAGGGCTTGGGCAAACTCAGACGGCACACAGGGAGGTGATGGCAGACATAAGGTTTATTAGAAAAATGGACTTATGTATACTCAGGCAGTACAGACAGAGGAAGGGATGCTAGGCAGGCAGCTTGTCATTCCCCAGTGGCATCGTGAGCAGTTGCTCAAAATTGCACATGATATTCCCTTGTCTGGTCATCTGTGAATAGCGCACACTATGCAGTGGTTAGCCCAGAATTTCTACTGGCCTAACTTCACCCAGCAGGTGAAGGAGTATTGCAGGTCTTGTCACCGGTTCCAAGAAATAGGGAAGGCAGGCAAGAAAACCAAAGCAGCCCTGATCCCCTTGCCCATAGTGGAGGAGCCATTCCAGAGGGTGGGAATGGATATTGTGGGGCCTTTAAATACTCCCAGATCCTCAGGGAAGAGATTCATCCTGACTGTGGTGGATTATGCCACCCGGTACCCAGAGGCAGTCGCCCTATCCTTACTGAGGACAGACAAAGTGACAGATGCCTTACTTGGGATTTTCTCCCATGTTGGGTTTCTGCAGGAGGTTATCACCGATCGAGGGGGTTCCTTCATGTTGGACCTGATGAAATGTTTATGGGAGAAGTGTGGGGTGGTACAGAGATGCATGACACCATATCATCCACAAGCCAATGGACTTGTGGAACGATTCAATGGTACCCTAAAGTCAATGTTCCGGGCATTTGCTGAACAGCATGGGAGGGACTGGGAGAAATACCTTCCCCACCTGTTGTTTGCATACAGGGAGGTGCCGCAAGAGTCGACAGGATTTTCCCCCTTCGAACTTTTATATGGACGCCGGGTACGTGTGCCCCTAGACTTGATCCAGGAGAACTAGGAAGGCAAGCATGCCACCCAGGGAACTCCCATTGTGGATTACGTCCTACGGTTTAGGGAAAGGCTGAAGGAGCTTATGGGGACAGCCCAGAGCAACCTGGCAGCTGCTCAAGAGAAACAAAAAGTGTGATACGACCGCAGAGCCAGAGCTCGCTCGTACATGGTGGGTCAGGAAGTCATGGTCCTTATTCCGGTCCAGAAAGGCAAGCTACAAGCTGAGTGGGCAGGACCGTACAAAGTGGTTAGGAAGGTAAATGACGTGAACTACATTGTGGAGTTACCTGACAGAAGACAGACTGAAAGGATGTACCATGTCAACATGATGAAGCCATATGCAAATAGGGCTGACATTGTGTTTGCAGTGTGTAGTCATGGGGAGGGGATGGACTAAGGAGACCCCCTTTTGGGCTTGCTGGAAAAGAGTAAGTGGGAGTCCTCTGTGGAGGCAGTAAAATTGTCTCCCCAGCTGGCCACAGTCCAGATCCAGAAAGTAAGGGAGGTTTTAGCAGACTTTGCCCCCTTGTTTAGCACCAAGCCTGGACTAACCCCCTTAGTGACACGTGATGTGGAGACAGGAACACAGACGCCCATACGGCATACAGCATATCGGGTGTCAGAGGCTATCCAAAAGGACATTAGGAGGGAAGTGGAGGAGATGCTGGATTTAGGGGTAATGCAGAGATCCCACAGCTCCTGGGCCTCACCCATAGTCTTTGTGCCCAAGCCAGATGGCTCAACTCATTTCTGTGTAGACTATTGTGGACTGAATGCAGTCACGAAGTCTGACGCCAACCCGATGCCCCAGATGGACAAACTCCTGGACAAGTTGGGAGGGCGACCTATCTTCGACTATTGACCTGACAAAGGGGTATTGGCAGGTAGAATTGACAGACAGAGCTAGGAGAGGTCTGGCTTTCCTCATCACCCAATAGGCTTATTTGAGTTTAAAAGTAATGCCTTTCGAATGAAGAACGCCCTGGCCACTTTCCAAAGGTTGGTGAACCAGGTGTTAAATGGTGCTGAGGAGTATGCTGTGGCATACCTGGATGACACTGCCATCTTTAGTGCCAGCTGGGAGGAACACCTATCCCACCTTAAGGAAGTGCTGGGCAGGATACAGAGGGCCAGGCTCACTGTCAAAGCCGAGAAGTGCCAGGTGGCCATGGGAGAAGTGACATACCTCAGGCATGTGGTAGGCTGGGGACAGCTCCATCCTAACCAAATAAAGATAGAGGTGATCCAGGCATGGCCCAGACCAGAAACCCAAAAGCAGGTCAGGAGCTTTCTAGGGACAGCAGGGTACTACAGGAAATTTGTACCCAATTACAGTGCCCTGGCTGCTCCCCTTTCTGACCTGACAAAGAAAAAGATGCCAAAGAAAATTACCTGGGGCCCAGCCTGTGAGGAAGCCTTTACCAGACTAAAGGAGGCACTGTGTAGTGCTCCTGTTTTGACAAGTTCTGACCATAGCAAAACCTTTATAGTTCAGATGGACACCTCAGACGTGGGTATTGGGGCAGTACTGAGCCAGACATCCAGCCAGGGGGACAGATCACCCAGTAGTGTACCTGAGCAGGAAGCTACTTCCCAGGGAGCAAGCTTACTCCATGGTGGAAAAAGAATGCCTTGCCATAGTGTGGGCCCTAAAGAAGCTAGAATCATACTTGTATGGGCAGCATTTTGTGGTGCAGACTGACCACAACTCCCTGGTTTGGCTGACGCAGATGGGGAAAAACAATGGCAGACTACTAAGATGGAGTCTTGCTTTACAAGGGTATGATCTAAAAATCATACATAGGGCTGGAGCGAAGAATCAGAACTCAGATGGGCTGTCTATGGTCCATTAGGAGTGAACTGATTTGGGAAGCTCATCCCATGTAGGGAATAGATCCCCAAAATTCAGTCTTGGTGGGGAGGAATTGTGACGTAGACAGCCAGTTCTGAGTGCTGTATCATTTTTTTTAATATAAAATGTATTACTGAGTGTGACTGCTGAAAATCTGATGCTCTAGGAGTGACCTCACCCCCTCCAGGTTTCAGCTGAAAGATGAAAGCCATGGGAAAATGCTGAAAACAGCATGTGTATCACACAAACTCAGTTTTTAGAGACAATGTTTTACATGGAAGGCTTTAATCAATGATCCTGTTTGTCTGAGTTTATGACAGCCATAGTTGCTATATCATATCCATTTTATGATGTTGGAGAGGAACCTAGGTTGTTACACAGAGGTGCAAGGTTGTAAATGCTCCTGTGAAGCCTGTGTGAGGGAGGATGCAGCATGGATCAAATAGATGTCATTTGAAACATGAGTCATGCTGAGGATTGCAAAATTAATACTGAAAAGACATCCTGTTTTTTTTGTATAAGATGTATATTTTTTTATATATAATCTGACAGAGGAGGAACTAGCTGACCTCTCACAAAAAGGGGTTGGCCAATACAGTATGCTTAAGGAATATTCTGTTTTACTACACAGAGACACTTTTACCTAGACTCTGACCAAGAAACATTGGTGAGCACTGTAAACAAGTATTTAGAAAGAGAGTCAAATCTAAGTACTGTAAGTAGGAATTTGCACTTTTAAACCTGTTTTGTTTTTTTAAGATTTGTATGTCTTGGGATATAATAGTTCTACATATTTTCTTTGAAGTGAGCTCCACAAAACAAAATTACAACAAAATTGATAAATTGCTTCCCACATTGCTGAAATTCTCTTACAAAAAAAAATACAAATTCAAAAATGAAACTTCCCATAGCATAACATTGCAACTTTAACAAGCCATTACCCCATCAGTCTTTGGAGTTAATGGGCAATCTGTGTATCAGAAAAGATATCAATGAGTTCAACAACACTGACACACAATAGCCCCGAAGAAATTCATGGGGTATGCACAGGATCCTAAAATTACCTCGTAACTTTACCATGCTGCCAAACAGAGGCACAGAAGGACCCTGCAGGCAGATGGATGTCTGCATCGATGGAGGTACAGAAGCCGCATGAATGTGTACATGCAGGTCCTGAAGAGACCTACATGAATGAGGATACGAGTCTTACATCTCAAAGAGAAGAGGAATTCTTTACAAAAAAACAGCATTAATGCACCAGTTAGGGTTCAGATTAAAGTGACAATAGTGGGGAATATGATGTTAGGGTTAATATCACTTCCATTGAAACCCAGGACCAATCTAAACCAACTATCAAAAACAACTGTTCTAAATCAAGCACTGTTTCTATTTTTGTCTATGTGCTTCATGGTACAACGGAGACATACTATATCCTACTCAGTTCCCTAGCAGGTTAGGATTGCACACTGTGAAGAGGATCACATGGGTGCATCCCTGCTCTTCCTGCAGCAATGTAACCATGGGCTCATCATGTGACTTGCCAGCCATTTATCTTTCATGAAGTAGTGCTGACTGCAGGCAAAGCACCTTGTGTAGTCTTGTGAAGTGCACTATACCTCGTGAAGTCTTTAACAAAGACAGACTTAATGATTTTGCAGCATCTTCACCAGTTAATGTAAACTTTGTCACCCCTCAAGTATTTTGCCCTGTGTACTTATATAAGCTGCCAGACTGCATGACTTTAATTTCCTTATTTCCCTTTCATTTCTTCTAGGCATTGACAGGCACATTTTAAACCAGATAGCTACTTCTTACTTAATGTTATATGGAGAATATCAAACATGGAATTTGCTCCTTTAACTGTCACTCCCTCCCCCAAGCACTTAGAACACTAATGTTTCAGTTTCTTTTATTACCCAGAAGTGCTTTTTAGATGCCATGGTCACTGGGAAACCCCTGAGTCTGAGGAAGTACCTCACAGTGTGCTGAAGCTCCATGTAGCTTAATAAAAGAAAGCTTTTGCTACTTTAACCGTGCTTCTGCCTAAGTCATTTCTAATTAGGTCCAGCAAGACAAATCCATGGGTGCAGCAAAGGATGGGTATAGCAGGCCTGAAGAGAAGTGAAGGGTCTTAGTGGCAAACATACAAATGCCGTACATGGTGGAGAATGTTGCCCTTCTTCTACCCTAGCCCCATCCTGACCATTAATGTCGGTCCCCAATGGTTCAGTCTGTTGCTGCTCCCCAGTCTTCCTCCATTACCAGCCAAGTTAATTCTGCACCTCCATGCACCTCAACCCTAACAACAGAAAAACAAAAAAATGTCATGCTGTTCTCCATCCCAGCAAGAATTGTGACTTTGAGGGAAGGTATATTTCTAACCACATGGAAAAGGGATGTGGTGACACCCCTCCTGAAGAAGCCATCGCTGGACCCCAATATTCTGAAAATTTACAGGCTGGTTTCAAATGTCCCTTTTCTTTCAAATTTAATATACTTTATTGAGATTTTAGATTTTTTAAACGTCTATACAATACTCAAAGCAGGAGCTATCTTAGTGACAGAAGCAGGCATATACAGAGTGAAAGCCGCTGGAAAACTTGTTGGTGTTATACTTAACAGTATATAAAAGAAGTATATTATATGCACCAGGTACGACACATAATAACAGACAAACTGCCCCCTTCCCAGCCACACCAAAAAGAACACCCCTCCTCCCCCCACCCTGCACCTCCAGAGGAGATAAATTCATCATACATTGTAAAATGGAAAACCAGCACAAGAGACATAAAAAGTATAGACTTTTACAGTTTATCGGTACCAAGGCTTGGACAATCCTACTACAGGACTATTGGATTCTATTAACTTATACCTTTATAGAGTCAGTAAAGTATATAAGGGTGCCCATATTTTTTGGTACACCTCATTACGGTTTGAAATGCCAGCTAAGAATTGTTTGGCTTGCAAGGCAAAAAGAATCTCATGAAGCCATCCAGTGTAAGTTGGAGTGTGTGAATCCAGCCAGTGATGCATCATCACCTTCTTGGCACATAGTGAGATCAGGGTCTTGTATTTATATTGATTACCAATTAAACTATCACTGAAGTCACCCAGGAGACATATCGCCAGCTGGAAAGCATCGGTTAAACCAAGTAAGGGATCCAGTCTTGATTGGATAGCAACCCAAAATGAAGAAACCTTTTCAAATTCCCATAAGATATGAAGTAGTGTGGCTGGTTGCTTCCCGCATCTGGTACAGAGATTAGACAGAAGCTTTCCCATTTTATGGAGTTTCACAGTGGTGTAATAAAGATTGTGTAACACTTGAAATTGGAGTAAATGGTAACGGTCCCATTTAACATCTTTGTACAAATGAACCCAAATTTGTGACCACTGGCGAGTAACGAGAGATGAGGGGGGCAGGACCTGGTCCCAGGTATAGTGTGGTTGACCCTCTAACTCCCCAACCAGAGTACATAAATGATGGTAGAAAAAGAAGATGAAGTGAGAGGAGGGGGCAGTCAAAACCATGGCAAGAACAGGGCCATCCATGTATTGGTCCCAGGGGCCAGTGCCAAAATGCTGGAGAAGCAAATGTAAGAGTTGGATATATTTGAAACAGTGGGAGAGAGTTACACCAAATTTGAACCTTACTTCTTGAAAAGTCAGTAATTTATGATCTTTTTTCAGATCAGCTACAGTCTTGCATGCCCCATATGGCCAAAAAGATGAAGTAAGGATTTGACCTCCAATCCTGAAATTTGGGTTTTCCAAAATAGGTTGTGAAACATCTTTTACCAGTGAGATATGAGTGGATACACATAGGTGCACATGTGTGCGGGAGGGCTACCATAAGTGGGGTGCTTCTTAGCTGCTGGGGGACCTTGTTGAGGGGAAGATAGGGTAAAGCACGTATCTCCACACCACATTGAACACATAGAGTTTTTTTCTTACAAGTCTGCGAGGGTATCCTTTACGGACCTTAACCAATCTGAGAGGATGAAGCAGTTAATCGAGAGATAATACAAGTATATTTTAGGAACCTGGAGTCCCCCACTTTCTTTGGCTCATTGTAGTTTAAAAAGAGGTCTACGAGGAGGCTTCCCCTGCCATATGAACTAAGAGATAATACCATGAACTTGATTAAACCAGGATTTCGGTAAGGGATAATTGTACATCTGTAGTGGATATAAAAGGCGGGGTAGCACATTTATTTTTATGACACTAATCTGACCTCACAAGGAGATGGGAAGTAGAGCCCAACTATTTAATTCAATTTTAATTTGTGTTAAAATCTGGTCTACGTTATATTGTTTCATTTTAGACGCTGATTGGGATAAGTAAATGCCAAAGTATTTAATTTTGTCTTTAGTCCAAGTAAACCCTAACTGTTGGATGTTTGACTGTAACACCCAGGTGTTAAGGGTCAAAACTTCTGTTTTGGCCAAGTTCAACTTATAATTAGACAATTGACCAAATTCTTCTATAATATCCAGGGTGGCGGGTAAAGAAGTAGATGGGCGGGTAATGTGCAATAGAATATCATCGGCATAAACCGAAAACTTTATTTATTTTATTATTTATTTCAGGTTGGGATTAATACCTTTGAGTCAAGGACTAATTTTCAAAGGTTCCAAATCAGTGGTGGACAAACATTACAGATAGTACAAAATATACAGAATAACATGGAATAATATACATAAGCAAGTACACTGCAATTATATACATCTTATTACAGTAGTGCCAGAGAAGGGATTAGGAAAGGAGAGGAGGGTAGTACTCTGTCTTAGTGTTCAGTGGATGGTAGGTCAACCAAAAAAGACAGAGAAGGTAGGGTGGTCAGCTGAGATTGGGCCTCGTCGGGGGGGGGGTCTTCAGCTTGCACTGATGCAAACCAATAGGGATGCCAGAGACTTAAGAGGAATTGTTCATTTTTCTTATGAGGGGTTCCAAAAATAAATTAAACAAAAAAGGGGAAAGGGGGCAGCCTTTTCTAGTACCTTGCTGCAGAGTGAATGCCGGGGACATGACCCCATTACATAGAATACATACTGTAGGATGGGTATAGAGTATTCTAATCCAGTGAATAAATTGAGCAGGGATATAATATTTGGGAAGTAAGCTAAACAGGTAATCCCAGGATACTCTGTCAAATGCATCTAGTGAAACCAAAACCAATGGAGTTTGTGAATCCCTAGATGCAGAGATTAGATGGGAAAACTTCCGCAGATGATCTGCTGAGAGCCGTCCAGCTACAAAACCAACTTGTTCCAGACTTAGGAGAGTATGCCAGACCTGAGCCAACCTGTTAGCTAGAACTTTGAGAGTATTTTATGATCAACATTAATGAGAGAGATAGGCCGGTAATTTGACATCATTAATGGATCTCTGGCGGGTTTGGAGATGACTACTATAATGGCTTCTGTCAATGTAAAATCTGAGCAGCCTTGGCTATATATATAGTTATAGGTATCCAGAAGAATATGTCCTATCTGAGATTTAAAGACTTTATAAAAATTGGAGGTATAACCATCTAGACCCGGTGCTGTATCCGCCGGTAATGCATCAGTTGCTGTTATAACTTCTTTTAGTGTCAGGGGAGCTTGCAAGAAGGCTATATGGTGTTGTTCCAGATACAAGAGATTTACATCTTGCAAGAAGAGGTCAAGAACATTACCGTCAAATACCAGAGAGGGTTGGGAGTATAGTGATTGGTAGTATTCTTGGAAACACAGGACTATCTCATGGGGGGAGGTGCTTAAACTGCCAGATGAGTTACAGAGAGAGGCGACAATTCTATCTGCGACCTGAGCTCCTAACCGTAGGGCCAGTAGTTTACCGACTTTGTCCCCTTGATCAAAATAAGTAACTTTTGATCTAAAGATAAGGTGTTCAGCTTTATCGCTGAGAAGAATGTTGTACCGAGAATGGAGAATTTCCAATCTTTCTAAGTCAGAGGGAGTGGGCTGAAGGGGGAGAGACTGCTCCAACATCCAAATTTGTTGCAGCAGGGTTGATGATTCTCAAGAGATAGTCTTTTTTTGAATGGAGGCAAGGTGGATAATTTCTCCTAGCAGAGAACGTTATAGGGAACCCCAGAGGAGATCACACTTTGGCATAGTAGGGGAGTTAAGCTCGAGAAAATTAGACATGAAAGTTTGAAGTTGGGTAACCAAAGATGTGGATTTTAGCAATTGAGCATTGAATCTCCACACCTTGTCTCACTCCGCAGAAGGGAGGTTCCAATGCAATAATATTGGATGATGGTCAGAGATCACTTTAGACAAATAGTTACATGCTAATACTGTGGAAAGGTGCTCAACTCCTAAAAAGAAATAATCTATTCTACAAAATGAACTGTGGGGGGTGAATGAAAGGAGTATTCCTTTAAGGTGGGAAAGAGTGCCCTCCAGGGGTCTATGAGGCCCAATGAGTCCATCAGATCTCTTAAAGCCTGCTGTGCTGGCATTACAGGGCGGCAACTGAGTCTGGATCTATCTAACCCATTACAAAAAATTAAATTCCAGTAACCCCCAAGCAGAATGTTAAGTGTGGAACATGGAACCAGGTGGGACATAAGGCTGGTGAAAAATTGTGGGTCGTCATTAGTGGGGCCGTAAATTGATCCCAACACTACCTCTGAATGGCCTAATAAGGCCCTTAAAAGCACTTACCACCCCTGTGCATCCACTATTGAGTGCAACAACCTGAAAGGCACCCTCCGGGCTATCAAAATAGCCACTACCCACTTGCGGGTATCTAGCCCTCCACCTAGTGCCTGTCCTACCCAGGCTCTCCTAAAGCAAAGAATCTGGGAGGTGGGCAAATGGGATCCTGGAGGAAGGCAACATCCACATTGAGCTTGTTAAGATGCAATAATATCTTAGCCCTCTTGGTAGGGGATTGGGCACCCTTAACATTCCATGAACAAAGTCTTAAGCTTAATGTCATCATGTAGTTAAATATCTGTTAGCATCCAGTAAAATAAGCTTTTTACCGAAATAATCCAAGCCCCGCCAAAAAAACAGGTCAGCCAACTGGTGGTGCACCCCTTATTCCGTCCCCCCACTCAAGTATTAATATTTGAACTGAAATCCTGCAGGACATGTACAGTCTGTAGCCCTATAACTTATTATAATATTAAACATATTTACAGTCCTATATGATACCCACATCCCAAACCCCACCCAAACCCGATCCCCAACAAAAACATGTGAGTTCAGTCTACCCAGACTCTGTGTAGTTAACCACAATGTATATCCTAAATTATAACCCCCTGTGAGCCCCCCTCCCTTAAATAAGCCCTTGCCCACATATTAGTATGACATTCATAAGAAAAAGGCCTGCCAAAGGATCTCGAGTCCGAATCCAGTGTGTGAGAAAACCATGAAACTTTCTGCGGTCCCATGTTATATAAAATAGAAATTAAAAGCAGACCCATGCCCAAGATTGTGGGCAATCCCCCCCAATCCAGTTCGCAACACACCGCTGGCTAGCAGGATAACCTTACTCCCCCCCCTGTCCAATGTTAGCTTGTACTGAGCTTAAAGTAAAACAACAAAGCAATAAAATAAAAAGAAGGGAGCCAGCACAACAGGAAGGCTCCACTGCTAGCTACAAAAGTCCAATTATGAAGACCGTACTACAATTCAAACCTGAACATTTGAACATAGGCAATCCAGAAACCATGCACTCGAGGTCATTTTATAGAGAAGAGTTCATGGAGAAGAGCAGAACCAGCTGTCTTTCAAGACATTGCTGGAGCACTGCCAATTTGAGTCCTGTACCAAACTGCGAGTAGAGAGGACAGTCTGCAGAGAGTTCAGCTCAAAAAGAGAGTAGAAAATGTAGAGACTGGTCAGTCCATTGTTAATTCCTGCAAGTTGTGAAGAACTGTTCAAATGGAGCTAGGAGAAAGTCTGGTCGAAGAACAGGATTGAAATGTTACTTTAGCGAAGTAATGATAGATCAGAGCACCCTCTAGTGATATGTGAAAAGAAAATAGCATTCATATAGCTGGTAGTGCGCACATTCGCATGGTAAAAATTTACTAAATTCCAGGTCCCCTTTAAGATGGTTCAATGATCTTGGAACTGTTCTGGAAAGGCGGCTTTCACAGCAGAGGAGGCCTGCTCTGCAGAGCCATAGTTGTGCCAAGTGCCTCTGTAGTGGAATGATAGACAAGCTGGGTAAATGACCTTGAATTTTATCCCTACCGTGAGGAATTTGGACACCTGTAGTAGCAACGGGTAAGTCATGGGTAAATCGAAGCTTGTGGCCTTCCCAAAGAATGTCCTTGAGTTCACGCATTTTACCAAGTACGTGGAGTTTGTCCAGGTAGTTTAGGAATTTTAGTATGAATGGCCTAGGAGGGCTGTGTCCAGATGGTTTGGGCCTCAGGGATCTGTTTGCCCTTTCTATAATGTAGGTGGTATTGCTGGGAAGGGCCCAGCTATTTTAGCTAGTAACTTCTGGGTGAAAAGGATTGGGGAAGCTCCTTCAGCATCTTCTGGAAGGCCAAATATAACAATATTATTGCGGTGACTTCGACCTTCCAGATCTTCAAGCTTATTTTCCATTTTTTGGAGTTTCTGCCTTGGCGCCGAAATGTCAGGGTCCACCCCGTCATGCCATCCCTCCAGTGAAGTGGTTCTAGCAGCCACATCCGTAATCACTCTCGTGGATTCCCCAAGGTCAATCTTTAGTGATTTCAGCTCCGAGGTCAAGTCCTGAAGGGCCGTTTTAAAAGGCTGGAGCTCCTCAATGAATTTCTGTTTTGTGAGAGGAATGAGCTGCGGAGAGATGACTCAAGGTTTGCTGGAACTAGCAGAGGGTCCCTTGGACCACTTTGTGTTTTCCTCTGGGGCTTGTGGAGGCGTGTGGTGCTGCGGAGTCTGCCGCATTTCTGCCTCCATGCTTGCAGAGCTGCAGTAGAGCTCTGGTGAGTGTTCTTCTCTCTTCCGATGCCATATTCTGGGTGCAGGTGTCGTTACCAAGCTGTAGCTAGTAGCAACAAGCATTTGTCAATGCCGAATGTTGTCGCACTGGCATTGGCATTGGCAGTGGTGGAGCTAGAGATGCATAATAGGAATGGCGGTGAAGTATTGAAGTGACGCCAACCCCACCCCCACCCTGTAGAGAGTGACAGGTATTGGGGTGTGCCTTTGGGTCGTCAGCTATAATGCTCATGCCATTGTACCTCACCCTACCCTGTAGACACTGACAAGTGTCATGGTGTGCTTTGGGGTCTTTGGGCATTATACTTACCCCATTCCATAAGGAAATACGCTTGACGGGTGCAGTATAGGATCATGGGGTGAAGTTTATGGTCGAACAGTGCAAGACACACCACGATGCCTGTCAGTGGCTGCAGGGTGGGTGGGGGTGAAATGGTAGCGAGTAACATCCGATGATCTCAAGTCACGGCCCTGACGCCTGTCAGTCCGTACTGGGTGGTGTGCTACAGTTGGAAACCCTAACACCGTAGTCGTGTAGTGTTACTTTCACTCTACATTTTCAACATGGGCTGCTTGTCAGGCCACCTCATGAAAAGTGGCACAATCACTTTGTTAGCTGTAAGGTGGTTTTGCACAGCGGCTGTGGCATTTTATGACACAGGGACGAAAACACAGTTTTGGGCTAGATGTGGAGAATGACAACTGTATTGTTCATGAGGAGGCGTAAAAAATGGCAACGTTGAAAATCTGGAGTGGCAATATGAAATATTGGTGAAGCAATGAACATGCATACAAACTGCGCAGCAGACATCCGCAACCCAATTATTTGTGGGAGTTTTTTAGGCACATTTTCAACATAGGTATTTTGGGACCTCCCCTCATGAACAGTGGCGCTGTGATTTTGTTAATGTGTCCCAAAAGGTGATTTCCCACAGCGAGCATGCCATTGTGCGCCACAGTTGCGGGAACACGTTTTGGGCAGGCTGTGAAAAATGGCAGCTGTAGTGTTGATAAGGAGGTGTGCACAAATGCCAGTGGTGAAAATCTGGCATGAAAATATTGCAAATGTACAAAGTTACAAGGCTGTGTGGAAACTGCGTAATGCACACTTGCAGCACAGTCATTTTCTGGACTTTCGGCACCAAATTTTAAACATAGGTATTTTAGGACCTCTGCTCATGAACAGTGTCATCATAATTTCCGAAAACTGCCCCGAAAACTGATTTCGCAGAGCGACTGTGCAATTCTGTGCTGGACATGCGAAAACACATTTCAGCCAGGATTTGTAAAATGACAGCTGTACTGTTCATAAGGAGGTATGTAAAAATGCCAAGTTTGAACATGTGAAGTGAAAATATTACAAATGCACGAAGTCATGAGCGTGTATGCAAACTGCGCAATGCACGCTCGTAAAACACTAAGTTTATGGACTTTCGGCTCCAAATTTTCAATATAGGCATTTTAGGACTTCTGCTAATGAACAGTGTCACTGTCATTTTCATAATGTATCCTGAACATGGACTTTCCACAGCGACCACGCTATTCTGCGCCGGAACTGCGAAAACACATTTTGGTCAGGATGTGAAAAATGACAGCTGTACTGTTCATAAGGATGTGCAGAACAATGGCAATGTTGAAAATCTGGAGTGAAAATGTTATAAATTCATGAACTTATGAGCGTGCGTGCAAACTGCTCAATGCATGCTCGTAACACAGTCATGTTATGGAGTAGTATCACCAAATTTTCAGCATAGGCATTTAGGACCTCTGCTCATGAACAGTGCAACTGTCATTTTCATAATTTGTCCCGAACACTGATTTCCCATATCGAACACACTATTCTGTGCCGGAAGTATGAAAACACATTTCGGGCAGGATGTGAAAAATGACAGCTGACGGTTCACAAGAAGGTGTGGAAAAATGCAAATGCTGAACATGTGGCATGAAAATACTGCAAATTCGCTAAGTTATGAGCTTGCGTAGTAACTGCACAACGCACATTCATAAAACGGTCATTTTTTGGATTTTTCCCACCAAATTTGCAACATAGGCTTTTTGAGAGCCTCCTCATGAACAATGGCACTGTCATTTTGTTCCTCACTCCTGAAAGGTGATTCCATGCAGCGACTGCGAAATCACCTTTTTGGGACCGAATAACGCCATGACAGTGCAAGAATTCATGAGAAGGGGTCCCAAAAACCCCATGTTAAACATTTGGTACCAAAATTCCAAAAAATGCCTGAGATATGCAGCAAAGTTGAAAACACCCTATTTATTCCATTATACAGCTTACCAGCATTTCCTTAGTTCGCGGTCGGCTTTAAAGAGTGCAGATGTGTTCCCGGTCCACCGAAGGTCGTCATGCTGCACTCTGGAGGTAAGTATGGTGTGAGGGGGGTGTGAGGAGGCAGGGTGCATGGTGAGTGGGTGCAGGTGGTGGGTAGGGAGACTATGAGGGACCATTTTTATGTTACAGGGTGAAAAAAAAAACATTGCGGGACAATTTTGTTTTCCTCAGGGGATTTGGCATGCTGGGGTGGGCTCTCAGCGTGCCACCTAACTGTTTGGGGGGTTGCTGCAGCCGACAGGGGATTGGGCACCCGTGTCGCACACAAGGAAAGCGGGGGGAGATTGCTAAGGGGATTGGCACCCCTTGGTATATCACAAATGGTGCTTTATGCCAACAGGGAGGGGCTCTGTCGGCACATACATTGGGACCACAGTAAGCTGGCAGGGGGGATTGGGCACCCCCCAAAATCAGCAGTTGGGTGGCCACCCACCATGTATACAATGTGGCTGAGCATGTCAGGAGGTCCGCTGCGTCTGATGAGCTTTGCTTGGATTGCAGCAGACCTTTCCTTAGATGTGCTCACCACATTAGTATGCATGGTATGGCACCGGCATGCAGGCTGATTGGGGAATGATGGACACACCTACTGATGCATGCCCTGCATTCATCCAACAGCGATCACATCTCCAAATCTCCACTGCCGCAAGAAGTTGGCTGCACAAGCGTGCCAACATAAAAATTACTTTACCAAGTAATATTATAGAAAAGTAGGCAGGTTAGCAGGAGTGGGTCCATGGAGCTACTACTCCGAGCTGATCCTCATGTGACTCCTTAAATGTCCCCTTTTTAATAAAAGTAATTAAAATGGATGTAGCAGCACAGCTGGAGAGTTGCCTGGAAAGTTAGGAGATCAATGAGCCTCTGCAGTCTAGTTTCAGGCCTCAGCATAGCACTGAGACTAGTTTTGTCAAGATGTTCAATAATCTTCTGGCAAGAGACAGTGGGTCTTGTTTTACCTTGGTCCTTCTAGATCTCTCCACAGTGTTTGACATGGTAGATCATGGGATGCTTTTGGTTTGATTGAGGCACTGTCCTCAGTAGGACTCATTGGAACAGAACTGCAAAGGACTGAGTCCTACTTGTTTTGTAGGGTAGAGCAGGTGGTGTTAGGAGATTACATCTCAGAGGATAATGCACTCTGCTACAGAATACTGTACCTCAGGGTTTAGTTCTGGCCCACATGTTGTTAGCTGTCTATGTGCAGCCATTGATGGAGATTATTATATGGTATGGTTTGGGTTTTCACTGCTATGCAGATGATACCCAGCTGCTGTACCTGTCTTGTGCACCTGATGGGGCGAGTGCAGTCTCAGTCTTGGACAAGGGTGTAGCTGAAATGCAAGACTGGAAGGCCTCCAGATAGCTCAGTGTGAACCCATGAAAAACAGAGGTAGTATTGGTTAAACCAGGTTAGTACAGGTTGGCAATGAACAGTGATTATGCCTTTTTACCATCTTCTTTAAATGGTACTACACTACGAGCTGTGGACAATGTGAAAAATCTGTGCATCATTGTGGACTGCAGGGTGACACTGGAACATCAAGTGTCTACAGTGGCTTTTTCATCTGCATAATATCACCCTGATTAAAACCTAGCTAGAGTCAACTGACATAGTGACAGAAGTCCATGTCTTTGTTCCTACAAGACTGGATTATGGGAATGCTCTTTACCTAGGGCTGTCTGTGGGGTTGTCACCTTGCCTTCAGCTAGTACAGAAGGCCATAGCCCATCTGATTGCTGGGACTTCACTGTCCAAGCATATCACACCAGTACTGCGTGCACTGCATGCGCTGCCAGTTCAGTGGTGTATTAACTTCAAGATATGTTTGTTAACTTACAAAGCTCGGTTTGGGCCCAGGCTACCTAAAAGACTGCCTGTCTGAATACATTCCCATCTGCCCCCTTTATTCTTTTGATATGGAGCTCCTCAGAGTTCCTCACTCCTGGCCTAAGTCATTGGGAGAGCTGTCTTTTGTGGTTACTGCCCAACTGTTAAGGAACACTCTGCTACTATATGCCTGGGGAGCCCCATCAGTGGACATTTTTATAGTTTTATTAAAAGCATATTTATTTAGCTTAACCTACATGTCTAATTGAAAATGTTTTGAGTTACTGTATGACTAACAGTTCATGCTTTTATTGTTACTTTTCCTGACTGTTTTTTGTGTAATCTCTAATTTGCTAGGCTACATCCAGAACCGTGTGGATTGATTGCCTTACCAATAAATTCCCTTGCCTCGCCTCACCCCCAAAAAAAAGTATTCTTGCATCAACCTTGCTTCTTATGCGGCAATTCAGTATAGCAAATAAAGAAATAAAGTAACCTGCAACCAGTAATTGAGTTCCCCAGTCCTGGAAATTGGTAGAACCAAATGAACAAAATAAGCTAAATTAAAAAGAGAGGGAGCCACTAGCTCAGACCGAGGCACTATAAATGGGGATAATAAATCAAAGGAGCTACTTGGGCTGTAATGGGGCATGGCAGAAAACAAACAAAAACAAGTGAAACAGCCAAAAACCAGACAGCCACTCAAGCCAGACATTGGGCACAAAATAGGAAAATAAAAGAAATAATAATAAATAGAGCCACACACGCCCAAACAGGGCATTATGAGAACAAATATATACATAATAAACAGAGGGACAGTCTGAGGATCACAGGGAAAAATAAAAAAAGAAAACAAGAGATAGAGTAAATATATAACCTCACTGCCACTTACTGAAAAAGGGGCTCACCATTTCTCCCCAAGGAGGAAACAACCATCACTATTGTTTGCTCAAAGGGGAACAGCTCTATAAAAGGCAAGCATCAGCCTCATAGGAACAGACATCTTTGTTTGGGCACCAACTGCATGGGAGGAAGTGGCCATCTGAACTTTGCTCGTGGCCATCTTGAGGGGGGCATGCCACAGAAAATGCAATATGTTGTGACTACTTCTGGTGGTCGTCTTTGTTAAGGGCATCAGTCATTTCCAAAACAGCTTCAGCACATTCAAAATACTAGTGGTCCTCTTTAAAAAGGGCATGCCATTGAAATGTATGGACACTGACACTAAATACCTGTAGCTGACTTTACAAGGAAATCTTAATTTAAATAACAGGACACTGAAATTTTCCTTCAGAACTTTAATGTAGACTTCACTTAATGAACTTTAATTACAAATACTTGTGCTCTGGAAAAAGGACTTTTTCTCAGTGCCATCTCACTTGTTTCATAATGTCTTGACCTCAGCATGAGCAATTAGTTTGTTCTTCAACAATCTGTCACAACGACCATGTCTGAAGAAGAGGCCAGTGGGGGCATATTTGCATCCAGAGGATTACCAACCCCCAGTGGGAGCAACAAAATAGAACCCTCCTGCAGGGCACTCATATCACAGGGAACATCAGCTATCCAGTCCATCCTAAATGATCTTACATATATCAAAACCATCTAATCATGCATTCCATGGTGCATACCGGCGTATAACCTACATCTTTCTCTGCCTTGTCTCACAAAAACATTGTCAGCTGGTTTGAGCAGTTTCATGCCTGGACTGCCTTCAATAACTGGACTAATTCCTTAGATATTGCCAATGTGACGCTTGGCTAGCTGGTTATTATTGTTGGTCTCTGTAATGTAACTAACTTCCTTGAGCAATGGCATTTTATTACTTTGTTATGACATGCCTAGGCTCTTTGAAGTGGAAACAAAATGTAACTTTATGAGTCTGCCAGAGGATCAGCCTAATAAACTCTTATGACATCTTAAGAGGAAGAACATTTGATACCAACATGGTGTTAAAAGTTGTAAAACCCTTTGATATGCCTTGGGAATCAGAACCACGCAAGATCAAAGAGAAAGTGTTTAATTAAGGAGTCATATTTAGGAAGTGGAATTTTTGCTGAAGTCACATTATTTAAAATATCTCCTGACAGGAAATCAGTTTGTATTTTTTTTAATTCTAAAAAGGAGGAGCTAGATGACTTGACAAGGGGTTGGGGAGATGGAGTTGAAATGTATCCTTGTAACTGAGGAATATGACATATTTTTGGGGGGACTCAAGACACAGCTCTCTGATCTAACTATAAGCACTACAGAGGTAATACATTAGATAGAAAAGATCTAACTGTATTTTGGTAGGAGTGTGTTCTGTAGTTTTCCTTATTTTTCTTTTATGTGACTGTGCGCTCTTTGATACATTAATAATCTGTTATTTAAAAGACTGCTGGGTGTCTGCCAGTTCTTTTCGCATGTGACGTATAGAAGGTTAAGTCTGACAATTGTTCAACAGCTTCATGGTGTTACTAAACTGGGAAAAAGTAAGACTATACCTAAGGTCTCTTACAGAGTTTGAAGGGTTCATTTCTGGAAGCCTGGCTGTGTGCCCCTGGTGTAATATTGTACTGCAATCCCCAAAGAGGGTACATATCTGAGCCTGTCCATTGGGTACGCTAGCATAAGGTTCACAGTTTGAATCCCCCCAGAACTTGAGACTAAAGATGATTTGGACCCAAAAGCAGATAGGAGGGTTACCCAATCTGTTACCTGTTCACACTATTGCACTCTGAGGTTGGCACTGTGGGAGCAGAGGGCCTGACCTGCTGAGTGCGTTTGTGACAGATTTAGTTGACAGCAGTGTGAAAAAATAGGTAACACAAGCTTTAACTGCTCGGTGTGTCAGCTTAATAGTGTACAGCTCACTTGCAAAATAAGGCAGTGATTTATTTATTTTTTTTAAAAAGGAAACAGAACTATATCATTTTGCTTACAGTTAAGTTCCTACCTGTTTCATATTTTTTTTGAAGTGCAAGTTAGAGTAGCTATAGTTAGGGAAAAAGACGGCTTCCAACTACAGTGAGCACAATGCAGACTACCTGAAGCAGTTGTGCAAGGAGAGAGGAGTCCTGCATGAGGGGAGTAACACCAAGCAGAACCTCATGGATGTCCTGATGGCAGCAGATGCCCAGAGCATCCAGTCACATACTGTGACGGAAAAGGACTGAACCTTAGACATGGAGAGGTCAGCGGCCAGTGCAGTGTCCAGATCCAGTGGGGAGGACAGCAAGGCCAGTGCAAGCCCAGGACCACAGCAGCAGGGGAAGGCCACCAGCATTCTGGAGCCAGAAGCAATCAGGCTGCAGATTGAGTTGTGCAGAACGGAGTTGGACTTCCAGAAAGAAGAGAAGAGAGAACAGCGAGCCACAGAGGAGAAGAGGGAGTGAGAACAGCGAGCTGCAGAGGAGAAGAGGGAGCAAGAATGGTGAGAAGCAGACCATGAACAGCAAGAGGTGGACCATGAAGAACATGAGTGCCAGAGGCGACGTGAACTGGAGAAGTTATGACTCCAACCACCAGCACCAGAGCAGGTAAGTGGCTTGGGTTTAACTGGAACTACAGGACTGGGTTACAAATTGGGATATGGATGCCTTTTTAAATTCCTTTGGAAAAGTTTGTATTCAGGCAAATATTCCCAGAGGGTCCTGGAGCTTCCAGCTATCCCCGCTACTTACTGGGAAAGCTCAGAATGCATTGGGTCAAATGGACAATGAGGACAGCAATGATTACAACAAACTTAAAGCTGCACTTTTTAAAAAGTTTGATTTAACTGCAGAAGCATACAGAGCTAAATTCCATAAGCTCAGGAGAAGCTCTGACATGAGCTACGAGGAGCTAGCCATGAAACAACATCAGTGTTTAAAACGTTGATGGGAAGGAATTGAAGTAACTCTGTAGATAAAATTGAAAATGCTATATTGTTAGAACATTTTTTGGGGGCATGCCCAGCAGAGCTGAAAACCTTGCTGGAGGACTGAGATCCCAAAACAGTGCAAAAGGCTGCTGAACTCTTGGACTACTATGCCAAGAACAGACCTGCTCTGAGAGCAAATGGGGTGGGCGTGGCAGCACAGAAAGGGAAAAGTGCGCCTTCAGGGTAGCTAAAACCCTCAAGCCTCCACCGAAACCAGTTAGCCCCAGGTTTCAGTGAAATTTTTTTTTTGAGAAAAGAAACGAATGTTGGGTTTGTAAAAAAAACTGGGCATATTGCCAGACAGTGTCCCAAAAGGACAAGCAATATGCAAAATGGGGCTAGGAAAGAATGGGGTTGTTTGTGTGTCCCTGGAAGCATGCCTGTGAACATGAGGGAACTCATGCACCCAGTCACGGTGAATGGTGTACAGACACAAAGGTTAAGGGACACAGGGGCATCCCTGACATTGGGAAGGGGATCTGGTAGAGCCTGGCCAGTTTATACCCGATAAATCTGTAACTGTACAAGGGTTCACTGGTCAGGAGGTAACCTTGCCACTCACTAGTGTTCTCCTAGACTGGGGTGAAACAGGGGGAACTGTGCAACAGGTGGAAGTAGCCAAAACTTTAGCAGTTGACGTCATCCTTGGTAGCAATCTCAAATAGGGGATGGTGTGGCAGTTACCCATAGCCAAGTGGCAAGGGAAAATTGTCATTCCATGGACCTCACAGAAACAACTGTGGAAACCACTGAGAGGCTGGTTCCCCAGCCTGTGTCTCCAGATGGGGAGACTGATAAAAAGGGGGTAGAAATTTCCCCAGTAGCAGTTAACCACACAGCTATGGAGGGTTACTCCAAAGAAGGAGGGGTGACCCATTGTCAGAGGGTATGGGATGACAGTGATCCTGAGTGACCTGACGCTAGTGCTAGGGACCCTAGTTTAGAGCCTGAAGGGGACCTGTCCCATATCTTGGGAATGTGTAAGGAGTTTGCAGCTGCTCAGAAAAGTGACCCTAGTCTAGAGAAGCTGAGAGCTTGGGCAGACTCTGATGGAACACAGTGAGGTGACAGTAAACATAAGGTTTATTGGGAAAATGGACTGATATATACTCAGGCTGTAAAGACAGAGGGAGGAGAGATAGGCAGGCAGCTTGTCGTTTCACATGGGTATCATGTGCAGTTGCTCAAGATTGCACACAATATTCCCTTGTCTGGTGATATGGGAATCGAGTGCAGTACACAGTGGTTGGCCCAGAATTTCACCCAGCAGGTGAAGGAGTAGTGCAGGCCTTGTCACCGGTGCCAAAAAATAGGGAAGGTGGGTAAGAAAACCCAAGCCGCCCTAATTCCATTGCCCATAGTGGAGGAGCCATTCCAGAGGGTGGGAATGGATATTGTAGGGCCTTTAAATACCCCCAGCTCCTCCAGGAAGAGGTTCATCCTGACTGTGGTGCATTATGCCACCTGGTCCCCAGAGGAAGTCGCCCTATCCTCACTGAGGACAGACAAAGTGTCAGATGCCTTACTTGGGATTTTAACCAGTGTTGGATTTCCGCAGGAGGTTATCACCGATTGAGGGGGTTCTTTCATGTCTGACCTGATGAAATGTTTGTGGGAGAAGTGCGTGGGGTGGTGCAGAGGCACACGACACCTTATCACCCACAAGCCAATGGGCTTGTGGAAAGATTTAATGGTACCCTGAAGACAGTGCTCCAAGCATTTGCTGAACAGCATGAGAGGGACTGGGAGAAATACTTTCCTCACCTGTTGTTTGCATACAGGGAGGCGCCCCAAGAATCAATAGGATTTTCCTCCTTCAGGCTCTTATATGGATGCTGGGTATGTGGGCCCCTACAATTGATCCGGGAGGACTGAGAAGGCAAGCACACCATCCAGGGAACTCCCATAGTGGATTATGTCCTTAGGTTTAGGGAAAGGCTGAAGGAGCTTATGGGGACAGCCCAGAGCAACCTGGCAGCTGCCCAACAGAAACAAAAAGATTAGTACGACCGCAGAACCAAAGCTCGCTTGTACACGGTGAAGTCATGGTCCTTATCCTGGTCTGGAAAGACAAGTTGCAGGCTGAGTGGGCAGGACTGTACAAAGTAGTTAGAAAGGTAAATGACATGAACTATATCATAGAATTACCTGGCAGAAGTCATACATAAAGAATGTACCATGTCAACATAATGAAGCCATATGCTAATAGGGCTGACGTGGTGTTTGCAGTATGCAGTCCTGGGGAGGGGACGGATGAAGGAGACCACCTTCTGAACTTGCTGGAAGAAAGCAAGCAGGAGTTCTCTGTGGAGGCAGTTAAATTGTCACCCCAGCTGGCCCCGGACAAGATCCAGGAAGTAAGGAAGGTTTTAGCAGACTTTGCCCCACTGTTTAGCGTCAAGCCTGGACTAACCCCCTTAGCAATGCACAATGTGGAGACAGAGAAACAGACGCCCATACAGCAGACAGCATATCGGGTGTCAGAGGCTGTCCAAAAGGACATTAGGAGGGAAGTGGAGGAAATGCTGGATTTAGGGGCAGTCCAGAGATCCTACAGCTCCTGGGCCTCACCCATAGTCCTTGTGCCCAAGCCAGATGGCTCTACTCATTTCTGTGTGGACTATTATGGACTGAATGGAGTCACAAAGTCAGATGCTCACCCGATGTCCTGGACGGACGAACTTATGGACAAGTTGGGAGGGGTGACCTACCTTACGACTATTGACCTGACAAAGGGGTATTGACATGTAGAATTAACTGGCAGAGCTAGGGAGAGGTCAGCCTTCATCACTCAGATAGGCTTATTTGAATTTAAAGTAATGCCTTTCAGAATGAAGAACAGCCCGGCCACTTTCCAAAAGTTGGTGAACCAGGTGTTAAATGGTGCTGAGGAGTATGCCATGGCGTACCTGGATGACATTTCCATCTTTAGTGCCAGCTGGGAGCAACACGTGTCCCACCTTAGGGAAGTGCTGGGCAGGATACAGAGGGCCGGGCTCACTGTCAAAGCTGAGAAGTGCCAGGTGATTATGGCTGAAGTGATGTACTTCAGGCATATTGTAGGCCGGGGACAGCTCCATCCTAACCAAGTAAAAATAGAGGTGATCAAGGCATGGCCCAGACCAGAAATGCAGAAGCAGGTCAGGAGTTTTCTAGGGACAGCAGGGTACTATAGGAAATTTGTACCCAATTACAGTGCACTGGCTGCTTCCCTATATGACCTGGTAAAGAAAAAGATGCCTAAGACAATTACCTGGGAACCAGCCTGTGAAAAAGCCTTTACCAGACTGAAGGAGGCAATGTGCAGTGCTCCTGTATTGACAAATCCTGTCTATAGCAAACCCTTTATAGTCTAGACTGATGCCTCAGACATGGGTATTGGAGCAGTACTGAGTCAGACATTCAACCAAGGTAAAGATCACCCTGTTGTGTACCTGAGTAAAAAGTTACTTCCCAGGGAGCAGGCTTATTCTACTGTGGAAAAAGAGTGTCTTGCCATAGTGTGGGCCCTAAAGAAGTTAGAGCCATACTTATATGGGCAGCATTTTGACGTACAAACTGATCACAACCCCCTGGTTTGGCTGACCCAAATGGGAAAAACTAATGGAAGACTATTAAGATGGAGTCTTGCCTTGCAAGGGTATGACATGATGATCTTACAAAGGGCTGGAGTAATCAATCAGAACGCAGATGACTTATCGCGTCTAAATGAGGAGTGAACTGACTTGGGAAGCTCATCCCATGCAGGGGATAGAGCCCCCAGATTCAGTCTTGGCAGGGAGGATTGTGACACTTCGCCAACTGGTTATGATTGTTGTAAGATATTTGTAATATAAAAATATAGTATGTGATTGTCTCACATAAGACAGCCTGGGATTCCATGGGTGCCCCCAACGTTTCAATAAAGCTACAAGGACGTAACTGACCAGGAGATCTCTGTAGTGTAATTAACTTCCTTGAGAAATTGCATTTTATTACTTTGTTATGACATGCATAGGCTCTTTGAAGTGGAAATGAAATGTGACTTCATGAGCCTGCCAGAGGATCAGCCGAATAAACTTTTATGACATCTTAAAAGGAAGAACATTTGATACCAACATGGTGTTAAAAGTTGTAAAACCCTTTGATATGCCTTGGGAATCTGAACCACACAAGATCAAAGAGAAAATGTTTAATTAAGGAGTCATATTTAGGAAGTGGATTTTTCCTGAAGTTACATTATTTAAAAAATCTCCTGACAGGAAATCAGTTTGTATTTTTTTTTAATTCTAAAAAGGAGGAGCTAGATGACTCACCAAGGGGGTTGGGAGATGGAGTTGAAATGTATCCTTGTAACTGGGGAACATGACATATTTTTTGGGGGGGACTCAAAGACACAGCTCTCCGATCTAACTTTAAACACTGCAAAGATAATACATTAGATAGAAAAAGATCTAACTGTATTTTGGTAGGAGTTTGTTCTGTAGTTTTCCTTGTTTTTCTTTTTTGTGATTGTGCGCTCTTTGATATATTGTTCTGTGTTTACATTTTTTTCATATTTTAATCATCTTTTAGTAAAGAATCTGTTATTTAAAAGACTGCCTGGGTGTCTGCCAGTTCTTTTTGCATGCGACTTATGGAGGGTTAAGTCTGACAATTGTTCAACAGCTTCATGGTGTTATTAAACTGGGAAAAGGTTAGAATATACCTAAGGTCTCTTACAGAGTTTTAAGGGTTCATTTGTGGAAGCCTGGTTGGGTGCCCCGGCGTAAGATTGTACCACAATCCCCAAAGAGGGTATGTATCTGAGCCTGTACATTGGGTATGCTAGCATAAGGTTCACAGTTTGAATCCCCCCAGAACTTGAGACTAAAGGTGATTCAGACCCAAAAGCAGACAGGAGGGTTATCCTGTCTGTTACCTGTTCACACTGTTGCACTCTGAGGTTGGCACTGTGGGAGCAGAGGGCTGACCTGCTGAGTTTGTTTGTGACAGCCAATACTTTACATCTTCTTCTGAAAGAGACAGCCATTTCATGATTCAAGAGGCACTACCAGATCAAGTCAGCACTACCAGATCAAGTCAAGGGAGATAATGCAGCACTGTTTGCAACTTTCAAGGATCATGTCATCCAAGCTTATCCTCCCTGGTTACTTGAACAACTTTGGAGACCTACCATGCAGCCCTCAGAATCCTTAAAAACCTTCATAATGCACATGGAGCAATGCTATAAGCATTTGTAGAAAACAGAAAAGGATCAAATCTCAGCCTTCCATCCAGGAACTGCCCCCACAGATTCATCCCTAAGCTGCACAGCTAGCTCAGGAACTGATTTTTTTTAATTAAAAAAAAAAAAGGAATTGATTTCCATGTTCCAACCCAGCAGTGGGCAAGGACTCCAGTTATTACAAATAGCTGCAATCACAGCATGTATCTACCAGTAACAAGCAGCGCCGGACAAGCTCATGAGTCCATCAACAACTTACAGCTCTGTCAAACTTCTTCCTCTGCTCCATCTTTCAAGGCCTGCACTGGCTCAACCACCTCATTCTACAGAGCCCATCATCTGCCAGTGGTGTGAGTTCAGAGGACACACTGCTGCAGTTTGTATAAAACTGAAAAATGGACATTGGAATGACATGAAGCAGAAATGTCCACCACTGCATCACCAGCAGGATGAATTTGACTTTGACGAGGATCAGGGAAATGAGTGCCGCCAACAAACGTGAGGGCCTTTGAAGGAGGGGAGCACTGAGGTAACATAGAAATATAGAAATCTGATGGCAGATAAGGACCACTAGACCCACCTAGTCTGCCCATTATTTCTTCCTACTGCAAAAACCATAGACCCTCACCCTACTTGATATTTGGCTTTGTTCTCTTTCATGTCACTAGGGTTCCCCCATGCGTATCCCATACATTTTTGAATTTCCCTACCCAATTTGCCCCCAGGAAGCTATGAAGAGAGAGTGAGTGAGTGAGTGAGTGAAGATGAAAAACGTGGGTAACCCCCTCACTTTCAGACCCGTGGTGTTTCAGAAATACAAGCACTTATGGTTTGCACCCCTCCCTGAGAGCTGTGTACTTTTGCTAAAAATTCCCGAGACCAGGGAGGGGGACTTACATTATAAAATGGATCTTCTGGAATCATAAAAAGGCTTTTCTACAAGTTTTCCTTCAAACATTGATGTACTGAGATAACATCACAGAAGGAATTGACTCTACACCAATCAACTTTCAAGATTTTTTCTATCCAGCATATGATTGTTGTTTTTAACACCTTTATCAAATAAAGTTTTTTCAGCATGTAGCCTTCAAGATGTACGTTATTTTTTTCTGACCACTGATTTGTGTGTTGTGGGGCCTTTTGGCAAATGGGACAGCACCTGAAGACATGCATGCATGTACATGTGTCCTTTTTACATTCACTGTGTGTTTGTGTGAGAGAACAGCACTTGGGGTACAGAAATGCGGGGGAGAAGTACATGATGGGGGGGTACTGATGGCCACCAAACAGGAACGGGACCTTCAAGCAATCATATCTGATGATCTAAAGGTTACCAAACAATGTCAGAAGGCTGTGAGGAGAGCCAGTGGAATGCTGAGGTGCATAGGGAGAGGTATCTCCAGCAGAAGGAAGCAGGTGGTGATGCCACTGTATAGAACATCGGTGAGACCTCATCTAGAGTACTGTGTCCAGTTCTGAAGGCTGCATCTCCAGAAGGACGTAGAGTAAAAAGGGGGTTCAGAGAAGGGCGACAAAAATGATGCAGGGAATGCACCAAAAGTCATATGAGGGGAGATGGGGGGGATCTCAATATGTATTCCCTGGAGGAAAGGAGAGAGAGAGAGAGAGAGATGGGGGAATATGATGGAGACTTTCAATTACCTCAAGGGTGTAAATAAGGTACAAGATGGCAGCGTCTTTCAAAAGAAAAGATGTTGAAGAACTAGGGGCCATGATATGAAAATAGAGAAGGGTAGACTTAGGAGTTGCGTGAGAATGTAATTTTTTAAGGAAAGAGTGGTGGATCCATGGAACAGCCTAACAGCAGAGCTTGTAGAGGCAAAAATGGTATGGGATTCAAAAATGCATGGGACAGATATAAAGGAACTTTAGCAATAGGAAAGAGAAGGTAAGCCTCAGATCATTTAAGATCTGCAGTATATGAAACCGGTAGGGAAAATGGGCAGACTAGGTGGGCCAAGCAATTCTTATCTGTCCTCAGATTTTATGTTTCTATGTTTTGTATTCTTATAAGAGTAGGTTTTGAGAGGTGTGTCACTGTCAGTCCAATGCAGAGCAGTCTGCAAGGAGCTCGTCAGTGTCACACTAATGATCAGCAAGGCTCATCATGACATTGTTCTGGCTTGCTGAGTGGAAACTTCATGTAGTTCAAAGGAGAGGGCCAGCCCAATCACAGGGTGGCTTTTTACTTTGATCTGCATAACACTGCCCAACATGCACAGCTGATCACGTCATGACCAGCTTGCTATGCACCCCCAACTGCAGTGAGACATGTTGTTAAAAATGTGTTTTATTTACAACATCACTGCATATTATGTTTCACATTCTGACTCTTTCTTGATACCCATTTTGAAAGCTTTGTGCAAGACTGTAGGGCTCAGTACACAAAAGTTGATCGGGCTGTCAGAGATGCTTAATTTTGTCATATTTAAATTGAAACTTCCCCGACCTTTTCCATGATTAATGGTAGCAGAAAAAACATCATATCCAGGAGCAGTATCCTATTATTTATTTATTTGAACTTTGGTAACCGGGTAAACCCACTGAGACCATGCAGTCCCTTTTTCAGGGACGACCCAGAGAAGAGTACAGAGGACAAATGGTTTACAACATATATAGATCCACAGAACTATACAAAATCAAAATTACATAAAAATTAATGACTCAAAGGTTGTGCAATAGACGGGACTAAAATATGTGTGTCTTGCTATGAATACATGTCCCTTGCTAAAATATATTGAAGGTTTTCACCTGGCTGCTGACGATACCTTAAGAATGTAGGACATGAGTCTGAGTAGTTACACTTCAGAATAATATTGTCTTCAACTTCTGACAGTAGCAATTGTTAAGACTGGATAAACAATATCACCTACTAGTCTTGCTTCCACAGTCAATAAACAGAATAGCCATTAATATTTTGAGTAAATAATAAATAGATTCAAACTCTCACTTGCAAACACATAGAGAATCAGTACCCACTTGACAGTGATAATAGGGTGTTAAAAATTAAAATAAACCCCGTACTGATGTCAGAGTCAGCTGACTGAAAATGTTTTCTTTACAGCAAACACAGCAGACAGCCACTAACATCATGGCATTCCAGGTAATGGATTCCATTAACCTGGCATTTATACAGTGCCTCCCTAACTTGCATGAGAAAGTGACAAAGAGGAAATGCATCCTGTACACTGTAGACTTGTATATAAGGGTAGTGCTGGGATACAGTGCATTTTACAGCAAAGGTAAATAGAGGCATCGAACAAGAAAAGAGAGACAAAAGTAAGTGAAGGAGAGAGCAAAAAAATGAGAGTGAGGGGGAAAATATGTAAGTGTGCAGCTCAAAGTACTTTTCAGAACAAACAGAAGTCCACTTAAAATGTCAATACTGTAGGAAGGGCAATCATAGAAGTCAAAAAGTCCATAAGCATGCTGTGTTTGATGCATTCTGCCTATCTTTCGAATGCAGTCTGTATGGGTCTTGGTTGTTTATCTGCTGTCATTGTTCTGTACTTCTATGAGTTATGTTAAAACACCTTCTTTTCTCAATAGTTTGAAATGAGATTAGAAGCTCTTATGAATTGTAACACATTTCCCAGTCATGCTCTCATTATTTCCTCAGCAGCTTAGGCATGGAAGCGAAGTTTACGAACATGTATGGACTAAAATAATATGCACACAACCACCATGTTTACAGTAATTGCACTTAATTTTAGTGTTTTCTGTTTTGCCTTAATCCCAGTATTAGTTTTTCAATGTTTCACATTAAAAAAACACTTCTGTTCTCTGCTTCAGAAACCTATGACCCTCTCCTGAACTCACAAATAAGATGTTTGTTACACCTCCGTCTGTTGTCATGGTGGGCACTGTGATGTAGCAAGGAGACTATAAAGTCAGAAAATATTGATGGAGGCCTGTTTTTACAGACTTTGTGGAAATGTTCAAAATGTATTGCAAGATGGAAGGCAGGTAACATTTATAAAGAACAGTTTGCTAATAAAGTGCAATAGAGAATGTTTATCAAATGCTATAGTGTGTGGATATGTGCTCTCTAAAAACAATACTTGTATGTTAAAGAATCTTTATGCCTTGGAGGACATTTGGGGGAGGGGGTACTACAGGGAGCAGAACACGTGCCCACCTTCTTAATTACTAAACATCAACATTGCATATAGAAAGATATTACTGAGGATTTTCTTGCTCCGTTTTCAAACTGATTTGCACGTCCTATTATCCACACCTAGTATCACGTATTATTAAATAATGTATGATGAAGCATAGTTTCAATGCATGCTGGTTTATGTGCATAATAAAGTTACGCTGCCCTTAAACATAAGAATGGTGACACACAATAGGATGGCATTGCCTGTTCAAACAAATTGTAACCCCCCTCCCCCAGGATGCAACAGGAAATGAGCTGCTTCAAAACTTAAATTTGAAGTTTATTGTAGGGAGATCTCATAAACCACTGAGCCGCAGAATTAGTAGGCCTTTCCTGGTAACATGTTTAAATAAATAAAACATTTCTAATTCCCTAGGATAGACCCTTTATCTTTCTTTGGAGTGGTGGAGGTAAAGAGGCGTGTTAGTCTGATTCACTCTATGGTGTCTATTACTTAGCAATGACAGCAGGTGTGGATATTTTAATATTTAATATTTGGTCAATTGACAAATGGATAAGATTCTATTAGTTTCAGCCATTTGGGATTCCTTTTAGTAAGTGTAAGAGAGATCAGCATAAATGGGGAAATACTTTGTTGTGGATCTTTTGTTCATGATTTTTCTAAATTTGCTAATACGTTCCCTTTTAGTGTGAGTGAATATTATTTTTTTTATTACATATTGTTAGAGTCCATTACCTTCAACACCAATATTTAAGCATGGGAATAAACATCTGTGTATCCATCCTGAGAAATGAATACTAGTTTGAGGATAATCCTAGTGGGCAGTTTTAGGAATACCCCTGGGACAGGGGAAGGAGTGAAGGAGTAACGGCATGGAGGCCTACTGATTAAAAAAGATGTATGCCTCATTCAGATCCTAGAGAATCGTAAAATAAATGAATTAAACCGGAAGACTGCCATACCTCATACGGGTAGCATGTGCCTGCATTCTACAGAGGAAAGAAAATCTGGATCATCGTGTCCACTAAGTTAGAGAAGAATGCATTCTAAAGCATCCGTTTTTATTCATCATCATCATTTTACCTGTTTAGCTGAGGAACATCACGCAAGGCCTTGGACAATTAGTAGCAAAACCTGTGTTACTGAAAGAAGAGGAAATGGGTCTAAAAATCAGTAAATCTCAAATAGTGTGCTATCACAAACATGAAAGTTCTCTTTACCACATCAACTGTTTGCCTTTGCCTTATGCTTACAGGGTGTGTGTCATATGTCCAGCAGAGTCTAAACAGCTCCCTTGCAGCTCTATAGATTTGGGATCATTTGCAATGCTCCATGCTCCTTGTAAGCAGTTGACAGAAGTGTGTAGTAAATACATATGGGACATTATTAATGTGAGTTTGTAACTTCTGAGAAATTTTTGAGGAAGCATAATGTTTTGACACAAGACAGCCTGTATTTTATAGATGTTCTGTGTTTCTGTTCTTTCCATGCTTCATGACTCGGTTCATTTACATGGAAATAGGATCCTTGCTCCCTATCACTTATCTACTCATTTTTAACCCTTTGCTAAAATCATAAACCTCTCTTCGGGTCACCATAATCATTTCCCCAGCCACAACCTATGATATGACAAACAGAGGATAACGGCTTTAGCAAAGGACTAAATAACCAAAGCAGATGAAGTCTAGGGGATGAGGATCCTGTTTCCATGCATGTTAGCCCAGCAATAATGAACTAAGACAAGAGAAATGCAACCAATATATAACAAAGTATGCTGAATTGTATCTAAATATTATGTCCTTCAAAGTTTTCTCAATCGTGACAAACACACTGCATAATTGTTTGCAATCTGTCTGTCCATCTGTCCTGTAAATATCAACTGCAGTGATTAAATAACATAGAAACACAGACATTTTCAGTAGAAAAAGGCCATGCAATGAACTGAGTCTGCCCCACCTTACGTAACGCTGAGTTTGTAAGGGCACTGGTGACCCTTCGCTCCCCTATTCCTCTCTCCCTTTTTGTCACTGTCTCGATGAGCCCTGTATGCCTATCCCAGCCATGCTTGAATCCTCCCTACCAATTTTACACAGCCTACCTCTCTTAGCAGCACATTTCTCCCCTCCAGTCCACACTGTAGGAAAACTGCAAACAGAATGAAAATAGTTACTTAGCAGAAGTTTTTTCTAGCAGACTGAAAAGGATCTGCATATATGCTACAGTTTAATGCCTTGTTAATTGCACACATGTTCTTTTAATGACTGGGTAAGGCCCAGTGCCATGAGACCCCTAGGGGGTGATTAACACATGGTTAATGTAACCCTTGGGGGTACCTTATTTCTTTTATAGCAATACCAAAACACTTCAAATCTCATTTCTGGATTTATTTAAAAAAAAACTTTGTTTTTGTTATAAAATAGTCTATCTGCTATCTGCAGGTCTGAACATAGGCCAGTGTTCTTATTCAATATGTGGAATTACATGCCCCAATTGATGCACTTTCCTTCACATTGGTATGGTGAACTGTGGTCAAGGCATTTAATATGGACCTACATGGATGTCTGGGATGCTTGTTATGGTAGCAAAATGATACTTTCTAGTTGTAGTCTCATAAACTCCTTTCTAATTTGGTAGGTTGTTTTGCTTTGCATGGTTTTTAACTTTTTTGTCTTGGGCATGGCAACGTCCATTATGTTGTTACCATGGCATCCTGAGCTGCTGCTCTGGTGCTCTGGCACTACTGAGGTGATTTTTTTTACTGACTTTCTCTAGTTGTCTTGGCAGCAGCTGTGTGCACCAACACCATTTAACCAGGACAACACAGCGGCAGCATGTGGGAAAAATTGAGATCCTGAGTAGCCTGGTGAGATTATAATGGATATTTTTCCATATAAGCTATTGTCCGGCAGATAATTGTACTTGCTCCACCCTTTTTTTTTTTTTACGGAATACCATGATTACTGCATCCTGCTGCAATGGAATCAGCTTCTGTGATGAGGAATCTTGGTAAGCAGGCAGAGCAATGGCAGTCTGGTGAATGGAAACCGAAACGTAGCACTGAGGTACTGACATTTCATACAAACATACGAAATGCCAGCAGAAACAGGTCACATGGTCTATCGAGCCTGCTTGATTGTGCAGCTATCCCTTCAACTTGTAGCTGCCCTACCCTCCCTTCCCCTCCACACAGTCATTCCCCTCCACACACTGTCCCATCCCCTCTTGAAGCAGCCCACCATCCTACAGGAAACCACCTCTTCAGGTAGAGTGTTCCACCCGTCTACCACCCTCTCCATGAAATAATGTCTCCTGATTTCCCTCCTGAATGTTTCCCCCTCCAACCTCAGTTGATGCCCTCTAGTATCCCTCCCTCTTCTGATCCAGAATATCTTTCCTGTATTAGCCTTGTTTATCCCCTTCAGGTACTTAAAGGTCTCAATCATATCTTCCCTGTCTCTCCTCTCCTCCAGGGAATACATGTTCAGCCTTTCCTCATAGGATTTCCCCTCCAAACCCTGAATCATCTTAGTCGCTTTACGCTGCACCCCCTCCAACAGTCTGAGGTCCTTCTTTTGGAAAGGGCACCAGTACTGCATGCAATATTCCAGGTGCAGCCTCACCAGTGACCTGTACAAGGGAAGGATCACCTCACTACTTCTAGAGGAGATCCCCCTCACTATACAGCCCAGCATCTTGTTGACTTTTGCTACTGCCTTCCTGCACTGAGATGAGTTGTTCATATTCCCCATTATAATCGCCCTCAGGTCCTTTTCCCTCCTCTGTGCTGCCAACTGTACTCCTCCCAGCTGATAGCTCCTCCTCTGGTTCTTAGCTCCGAAGTGCAGTACCTTGTACTTCTTGGCATTGAACCCCAACTGTGATATTTTCGACCACTCCTGTAGTTTAGTCAGGTCTCCCTGCAATCCCCTCCACCCCTCGATGTCATCCATCACAGCTCCCATCTTGGTATCGTCTGCGAACAGACTGATCTTACTCTGGGTCCCATGCAAGATATCTGCTATGAATATCCCAAACAGCACTGGTCCCAGTACCGATCCCTGTGGCACCTCACTTGTTACCGCTCTTGGTGATGATAGTTTCCCCTCCACCACCACAACCCTTTGCTTTCTGCACTTCAGCCAGTTAATGATCCATTTGACTGTCTTAGTACCCACCTCGACATATCGCAGCTTCCCCCCTAGCCTTCCATGTGGCACAGAATCGAAGGCCTTGCAGAAGTCCAAGTACAGGACATCCATTGTGTGGCCCTTGTCCAGTTCCCTGATCACCCAATCATAGTATGCAATCAGGTTTGTCTGGCAGGACTTGCCTGAGACAAATACATGTCGTCGCCCGTCTTGGAGATCATTGTCCTCCAAAAATGTTACCAGCCTCTCTTTAAGGATTGTTTCTGTGAGCTTTCCCACAATTGATATGAGGCTCACTGGTCTGTAGTTACCTGGCTCATCCTTTGGGCCACCTTTGTGAATGAGCACCACATGGGCCAACCTCCAGTCCTGTGGTATGCATCCCGTGTCCAGAGAGGTATTGAACAGGTCAGCCAGTGGTCCCACAAGGCACCCTGCCAGTTCCTTGAGAACCCTATAGTGCATGCCATCAGGTCCCAGAGCCTTGTCCACCCACAGTGCCCTCAGTCCTTCCAGTACTCTACCCTCTGTAATTTCTCCATCTGTCACCCCCTCCCTTCCCCTGCCCACTCCACCACTCCCATGAGGTATCTGTCCCCCCTTTCTTCTATGAAAACAGAGCAGAAGTACTCATTTAGTGCCTCTGCCTGCTCCTCCCCCTTCTCTACCCACCCCCGTCCTTCTTAATTCTCACTATCTGGTCCCTGCTCTTCCTTGTCTCACCAATGTATCTGAAGAAGTCCTTCTCTCTGTCCTTAATGCCCTGTGTCAACCTTAGCTCTCTGGATGCCTTGGCAGCTCTGACAACAAGCTGGCTGACTGTATGTGGGGTGGTTGGGGGGTTAACTTTTTCCCTCCCTGCTGTTCTTTCTCCGGTGCTGCTGCAGCTGTTATAAAAGCTGCTGACTCGCACTGTGCTCAGGAGGGGAACTATTGTGTGGCCAGACCACGGTGCACTACCATAAAGTGCGTCCGGGCTGAAACATCTGCCCGGAGCACCAGAGTTCCACCGCACATTGCAAAGGGGCAGCAAAGGTGTCGGGTGCTAGTACGTCTTACCGACCCTTACCACTAGCACCAGCAGGGATTTATCTGGCGGCCAAGGACCTGGGCCAGGTGGGGAGTGGACGGTAAGTCCAAAAGTTCATTTTACTTTGCGCAAAAGGGGTAGACAAAAGCACAAGGAGCAAAGGTGGGCAGAGCACCCACAGGGAGATCATAGGGGGCACCGCATGGCATGCACCCCAGGGTTTAGGGTTGGTGCCAGGAGGACACCCTGCAAGAAGAAAGGTGGCCAAAGGAGCAGCAGGGGGTCTAGGGTGTGTTAGGAAGGAGGGACCTCAGACACAGCAGTGCATGCAGGCTGAGTGTACAGGGGTGGGACCAGAGCCAAGGCCCACATGTTTACATGCAAAAGGGGGGAGAGCCAAGCCTAGGGGCCTACACGGTAGGGCTGCAGCCCAACAATTAATATTTATGAGAGGCAGGGATCAACCTGGGCCTACTGCATAGCCCAGCTGCCACCTCTCTTACCTATGCAGATGGTGTGAGCCCAGCCCTGGCAATCCCCTGTAGGCATACCGAGCCAACAAGATTTTTCTTAAGGATTTAAAGGGTCAGTGCCCCATATTGGAGAAGCTGGTCACCAAGGCTATAATTGCACTCTGGGAGCCCCAACTACTCCCTCATTAGCCACCTCTCTTTCCCTGAACTGCTTGCTGACTGCATGGGTACTTGACAATGGTAGGGACTGCCCAGCCTATGCTGTGCTGCCTGTTGCCCTGACCCTGGCTAGAAATGAACCCAACTCCTGGTAAAAAGAACAAGGCATTATGGTGTAATTGTAATTTACAGTGTTTTCCTGGGTTGCACCCTGGGACGGTATTGACCCCACCTGACTGAACTAACTTGCTTTGAGGTCTAGTCAAAATTGCAACAGGGCCTGAACTGCCTGCCCTGCCCCCACCAAAGCCACCTACCCACATCGGGGCTGAACTTGCCTGCCCTGCATCTTGACCAGTTGGTGCTGAAACTGTCCCTGGAGGGGCTCGAACTGCCTGCCCCCTCGCCAACTGTATTCAGACATGTCAGTTCTCTCTCTCCACCCCCAGTCTGAGCTGTTGCCATGAGGAAGTTGATGGACTGCCCAGCAGTGGTAGTCCCATCATCCAACTGATTGCACTAAAAAAACTGCAATTGCCTGTACCCCTGAGATCAGGGGACACCCGCTTTTCAGCCAAGCATCCAGTGCCTTCCGCCCAGCCTTCCAGCAACCCCCAAAGACGATGAAGGCCTGCACTAGCTAGCACAGCGGTAGTCAGTACCCCCCAAGTCTAGTCAGCTTAGGAACTACCCTGGCTCATGATAGTGAGATGCCCTTTGAAGTACGTGATTAGGAAATTGCCCCGTTTTTGTTTTGTTTTTCTGAGGTGGCCATAGCTCCCTTCCCAGGATGGCAACGCATCAGGATCTTCCAGGGGACCCAACACTGCCATCGAAGGACATTGCCTCAACCACCCTCCATCCTTTCATTGTCTGCATCTCCAGCTCCGGACCAGCCTGTATCCTTTTCATCTTCATCCTCATCTTGTTCTCCTCAGCCCTCCTGCTGGCCAGTGAGACTGATTGATCACTCAGGTACTGTACCCCATTCTTCAAAACTAGCTAGCCACCACCTGCACTGCACCAAAAAGACTGCTCCTCCTACAGGACTGTCGGACTATAACTGGTGTGCTTTTCTAATTACCCTTGGCCAAGGTGGTTAGGTCTTGATAAAGTGTTATTATTGTTGCCTGCAGATTTAGATCACTAGGTGACCCCGTTAGAGGTATTTTGCACATTGGTACCCAATGTATGATTGTTTATTTTTTATAGGTCCTGTTGTTAGACCTGTATCATTGTCTCTTACTGCTAAACACTGTTTTGTGCTTGACAATCACCTAACCGGTTACTTTCCAGTGGAACCAGTGGCTGCTCCTAATAAAAGCTATCTGTTTGCATCTGGAACCCTTGTGCTTGCCTCTCCTTGACCAGAAGAGAAGAACCATTCACCTGAGTTTGGTCACCACAAGGCTGTACATGGATACTAATCAAAGGTTAATGTAACCTCTGTCTACTGTTCTTAACCAGTCTAATTGCAAAAATGTAAACTGGAATACTATAAAGCTTGTTACTCCAACCTCTAGGCTATACTGCCTACCGAAATACAGTCCTCTGTGACTGCAGATTCGCACATTAATCTGATCGGTAATCTCAGTGGACCTGGGGCATTTAAAACCAGGTTGCACTGCACTAAAAGGTGATGATAAGGACCCTGTATAACAGGGGAGGTGTTCCTGGGAACATTTGTATTTATTATTAAATATGGCGTGTCAGCAGGACAGTAAAGGATAGGTGTTAGAATGGGATTATATGAGTAACGTGATGTGCTGCCACGGGTGAAAAGCCTTTTCTAACTGATCCGGCTCCTTCAGCTCAATTTCATTTGTTTTACCAAAATTTACCCAGTGTACCCTGGAGTGCTTTATTTGAATCATCTGCCCTGTATCTCTATATTGTTGGGCTACTGGTCATTTGGGGAAAAATGGAGAAGGAAATTAAGTTAGCTCCTATGCACCACACTCCACCGGCTACTCCCGAACAGATAAGGGCTCCAAGCGATCAAAGGTGCAGCCTGCTTCTGCTAGCCACACTGCTTCAATGCCACCAGTTCTTACTGCAGATCACTTTTTTCAGGAATTTAGCCCTCATGATGATATTAAGCTATTCAGCTTGCCACTGAATCTCTCACCAGACGGATTGGGGATGTAGAGGCCTGTGCAAATTCTCTGGATGACTGGCAGGGCTGACTAGACCCAGATCAGGTGTCTCTCTGCCAAAAAAAGGCCTGCCTGGAAGCCCATCTGGAGGATTTAGAGGGTAGGAGCCACCGCAATAATGTGGTTGTCATTAGCCTGTCTGAAAAAGGGGAGGGTCCTAATGTTATCCTGTTTGTGCAAAAACTCTGTGAACAGGAACAGCTTGCAGGACCCTCTCCCAATTGTCCCTCTTATATTGTGTGCATAGAGCGCTTAGGTAGATGCCCCCTGGAAGGCTCGAACCCATGGCTCCTCATATTTAAATTTCTTAATTATCTGGACAAACAACATATTTTGGCTAAAGTGAGAGTTCTCCAGGAGGTGACTTGGGAGGGCAACAAAATTTGTGTGACCCAGGATCTTCAACAGTCAGTTTTCATTAGAAGGGCAGCCTGTCGTTCTGTTATTTCTAAGTTGCTGGTAGCTCACATCGGCTTTCACATGTTGTACCCTGCGAAGCTTCAGGTCACCTGCAATGGGGGCTCATAAAAGTTTTGATCCTATTGAGCAGACAAGAGGGAGCAGCCCAAAGTTATTCCTTAAGTTATTTAAAGTGGATTAATGTTACCTCTGGATTAGTGCAGTTAATGGTATTGTAGACTCATTGCCCCGCTGGGTTTGCCTATACTAGCCAACTTGCCAGTTTGGATAAACTTCTCTGCAAGTGCTATGAATTTTGAGGGGGATTTCTATTAGTTGACAAGATACAGTGTCTTCATTGGGAGTGTTCGTTCTGTTATGTGCGGCAGTTCAAGCATTACACTTCGGAGTGGACTTTTTGGAGGGCTGTATTACAGTCTTTATGTTAGCTATGTATTGTCGGAGGTCAGTCTGTAATTTGCCACAGCCCCTCTTTTCTTTTTGTAGTCTTATATTATCAGGGTCCAGGCTCGGTTATGGGCTTTACGTCTAACTCAATTCCTATGGGAGTCTGTGTGGGACGTACCTCATGGACTTTTATCATTAATTTGAATGGACACACAGCCTGAGCAATCTACTCTATAACTTAGTTGGTGTACCTTGTTTTCATGCCAGGTTCCAGGAATTATTAATTCTCCCAGCATCTTGACGAACGGCTTGGGCAACTCGCTAGATCAACAGTTTCATTGTAGTGCAGTGTCATTCCTTTTTTTAGGACTTTTATGGCCAGCTCATCCTGCTTTCTGCATTCGGCCCACAGCTCATATGGCTATTCCCCTGAATTATGTGAGACTCCTACACTTGCTGAGCCTCATAGCCTGTCATATTATTTGGGACTAGTTTGAGCAGCTTGCTACAACTTTGGACTGTAATTATATGTATTTCATGATTTACTTTTTCTTTACGTTCATTCTCTCCTTGACTTCCAGGTTAGAGGCACCGCTTTTTTTATTTTATCTTATTCATTATAAATTTCTGTATTTGGTCATAAGTGTTTGGGCTTCGCTGTTGTTTATAGCTTTGTGACATTACAATAGTTACTTTGATATCCTCAAGTTCTTGACATAGGCGGCTCCGTGTCAGTTCACAGAGTGTTTACTGTTGGCTGACCCCTGAGATGTCTTCTCACCATCGGGTATCAGGGCTCCTGCTCCTTCGTTGTTTCAGGGCAAATGCTTTCCTTGCTTTTTCCCTCCCAGTGGTGAGTGACTGACTTCTTGGGGGTGGGGGTCTCCTGTCCCCTTTTTCTCTCTCAGGGTGTTCCTAGCAATCTTTATAACAGGGAGTCAGAGCAGTTTCATGGTGGCAGTTTGTACTAAATCATGGCCCGAGGGAATTTGGAGATGCAGTCACATGGGCCGGTGGTGGTTTGGGTAGTTGTTTTTTTGGGGGGTGGTGGAGTATGATTCATTATTTCTTGCTTTTAGTGGTGGGTGTGTTTAGGGGGAGGGTTTTGTATGCAGTCTGTCATAGGTTTATTCTTGTTATGTTAGGGTCTTTTGGGGAATGTCTTGGGGTACAACCTTGGTGCAGCTATTATTATAACCTCACCAGTGGGATCATGATTCTTCTTCTTGTCTTAGATTCTGGGAAATTAGTCATATATATAATATTGTAATTTGGAATGTAAAAGGGGCTCAGGATAATAAAAAGAGGTACATGATATTAAAGTAATAAAGCAAGTTGAATGCTGGAATCACCTGTCTTCAAGAAACAAGTTTGCCTATGGAGCAAGTACACTATTTTAGATGCCAGTGAGTGAATCAGGCTTATGGGGCAGACCATAGTAGTAGGAAGGGAGGTGTGGCAATCCTGTTTGCCCATCATGTCGTTTTTCAGCTAATCCAGTAAATATGAGACCAAGAGGGCCAGTATCTCTTCTTGCAGGGGTAGTTGGGATCCCATGAAATTATGCTGGGTACAGTTTACGGCCCTATCACCAACTCCTCTGACTTCCTCATGAAGCTTGCCACACTCTTGGTTCCCTTTTCCTATTTAGAAACACAGACATTGATGGCAGATAAGGACCACAAGACCCATCCAGTCTGCCCATTTTTTTATGCCATTTATTGATTATTATAGGGGGAGACTGAAATCTCTCCTGTCAACCGGATCTTGATAAATGGGGATCTTCCCAACATAGTCTCGCCCCTGGACAGTGAGGTCTTAGAGAATTTATTGATATGGTGGGACTGACAGATCCCTAGCGCCTTCTCCACCCTCTGGATAGGCAATATATTTTTCATTCCATCCTGCACAATTTACTGTATTTTCTAGAATCGATTACTTCTTACTCAGTCAAGAGAGTATTCCTGGTTTCATTTCCTGTGAGATGCAGTCATTGGTCATTTCTGATCATGCACCAGTCCATCTCTGTCATGTTTGTCTGGGGAGTGGAGAAGAACAAGGTTTGGAGGTTGAATACTCAGCTCCTGATGGATGCTTCTGTTTTGGATAAACTCAAAGCATTTGTCACCAAATTTTTTGACTGCCACCTGATGTTCTTTGGGGGCCAGCAAAGGTCTCTGTTAGAGGAGAATGTATCTAGTTGGCAACTAAGCATAAGAAAACTCAAACTGTGATGCTGGATCGGCTGCTGAGTGATATTCGGAGGATTGAATCTACCCTTACTTCGAACACTCCCACCGATGTCTGGTCCTAGCTAAACACTTTCCGTGCACAGTATGCTGGAGCACCAGTGGATCGAGCAAAATTGACCATTCTTCAGACTAAATATGGGTACTTGGACAAAGGTGAGAAAGCTGGAAGTTGTTAGCCCTTAGACTTCATCAGCTGGAGGCCGCGTGAGTTGTTAAAGGTCTTAAACCCAGTCCGGACTCAGATGTCATCACTAATCCCAGAGATACTGTGGCCATATTTCAGGCTTTCTATTACACCTTATATACAGATGAGAGCTGCATGCAGTCCTTCTCAGTTAGAGAAAATATCAGTCTACTTACACTACCGGTCAAAAGTTTTAGAACACCCCCATTTTTCCAGTTTTTATTGAAATTTACGCAGGTTAATGTCTCAATGTACTCTGAAATTAAAGCATAGAACAAATAAACAATTGGAGATAAAAAAGAAATCATAGAATCATTTTGTTTAACAAAATTTAATCTAAATTTTTGACTCATCAAAGTAGCCACCTTTTGCAGATATACTGTAACCGCCGAACACACTTCGTGGCATTCTTCCTACAATGGACATCAAATATTGTTCGGGAAGTTCTTCCCAACACTGTTGCAGAAGTTCCACAAATGTGTTGCACTTGTAGGTTACTTTGCTTTCACCCTTCTGTCCAGTTCATCCCAAACCAGCTCGATGGGGTTTAAGTCTGGAGACTGTGCTGGCTATTCCATGATTTGAAGCCTACTGTCTTGTTCTTTCCTCGAGGGTAGTTCTGACATAGCCTAGAGGTAAGTTTTGGGTCATTATCTTGTTGTGGGATGAACCCCTGACCAACTAGGCGTAGACCAGAGGGTATTGCATGGTGCTGCAAAATGCTGTGTAGCCCTTTTGGTTCAGGGTGCCAGTCACTCTGTGCTGTTGTCCTGTGACGCCTATCACGCAAGCTGTTGACTCTCAGAAACTTGTCTTCTGATTCTGTTGTGGCTTGGATCTGCCAGACCTCTTCCTGTCAGAGTTTCCTCCAGTTTCCAAGTGCCTTTTGATGGTGTAGGAAACTGTACTCACTGACACCTTGGCTTTCTTTGCAATTTCTCTACAGCAGTTTTTGCTAATCTAAACTTTTTTTTAACCTCTAGCAGTTTACTGCTTACCTTTGTACCATTTCAGGTTATTCACTGGACTTGAATTGCTTCAATTTCAATAAAAACTGGAAAAATTGGGGTGTTCTAAAACTTTTGACCAGTAGTGTAGATGTGGTGGACCTCCCCTCCCTTTCTGATCAGCAAAAGGAATTGCTTAAAGGGGCTGTTTCCCCTCAGGAGGTCGGCAAGGCAATTCAACAATTACCATCAGATAAAGCCTCTGGATCGGATGGTTTCACAAGCAATTTTTATAAGGCTTGTTCAGTGGATCTCATCCTTTTGTTGGCCAAACTATTTAATCATTTTTTTTTCAGAAGGACTCACTGACTTATTTTTGTCGGAAGTATGGATTACCTTGATCACTAAACCGGATAGAAATAAATTCCTTGCCAAAAGCTATTGACTTATTTCACTGATCAACACAGACCTTAAGCTCCTGGCAAGGATTTTGTCTACTAGATTTTTTTGGTATGGGACATGTTGATCATTGAAGAACAAGTCGTTTTTATGATGGGTATAGTATCAAGCAGCCACCTGCACAAGTTGTATAATTTACTTTCAGTGTCCAGGGAGGAAAGAGCTCATGTGGCTCTGGTCTCCCTGGATGTGGAAAAGGCTTTTGACAGGGTGTTGTGGCCATACGTGTTCATGGTTTTCCATAAATTTGGTATCCCTGAAGAATACGGCAAATGAGTCAGAGTCCTCTATCAACATCCAACCACTAGAATTTGGTGTAATGGGGTTCTTTCCAACCAATTTCAATTGCACTAGGGGACTCAGCAGGGATGCCCACTATCTCTGATGCTTTTAACTGCTACATTGAACTCTTAATTCACAAGATGCATACTAATCCCTCCATTATGGACATATTGGGGGAGCACCCGCAGTACAGTATTGATGTATGCGGATGATTTGTTGTTGCATGTACAGGACCTTCTAGTCTCGATCCCAGTGATTCTCACTGAAATTGAACAGTTTTCTGAAATTTCTGCTTATAAGCTCAATTTGTATATGACAAAAGTCCTGGTGCTTAATTCTTTGCTCCCTAAACAAGCAGTACTCGATATGGGTTTGGCCTGGGAGTCACGTAACCTTACATATTTAGGTATTCAAATTTCCAGACACCCTACTGACCTTTGTAGACTTAATTTAGACCCCCTAGTGCAGGCCACAAACTGGACCTTTGTTGCTGGTCCGTTCTTCCTCTGTCGCTGTGGGGTCATATTAACATTGTTAAAATAAATATACTCCCACCCCCTCTATCCCCTTGGCATGCTAAATATTTTTCTTCCTAAATGTTGGTTTGTCTGCTTTCAGAGTCTCCTCAATGATTTTCTCTGGTGGAGAAGGACAGTTCGCTGATCCTACTTTAAACTTACAGCCCTGCAGCACCTTGGTGGTCTTTGTCTCGCTAATTTTTTTTCATATTATTATACTCTTCAAGGTAGTAAGTATTTTCAGTGGGGAATGGCTTCCGTTATTAGCCAGGGTCTGCATACGTCCTTTTATTCCTCAGAATTGAGTGGGATTTGTGCCGAGCTCCGTGGCTCTGGCTTATTAGTTTGTTTATTTATTTATTTATTTATTTATTTAGTTATGTCTTTGGTAACTGGGTGAGTGAGCTGATTCAAAGGACTGATTTCAGTCACGACCCGGGCCACACAGGTAGCAGCAAGCATTTTACAGAAGCAGTAAAATACAGAGACTACAGAGAATGCAAAGATATGATCACATCACAGATACAATGCAATTAATCTAATAAAGTTACAAAGCAACTATCGAGCAGTACAAGGCGAACACATGCAAAACAGGAGAATTCAAGGTCATGACACAAATAGCCACCAGTAGATACATGCTAAATGTGGCAAAAAATACAACTCACACAAGCTAGCATGTCTAACAGAGGTCAAGAGACAGAGTCTGAGAGAACGCATCAGGGACTGATAAGAGTGCAGGGCAGGACACGGAAGCAACAGTACTAAGGAGCAAGGATACATTGCACATTAAACCCTCTCAGCTGCCTCCCTCTTTGAGGCAAACCCCAATTTATTGATCCCTCACAACCCATTTCCAATTGGATTCCTTTGTACATCTCAGTTGGTACAAAGATGTTTCTCAGCCAATCCTGGGCAACCCCAATTTCTGTGTCGGTTGCCGCCCTATTCCTCCTTCTTTCTGGCCACAATTACCACTTTCTTCTGTCAACTTCTTATGGAAGGTGACTGCTTATTGCCTTTTTCCTCTCTTCAAGCACAATACAACTTATCTTGCTTCTCTATTTTTAAATATTTTCAATTGACTCATGCCATTACTGCCTGTCTTGGTCCCTTTCCTTGGACAAGAGAAGTCGGTGATAGTTTGGAGACACTTATTAGCATTGTGTCCCACCCTCATCCAGTTTCAGGGTTACATAGTGCATTGCAGACAACAGGCTCCCATGCCCCTGTTGGAATCTGTTATTATTGGCAAAATGCCATGGGTTTGCAATGAACCTCTCAAACCTGGCAGCATTTGTACAAATACAGTATATTAAGCAAGCTAGATACCACCTGATGCAGTATAATATTCTTCACAATTTATACTTTACACCTCAGAAACTCTATAGGATGAGTAAACTTACATCCCCTACATGCTTCCATTGTGGTTAAGCAGAAGGTCCTCTGCAGCATATAGTGTGGTAATGCGTTAACGTGGTTCCTCTCTCGTGCAAGATTAGAGAACATCTGGATCCCCTCCTTGGGCTAGAGGACTGGTTTGTCCCTGAAACATGCCTTATAAGTAATTATAAAATAGGTACAGAATTTCCAGGAACCTGATTGGCTGAAACACTTTTCCAACTGTGTCCTTATCAGGATGTAACTTTGCAACTGGCACTAGTTGTGCCAACTGTGCCCCACAACAAAAAAGTATCAATGTACTATCCTCAACAAAACAGTGGCGCCAGTCTGGAGTTGCCAAAGGAGCGGGCTTCCGTTGTCATTTAAAAGCCGTGTCATGGCAGCAGGCGTGATGCTCACTGGACAGAAACTTTTTTATGCCCTTTCCCTTGATTTAAAAATTAAAATCTCACCTCTGCTGTTTCTGTACAGAAAGCTGCCCCCGATCCAGTGATTGTCCCACATGCTGCCGTGTTTTCAAAGTACAATTGAAACCCGCTCCTCTGTCAGTGAATGAGTTGTAACATGTAGCAGCCTAATTTCCATTTTTTTATATCTCTGCTATAAAAACAGAATACTTGGCATCACTCATACAGCAGAATTAAGTCTGTGGAAGCAGTTGTAAGGAAAACCACTAACTATAGCAGCTGACATGAGACAGAGTCTCTCCTGCTTGCTGTCAGTTAGCTTCACATTCCATCAGACAAAATATTAGAAAAGATGTGAAAAATTTTTTTTTTAAAAGAAGGCGGGGGTGGAGGGACATCACAGTAACCAAGCAGCACAAACGTGCTCCCACTCCTCTACGTAGAACTCTTGCGCTAAGCGTTTACTCCTGTTTCCACTGGATCACTAGACCTGCTCCCCAACTGGCTCTTTCAGACAACTGTATTTTTTGTTCTTTTTTCAAACACACTCCAGCATCCCAGACAGGGTTGTCAGAACCCTCTGAAGTTCTGGGTTCTAGTTCTAGTCTAGAACTTTGGAAAAAATTCTAGGGTTCTAATCTTTTTTAGAACTTTTTAGAACTCGAACCCTATTTTTTTATTGTGCTGCCAGTAATGAAGATAGTAATAAAATACATGTAAAGGAAAAACTGTTCAATATATGGGGGAGAGAAATTATCATGTGTGACATTAATAGGAATACAGCTAGGTTTATCTATGGTTTCTTCTGTTTGCTAAAGCCAGCAACTTAATACGTAACAGGCCTACCCACCCGCCCATATGTTAAAAGTGTTCCTGCTGCAGCTGCATCATAGTTACTTAGTGAAAGAAAGAGGCACATTAGCCATTTATGTACTCAGTTATATATACTCATTGTCATGAATTATGAGAAAAAATAACTGATATTACCTAATCTCAGCTATTTGCTGCTTTCTGTTTTAAATGAGTAAATCAAAAGTTGCTATGTTTAAAAGAAAGCTTTTATAACAAAGTCAAGCCAAGGTACTGCAGCAGCAGCAGCATGTGGAACTGTTGCAAAACATATTATGTCATAACATAGTCAGTCAAGACATTTGAATAAAAAAAATATGCCAGTCATTGTTGCTGGCAAAAAATGCATGCAATTTTCTAAGATAATGCATACATATACCAACATTCTTGTTGGCAAATTGAAGTAATACATACAACTTTCTAAGATGATGCATTTTTGCAGCTGATACGTCAATAAAGTCTGTATTTCAGTCACATAAATAAAAAAAGTGGTTTCCTCACCACATACTAACTTAAGGAACATTTAATGTTGCTGCAGCAGTTGGCATGTGATGTTTAAGGGACAGTGTCTGTCAACCCCATTATGTATCAAATTATCACTACTTGTAAAGCAAAACACTTTATGATAGGTCACATTCTGTGAAAACTGCTGATGCAGATTTTCTTTTATTTCTGATTCCTTTATTCTTTTTTTAAAGGGGACAGGACAATTGTGCTAGGTGGCAGCAGTTTGCAATGTATTTAATAATAATAAAAAAATATATATATATTATATGTATAGTAGGTTCGGTCTGTCATCATCTTTTTCCTCACCATCCCCAGCCGATTACGAATCTGTAAATGAAAGGACTAAAACAACACCCACCTTTCACCCCATCACCCATTCCACTTTTCTTGCACCACCCTCATCTGTGCAGTAGCACCCATACCACCCTTACACCCATGTTAAAACCAACCCACAACCCTCACCCCCTCAAGCATGTATTCCACCCTCCTCCCTCACCCAAATGTTTAAACTACCCCCACACTTAGTCATGAACTATTATTCATGTCACCCTTCTCCATCCCTCACCCATGTTAAAACCCAGTCCCCCAACCATCACCCATGTACTAGCATCCATTTTGGTTTATGGCTAACATTTCTGTAATTGAAAAAATAATAAACAGCTACCAATTAGAACTCATTGTTTTATCCTCTTTAAAATTGAAAAATAGACCGCCTCCAGTCCTAGCCCGTACTGATGCACCACAAAGTCACAGAAGGTAAATCCAAAAATATATATTTGCACTTTAACTATAAATAATATGATACAGAAAGGATTGACGTGACAGTGTCCCTTTTATGCCAGATTTGGGTTTGTTCCCACTAATGTTAAAATTGCCCTGTATATAAAACTTGTTGACTTTAGTTTAGACCCTAGCTACAAAGCAGTTTGCCATGAAATGGTGAAAGTTTCGGGGGTATATAGTCCAAGGTAGTAGATCGAGAAAGGAGAGAGACAACCAAAGTCATCACAGTCTGTAAAAGTTTCCTTTTTTGGTGCAGAGAGACTCTGTCCCACACAGTATTTACCAGCCACCACCATCTGAGTTGTCATCACCATCAACATCCACAACATCAGTCATTTCAGAATCAGTTTGTATACTCTTGTAGGGATACGAAAATCTTGACTTATTAACTTTAATAAAATTTAACGTGTGTACATTTTCTGGCAGCAACCTATTTCTGGTGTCTGTCACAATATTGCCAGCTGTACTAAACATGCATTCTGAAGAGACACTTGTTGCAGGACAACCAATATATTTACAGGCTTCATCATACAGCTTTGTCCAAATTGACTTTTTTGATCTCCAGTATTCAAAAGGGCATGCATCAATAGGAATAGGCAGTTTTTGCAGGTAACTGTCTACCATGATGGACAGAGACTGCTCAGAAGAGGAATCAGCAGAAGCTGGTATGGCAGCAATTTGGGAAAGGTTTTGCCACAGATTTAGCTTGCTACTAAGGGTTGAAGAAGTGGCAGTTGTGGAACAACTACTGTTAATGTTTGGTGACTTTTCCAGTTCTGTATCCCTTTGAGAAGATGAACCTGCATGTTGTGGTGATGACAACCTGAGGGTGCTGTGAGTGTCTGTGTTTGACCCCTGTGAGTGCTGCAGCTCATCTAGCAACATACATTTGTACTGCTCTATGTCATCTGTTTTTGGAAGATGTATAGCCTTGAATCTGGGATCTAAGAGAGTTGCAAGGATGTAGTGTTTTGATTTTGTCATTGTAACTAATTTGTCATTGGTTTTGAAGTGCTTGCTCATTCTCTTTATGAGATTCCCATGATACAGGCGACATGTTGTCTGCACTTCAGATCTGTCTTTTTCTATTTGTAGATTTAGAACACTAAGATGATGTGAAATTAGCATTATGAGTGGGATAACCTGACTCACAGATGCGCCTTCAGAAGACATGTCCCTTGTAGCTGTCTCAAAAGGAGTTAGGATGCAGCACACTGTCTCCGTTAATTTCCACTTCAGCACAGACAGCACAATGTCATCTCCAATAATGTAACTGGAGCAATACTCATGTACAGCTTGCTTTTGCTCCAAGAGGCACTGCAGCATATAAAGCGTTGAGTTCCAATGAATGGAAACATTTTGAATCAGCTTTTGCTGGGGCAGCTTGTGTTTTTTTTGCAGTTCGGACAATGTCCGTATAGCCTTGGTTGAATGTGAAAAGTGAGTCACAATTTTTTTGCAAACAGCAATCATACCATCCACTTGTGTTTCATTGCTGAGAAATCCCGTGACAATTAAATGTAAGCAATGTGCAAAGCAAAAAGCATGTAGAAATCCTCCATCCTGTACTGCTTTCAAGATGTTGGCTCCATTGTCACTTACTATGAAGCCACATTTTAGACTGTGAGAATAAACCCATTCGTCAAGGAGGTCATTTAGTTCCTGCAAGATGTTTGCAGCAGTATGACTTTGCCCAAACTTCTTTATATGCAGCAGTGCCATCTTTTGGGGTGTCTTTGTTTTTGAAGAAGTACAAGAAAACGTGACCCAATGAGCGGTAAGGGACATGTAATCTACGTTTTGAGTGCTGGTCCACATATCTGTTGTGACATGAATAACCCCACCCTCTGCAGTTTTAAGTGCAAGCGTCACTGTTGCTTTTAAAGCCTGATAAATGTTTGGTATTTCAAAATAGGAAAAGTACCTTCGATGAGGAACACTGTAACGAGGCTCTGCCAATGTCATGAGCTCCCTAAAATTCTCATGATCTACCAAAGAGTATGGGAGAAGGGCTCCGGCTAACAGTTTACCAGTTCTGTGATTAAGATGAAGGGACTTTGGATGATTTCTAGTAAAGGTATTCTTCCTTTCAAATGCCTGAGACAGTGTTAGCTGTTTACAACATGTCCCTGCTGGTTTATTATACACCGTGCTTCAATGGGCAGATGGACGCAGAGATGGTGGACTAGGACTTATACATTCAGTGCCATCACTGGATGTGCAACTGGTACTAATGGTGCTGGCATTGGTGGTAACAGTGATCCTAGGGCTGGCAGTGGTTCTGTCCGCATCAAGTTCAGACAATTCAGTATCCATTTCAGATCCCTGACCCTTCTCATGTGTGGTCTGGAAGATGATGGACATGGGTTTTGGATGATCAAACAAAATTGAATGCCTTTTCAGATGGTGTTTAAGAGCTGTAGTGCCAAGGCATGACACAACTTTACCACGGCTTACACAGGGAACAAATTGCTCTGCATGGATCAGTTTTACTGACAGAGAAATAATTTCACACCTCAGATGTGACAGATTTTGTTTAAGTGCTAGGAAGATAGCTAAAGACTGTTTGTGTCTTTTCACCTGTCCTAACAGAACCCAGGACATGCTCCTTGGTGCTAGAAGAGTGGGCAGAAGACTCTGATGGATTTTCATTGCTGGCCGACACAGAAGTGGTGGATTCAATGGATATGTCCTTTTCATTGCCAACAGTGCTGGATGTATTTGCAAGTGCACTACCTGATTCATTGTCAGCAGTCTTGCTCATTTCATTTTGTTGAGGAAGTAATGATACGTCACAAGACACAACAGTGTCAGACTGAGACAAAGAGCAACTATCTGAGTCAGAGAGGGACTCACTGTCACTTGCATTATTACTGCTAATCACAGGGATTTTAACAGCATGAACGGCATACCTTATGGTGCCTCTCCGTGTGACCTCAGCAGCTGCACAGGTTTTCTTAAAAGGTCCCCCTTTACCATACTTTGCTGTTGCTGTTTTGCTGTTTGTTGAATTATTATCAAGCGAAACATTTTGGTTATTTCTGCTAGCACCAGGATTACCACTACCACCAACACCTGCTTCAACACCAGCACTAGATGCTTCATCTATGTTGGTGTCAGCCATAACAGAACCAGTATACTGCAGTGAATACACCCACACAATTCCTGTGTAAGAAAGCAACGTGATCTATGATCACTGGCTACAACTCCAACATTTTATTTTGGCTGGCCATGTGACACTGTGATGCAGTGGACTGAAAGTAATTGAAGAATATGACAGTTTGCAACTAAAGGATCCCAGGTTCAAGGCTTACAGAATGATTGGGCTGCTGGGCATAGGCATATGCATAGCAGTGAAGGGGCACACAGCAGCAGGGTGATGGGCTGACCACAAGAGACGGAGTAAACCGAGGAAAGAGATTTTTCTGTCTCTCCTCCCAACAGGGAAATATATTTCTGGGCTTCTGTCATGTATTTAAGGATAATGCCACCACACGACAACTGACCACTGGGCCTCTCTCAGTAACACACACTGGGTAGGGTACAGTGCAGTCAAAAGGCACGCAGCAGATGGGCTGACCACAGGAGACGGAGTCACACACACATAAACAACCCAAGGAAAGAGATTTTTCTGTCTCTTCTCCCAACATGGAAATATATTTCTAGGCTTCTGTCATGTATTTAAGGATAATGCCACCACATGACTGCCCAACAATGGGCTTCTTGCAGTAACCCACAATGGGTAGGGTACACAGTCAGCAGCCGCAGCAGGGTGATGGGAACAGGAACACCACAGGAGAATAGAGAGATACAGTGTAGTGGTCAGTGGAGTCACACACACAACACACAAGTAGGAAGTACTGTGTAAAAAAAAAAAATAAAACAGTCTAGTGTTGTTCTATCAGGAATTTTATAGGGTGGAATAGAAGAACGCTCAGCAGCACAGTACCACAGAATCGCCTCCCCTCCCTGTCCTCCTATTATTTTACTTTGTTTTGTGGAGTAGGGTATAAAGTAGTAAGTAAAAATGCCATCAAATTCAAATGTTTCAACTTCTCAAAGACTCACACATTAAAGTTAAACTTAATTTTCCTTGAGTCACAATCTGTTTGTTTTAATTTCTTCACCCCTTCCCCAGCCATCTGATGATCGCTCCTTCTTCCCAGTGTGAAACAACTACGCCACGCTGAAATGAAGTTTTTGAACTGTTGTTTGAGACTACGGTAAAATACTTTCAGTTTCACTCAGATACTCAGCAACTTTAACTTTCCTCGCTCTGTCCGTCTCATCCTGAGGCTGAGCCTCTCACCAACTGTTCCCCTCCCAAGTTCAGGCCCTTTCCTTTCTTCGGTTCCCACTCCCAACCCCGAGTCCCCCCACAGCCCCTACCTTTAGTTTTCACCCCCACCCACCCCTTAGCTTTTTAATTTATTTTTTTAGTTTGCACAATACACACATGACGATTTAATTAGCAAGCAATTGCCAGAGAGCAGAGCTAGCCCAGACAGAGGGAGCGAGTGAGTAGCACGAGCGGCTGCAGTCTGCAACTCCTTTATGGCACTGGGCTGGCTGGGAAATGAACGGAGCTGCGACTGCACGTCAGTTTACATTTACCATCTACCATCCACCACCTGACCACAGAGCAGATGGTCAGGTGGTAACAGGACTGTGGGGATGAAGTACACAGGCGCGCAGTCCGACTCCAGTGCAGTCCACACCATTCAGCCCCCACAAGTTTGTGTATGCCAGCCATCATGCACCCTTCCCTTCATTCCACCTCCTTTCTGCCTCCTGTGGCACTGTGCTGCCTCCCAATCCCATCCTGCTCCTTCAACCTCTCTCCTGTCCCTTTGGAGCCGACACTATAGGTCTAGGCAAGCTTGCGTTGCAGTTGCTGCTTCCTAAGGCAAAAAAAAAAACAGATTGATGCGAACCCATTTGCGAACCCGCTGATGTTGAGTTCTGAATTAGAACTCGAACACCAGAGGTTCGTGATGGGTTCGAATCTTTCCCGAACTAGTTCTGACAACCCTAATCCCAGATCGAGCAGTCGAAAATGGGATTCGGGAAGTGCTACTATCACAAAAGCGCTAAATATAGGCTGGCGAGGGACACGCTCATTCTGTTTCCAGCAAGTAAAACTTCTGCCTCCTGCAAGTAAAACTCCATTTCCAAAAAACATATTCTAAAGAATTGTGTGTGTGTGTGTGGGGGGGGGGGGGAATGAGGAACAAACAGACACCACAGCCCCCTACTTAATTTTAATCAAAGATATTCTAATTAATACAATGAATGGGAAGGACTACTTTTGTGTTTTTATGTAGAATATAATTTTTTTTTTACTGTTTATATGTTCGCTTTTATGAGCATTATTTAAGTAAGCAATAAGACACGATGGGGTGTGCATTACTGTGTGATAACCACTCTCCTAGGGGCTGTCACAGGGTGCTCCCTGTGATGAGTACAGGCCCTAATATTCTTCCAAGTACCCCTCCAAGAGATAACGTGCTTAGGTATAAAGTACCAGATGCTGAATAGTGAAGGCATTTATGTGAAATGTAGAAACATATATATATATATATATATATACACACTTGGATATATAAAAGGAGTATTGCTTCCATTAAAGTGGAAGTACCTTAAGTGCCCAGTGGGGCAGACACAATGGGCCAGATATTCAAAGTTTTGCCCCTGGGCTAAATTAGCACTGCCCGGCGGGCAAACTTAGCCTGAAGCACAAAGCAAGCTATAATCAAAAGGAATAGCCCAGGGCAAACAGCTTCTGAATATAGCATGGGAATGAGGCCGTGCAAACTGGTTGGAGGCAGGGCAACGTTGCCCTGGAATAAGACAGCACTGAATACAGCAACCAGGAAGTGCAAACCACAACAACAACACAGTGCACAGAGACGTGAGGGTAGGTAGAGAGGAACTATGTGGCCAATGTGTGTTCTGGCAAATGCAGGGCCAGTACAGCTGCAGGCAGCAGCACACATGAAAAACAGTGATCAAAACTGTATAATATTCCCCGAACCATTAGCACTGCGCTAACACGTTAGCGCGGCTTTAGCTCGGAGCTAAGCGGTTTGCCTGGTGCAAACACGTTAGCCCCGCACTAAACTTTGCCATATTCAAAAGTGACATGCAAATGAGCCTACTTAGATAGTCTGTGGGCAAACAGCCACATTAGCATCTCATTATGCCCTGATTTGCATGCAGTTTGCACAGCATTACTGCAGGGTCCCACAGCTCCACCTGTAGGTCAGTCTGGAGGTACAGGGGCTGGCCAGGTCCGACCACAGCTCCACCTGTAGGTCAGTCAGGCAGTGCATGTTGATAGCTTCAGGCTTCATGTAAACAGTACAGCATAGCATATCGTACCCCAGGGGACAACACAGCATAGGCACAGGTGGTGGTAGTGCTGCATGCAACCTTCAAACTGTAAGTCATGCTACAGTGCACAGCAGACACTACAGTAGCAAGAGGTCTGGTAGTGTGAGGGACACAACACTGCCTATGGTATGTAGGGCAGTGATGACCACTGCACTGTACACAGTGCCAGACACAGCATGCTGGTAATTACTGACAGTGGACAGTACTATCACGCTGTTGTGTGATCCACAGATGCTGCACCTGTGACATGGGATTCACACAGTGTCATGTACATGGCTGGCAGTGTGTGCTGTGACATCTGTACAGTTGTGTGGTAGGTGGCTCGGGGGGGCATGTGGGATCTGACAGGCACACAGGTGGTGGCATAATCCCACTACTGGCCCATGTGCACTGAGCGATGTGTCCCACCCTTGTGGCCACACGTGGGCTGTGGTGAGGTCTGACCAACCATACACCCTCCCCTCACTGGCCACCATGCCCACAGTGCTGCATGTGCTGCGTGTGTGCTGGCATCTGTTACACACCACAGACGTATGGTCTGCAGGTGTGTGCTATATGGGGCCACACTACCATGCTGTCCCCTGTGGGTCAGATCACCCATCACTGTCTGTGCTTGGCTCGGACTGGTGGCAGCTGATGGCATCATGGTGGTGCCATCAGTGAGCAGCATGTGTCCTCCATGTCTGGCAGTATCTAAGTGTCATACTGATATGTTACGGCCGCGCAAGCTGTGCTAATGATAAGATAGCACCGCGCAAAGCTGTTTGCCCAGGGTTAAGACCAGCTTTTCCAGGGCGGTAATTTGTACCGTGCTATGCGTCGTGCTAAGTCGCGCTAAACAACTTAGCGCAGCGCTAGTCGCTGAATATCTCATTGCACATGTATTCATGTTCACTTTGCCCCTTGCATATAATTATTGTTTGCCTTGCGCTAATGCAGTTTGCCTGCACTATTCAGCCTTTTGAATATAGCAGACCCGCGCTAATCCCGTGCTAACCCCGCGCAAACGTTTTTTGCCTGGCACAAAGCTTTGAATATCTGGCCCAATATGTTTTAAGAGTTGTCTGTCTCACAGCTTTGCAGGACCCTCTTAAAATAGTCTGTTAGGTCCTTAGTTTTTCTAGCATTATCTGTTAGATTTGGTTGAGCAGATAGCCTGTTATACAGAAATGTAATGAACAAGCAAAATTACTAGCGTTCCCTTTCCCTTTTCATTTCGTTACCTTATGCTGCATTTTTGGGAGCATTGGTTTAGTTAACAGAAGAAGGAATTACCAATCTGCTCTACTTTATTTTAGTAGAAGGGGGAAACTATTGTTTGGTTCAGGCAGGAGTTCTGCAGTTTTTGAAATTGTCCCCAAGGACATAGAAAACCTTAAGAAAAGATTTTCATTTGCAGCTCGGTTCATGCCTCTAATGAGCGGAAAGAAAAGAGTTTTACTTTTCAAATTAATAGTTGTTGAAAAGGGAGAGAACCTGAATAAAATAAAACCTAAGATAACCTTTGTTGTTAGGAACCCCTCTGAAACAGAGCTTTCTGTATTGAGCATTTCAATAAACTAAAACACAGTGTTTTTTGCAAAGTGTGGAAGTATGCTAGCTTCTAAATAAATAAAAAAGTTGCACTTACAAAACCCATGTAGGAAATGAGACCAGGGAGTCCCTAAATATTGCATGGTGTGCCCTTTGGCAAAGAAGTAAATTTAAAGTGAGCAATATATTCTTGTTTGTCCTGTTGAGCTGCATGGGTGTTCTATAGGTCTGGCAGCTCACAGTCTGTCTGCTTTTATAGAAGTTGTAATGAGTGATGTCACTATCAAGGGAGGGGTTTAGCCTTATTGAGACTAATTAACTCTATGAGCATTGTTTTAGGACATCAGAGTAAGGTTATGGGATTATTTAGTACAGATACTGTTATACACTTTTATACCTGATGTTTAGGAATGAAAATGTAAAGTAAAAAAGGAACCTGTAGTATGTTATTTTGATTTTTCAAAAAGGAGGAGGATCATCTGATTATAATGTCACTCCCCAGAAATGTATAAAAGATTACCACTAGGGAGTTAAGATAGAGGATGTCAGTTGGAGCTGACTGACAGAGGTGATGGACCTCTGTAGTATATATGTTTGCAAGGAGATAGCCTGGTGGCACACTGCTGGTATGAGCAGTGGCTCATCCTCAGTGTAGCTCATCTGTTCATTATTTTGTTGAGACTTTGAAAATGACGGAACTAACTTTATTTTCCTGATTTCTGTGAATCCTGAAGTCAACGTTTCCTGACAAAAATAAAATAAGTGCCTTTCCAGCGCTTTTTATGCACTAAGTTTGTGGGTCTGCTTGATTTGTTATCCTGACTATCCCAACCCCGCTACAGGGGTGTAGTTAGGCACGAGGCCAAAGACTGAGTGCTGGTGGTCCCATGGAGTGCGGTTATCATACCGTAATGCACAGCCTCTGAGTGTCTTCTTGCACCTATAAAATGGTCCTTTACTTTTAGAAGCATTTTTTTTATTTTGAAACACATTTTTAAATAAGTAAAAATGTAAATGAATCTTTGCTTTTAACATAAAATAGTCCTTCCGCCTACTGGTGCTAGATTAAAGTAGTGTTATACAGTGTGTGCCTCCCTTCCCACTTAAGCTTCATATTCCCCTGCCATCCACAACAATTCACAAATGCTGTTTTCCTCATTCTAAGTATGACACATAGTCCCCTTATTTTATTTCATTGTCTTCACTCTGTAGACAAAACTAAAAGGAAGCCATAACACAGGCTTCTCAGTTCCCCAGTGCTGCAAGCTTGAGCGTGGTTCAAAACTGCCACACTCACTGACAGTATCATTGCTTACTTTCTTCATTCTGTTTTTGTTTTCTCTGTGTTTCCTCACATTGAAGAAATTGAATGTTTATCATGGAATACAGGGATTCAAAATTCTGCTCAGTTCTACTAGCAGAATGTTCGTCCACTAACATCCTATACACACAGACAACAAAGGCCTGTTTTAGAGCCAGAGACTCAGTTATCTCACTGTCAGGGAAAGCAGAAGAGATTTCCCTGATGGGCAGGTAAAGATAGAAGGAGGACTTTTCACTGTTAGCAAAGAAACAGTTGTAATGAAAACTATAAACAATACTTAATGCTTCTAATTTGTTTATGTGTGTAAGGAGAGTGTGATGATCTGGTAAACAACATTTAATTAATTTGTTTTATTTTATATTTAAGGTAGTTTTATTTTTAGGGCCCAGCTGATGGTTTCTACAGTGTAAAGGTAGCAGCCATGTTTGTGGTGGAAGATCAGTTCTGGTTGTGGAGAGATTGATGGAAGATAGTTCTGGTTGTAGGAGGACAATTTTGCTCATTGTGTGATGTGGTTTAGGACCAGGATGACTGCGCATATATAGAGATTTAATGTATGGTCGGCTGATCTCTCTTGGCCAATGAGATTTCTAGATTTTTTTCTTGCCGTGTTATAATTGACTTTTTTACTGAGGGACCCATTTTATAAGTGCAATAACACACTCTGAGGTGTTTGTTATCTCCTGATAAGAGCACACCCAGGTGTATTAGGCACTCAGTGCAAATGCCTCATGCCTCATAACATACCTGGGCATGCTCTTATTGGGAGACAACCCACAACTTGTCATGTGTTATTGCTTGCTTATCCATCACAGCTTTTCAGCCCTCAGTAGGGGCTATATGGCCCTGATTGCTTTGAAGGCCAAAGTGCTTATTCTCTGCTATTGGCTTGATACTGATGTCTCAACTTGGCAGGAATGGCAGCATGAAATTCTGCAAGCCTTAGGTATTGAAAAGCATCTCACCTCTCTCCACAATCGGCTCTCTGCTTTTAGCTCCAGTTGGGAGCTCCGGTATGCCTTATTATCTTTTGTTCAGTTTTTCTCCTGGCCTCCTGCTTGGTGTTTTTTTTTTTTATAATGTATGTTTTTTCACTTTTGTATGAATTTTCTACTGGGTACCCATAGTGCCGGTTAGCCATGGTCGTACCCCAGGTTGGGGGAAGGGGGTTGGTATGTTGTGGGCTGGTTGTTTAGTTTGATTGGTTGTTGTATACTGTTATGCTTTGTTTTGTTTTCATGTTTCTAACTGTGTTGCGATGAGTGTAAAATCTTTCAATAAAAAATACTTTTTTTTTTGTGGACTCTGTTTATGCTCCACTCCTGGAATTCTCTCTGACTACCCCTACCCATCAGTTCTCGCTTCTACCACCCGCCGTGGTCCTGTCTCCTCAGAGGGTAGCTGTCCTCCACCGGCCTTCGAGCCGACAATCCCCCCAGCTCTGAGCCCCCTAAGGTAGGGCCGCCTCCACCTTCGAGTGCTCTATCTATAGCCTAGCATGCCGGCTGAGGTGGTGAAGGAACAGAAGTGGTGGAGACAAGGGCCTGGCATGGGCATGTGGTGAGATGGCACTGAGGTGAGCCATCACCTATCCAGGAGCAGGGATTTTCTTCTTTACATTGCCCCAGGAGTTTGGTCAAGCAATGATGTCTAGATGGCAAGCCATTGACATCTGCCTCGCTCCTCCCCTTGTTGTCTCCTTGCAGGCTGTACCTCCAGTCTCCATCAGGTGTCTCTGCTGCTCCGGAGCACCCTGGATCCCTCCCTATTGAGAGGAGAGCTGTCCATCAGACGTTCAATCCTCTCCCTCCTCTGCTAACCCCCAGTGCCCGAGCTCATTCCCAAACTGGGGTTGCTGGCATTGCGCGAGGTGTGGCATCCAGCTCCTCAATCCTCAGTGCCACCAGGCTGGCCCCAATAAAGCATACTTAATTAAAAAAAAGAATGGGACTATATATGCTGTTGCCATTATAGAACCTGCATTTGAAGTAATCCCTCATGCCTTGAGTATGCTTCTTGCCCCAGTAATACAAAATTTTATATGTATGCTTTAGATTCCATTTTCACACTGTCTATATGTGTGCTTTTTATCCCATGTGTGAATTTATCCCGGTTTTCACTGCAATCCTAAGAGTTTTTCAGTACAGCAGAAAACTTCTCTGCTGGCTTGTTCCCTAAAGATTTTGCCCACACAGTTCAAAGCTACAGTACCATCTTTGAAAACATTTTTGGGATATGGAGTCAAACTTGGACAACCAGTGACCTCTATCTGTGCATTTTATAGGCAGGAGATGCCTTTAAATATGTGACTTTATAGCAGAGACAACCGATACTAAATGAGACACCACCCCGAAAGTACTACCCTCTGTCCACTTTGTCAGTTGACCCAAGACAAAGAGATGCAAGACAAACCCAAATGAGATGCAACACATTTCAGATCAGTGATAGGAACAGAGCCGGCCTTTTATTTTTAGAAAACCCCTGCAGGGTGAGCCACTGGGGACCCTTAAGTGTACCTTGATGAGTATTCTTATGGCATTGTGATGCCTAGGAAGCTTTTTGTCCAACCCAATTAGGTCTCTTGTGTGATCTTTCAACAGTACACAGGTAATGAAATGCACAAATTAAGACTGACTACCTGCACAGCGTCAGCCCTAAGTGTTGATGCTGTCTCTGAATAGGAAACTATGGATATTCTATTGTGTCACCACATTCAGTGCATGTGTTTGCGTGTATGCGTGTGAGCATGTGTGCGTGTGCATGTGTTTGATATGTTAGACTGAGTGATCAGGGCTCCCATGAGTTACATAGCAGGGTTGGGCAGTCTACAGGGGACAGTTACTACCAACAGTTTTTTTTTTTATCCAATTATTTAATCAGAAGTGTACTTTGTTTATAGGAAGCAGAGCCATTCAGGAGCAATGGAAATAAAACAGCTTACAACAATGTATAACAAAGTAATCAAAGAGTTAGGAAATGTATCAAACAAATCAGTGGTCTAATAACTGATTACATAGCTATAACGTTCAAAGTACATCAAGTGGGATTGTCTGCATTGTCTGAAGCTTCCAATCAATCAATAAATAAATAAATAAAATGTGGTTCTCTAAACTAGATATTTTCCTCTTGTATATGGAATGAGAAACCACAAGGACTCAGTTTAACTAAATTAAGAGTCCCCTGGAGAAAAAGAGGGTTTGGACTCCGACTCTGGGATAAATATCACCAGGCATTCCTCATAAAACAAGCTAAATGTTATCTAATCCCTCACAACTCAACAGTATCTACATTATGGACAGAACTGGAAAAAGGAAGTGTATTCCATAACAGGTTAACAGAGTTTCTGTTTTATAACTCTTCCATTACTGCGGGCTGGCAGTATATCCTAGAGGTTAGAGGAACGAGGTGTGAACGAGCTTGGTACATTCCAGCAGACTAGACCTGAATCTGATTCTCACAACCTCCACTTGCATACTGTGTGACTCTGAACAAGTCACTTAACCACCCAGTGCTCCCAGGTCGCCCCTGAAAACAGGCACTTGTGCCTAGTGGGCCTTACCCAGTTACCAAAGACAAAAAAAATAAAAAAAATTGAACCTATCTTCACATCCTTGCATAAGAGAAACTATTAAGACCCTCAAAGACCGGATACCCTCCTCGACTCTTTCTGTCATTTTGCATCTAACTCTCCTCTGTACACACATCGTTGCTCACTTTGCTCCTCCCTTTTCATCCTCCTGCTGCCATCTTGCTGACAGGCCCATTGCGTTATGTTCATCTCCAAATATTGGCTCAGCACCCTTCCCTCCTACCTCTCCTCACTCCTATCCCAAATCCCCTCTGCGTCCTGTTCCCTTTGCTCTAGGGACCATCGCACTTTTGTCATTCCTCACCCATGCTCCTCTGCTGGACAATTTGTATTCTCCTATAGGCTTCCTTCTCTCTGGAACAAACTCCACTCCTCCCGCCATCTCTCCCCATTCTTTAACTCTTTCAAACGCCTGCAAAAACCTTAACTCCCCCCCCCCCCGCTCCTGCTATCCTTCTGGTTTCTCTTGAATTCTTGATTTTAACCCATACAAGTTTTTGGTCATGATTTTAAGCACTGCTAAAGTTCACTGCACTTTGTTTAATTGCGGCACATGCCCATTCTCTTTATTTATTCTATTATTGTAACACATTGCTCGTCTGTCAGTTCAGATGATGTTTTGCTACCGTCAGCTGCTGTTTTTCTCCATCTCCCCTTCCCCAGGTCACACCTAGAAATGAACCTTAGCTCAGTGTGCCTTTCCCAGTTACCAAATTTTAAATGAATAAAGATATCAAGCTCTACTTAAGCCTAGACAATTTCCTAGCACATCTTATACCTCTATGGAATAACTCCTTATTAAATCTAGAATCCAAGAAAGTTGACGTGGAGACATCACAAATGGCTAAAATGCAAAGTGTTATAGATCTAACTGATCCAACACTGAGATACAGAATCTGCTGCCATTAGGGAAAAAAAACAAAACAAAAACAACCTGAGAAATACAATTCACAAATTCATCAAGTCTTGGGAAGTTCATTCTTGTCTGCCTCCCAATATTTTCCTCTAAACCAGAACTGGAAAGAATTCCTTAAACTACTCAACCTAAAAAAGGGGTCAGATTTATTAATAATATGTTAACAGGCCTAGATCAACTACTTATGGAGGATGCTAAGACCAAATGGGAGAGGAACGTGAGTGTTCCTATGACCTCTGATACCTGAGATACTGTCTGGACTAATGGCTTCAAATCTTTTTTTTTTTTTTTTATTCTATTTATTCTCCCCTACACATTAGCCTCTCTCCAGCGAGGTGTCATGGTATGATGGCTCTACCAGTTCAGCCTGAAACCCAGACATCCTGACTGGCTTGGAGAACCCCACGCTCCGTGTGCAGCCTTGCCCGAATCCCTCTGATCTGAGTTCCCCGAGGAAGGATCGCCATACTCCTTTTTACCAGTGCTCTGTCTAGTGTACTGATAAGGCTGCTGTATTGGAGGAGGGACCTGAGCAGACGTCCCGGTGCCTGGTGTTGAACATGAGGCTGCATCCACTGGACCTGCCTTCGCCTACCAATGGGAGTTTTTTTTTTTCTTTCTTTCCCTGGTGATGCGGGCATGCACTGACTTCCAACGCAGCATGGGTGCACTCCCGCATCCACCTGCAAGAAGTCTGCCATGCCACCAATCCCCCTTTGGAATGTGCACTGCATCAGCCAAGCCCCATACTGCTAGGTGCCACCCAAGCTGTACAGTGCAGTCCTCCTTCCCCCAGGAAAGGAGATCTCTCTGTTGGGAGCTCAATCCAAGTCCATGCCTTCCCCCTGGCCAACCCCCGATGGCCTGAGTCTGTTCCTGAACCCGGGTCACTGGCGTGGTGTGAGGTGTGGCGTCCAGTGCCTCAACCCTCAGTGCCACCGGTCTGGCACAATGGCTTCAAATCTAATAAAGATTTACAAAGTAAACTTACTCAGCTCCAAATTGTTCACTATTTCTACTTTAGTTTGGAGAAATAGGAATGTATGGGTTTCCTTGAAAATGGTCCCTGCTGGAGATACGAGTCTCATCATGCTTCTTTGTCCCATATATTAAGGTAGTGTCCCTCCATCTACATGAACTGGAGCAGGGTTAAAGGAGAACTGTGCTGAACCTGAAGGTAATTTTTCCCAGTAGAAGCATTTTTACGCTTTCTTGCGCATGCGCAAGAATCATATTGCAGCAGCTTGCTGTAGTTGCAAGTTGTGGTGGTGTGGCGGTGTTGTGGCCAATGTCAGTAGTCCATTTTGGGGCTGATCTCTGTGTCACCAATAGAGGAGCATGCAGTCAATGACAGCAGTATTGTAGCATGCCACCAACTTGAAATAAACTTGCCGCTGCAATCAGGGAGAGCCCCATCATTTAACAATCAGATGTTTTTGCTGCTGGGGTGGTCCCTGATTCCAGCGGTGAATCACAGCTTGCCTTGTCTGGTGTCTCATTTAAATAAACATGGCAGTGGCTATCACCAGCTGCCTCTCACAGTCCCCATAAAAGCCAATGGAGGTTCCCAATCCCCCTGTTGGCATGTCCCCTCCCCAGTTTATTTGCCGATGGGGTAGCCCAATCCATGTTGGCATAATGTTCCCCTCATTTGTTTTAAATAAACAAGGTGGCAGCTGTTGCTGTCCTCCTCTCACAGTCCTCATGGAAGCTGATGGGGGAGCCCAGTCCCTCTGTCAGCATGCCCCTTCCCAAGTTCATTTTTGCTGATGGGGGAGCCCAATCCCTGTCAGCATAATGTCCCCCCATTTGTTATGTGCTGAGGGGGGTGCCCAATCACCATCAGCTCATGTGCCCCCCCAAACACTCTGTATGTGTCAACGGGTGCCCAATCCCCGTCGGCTACAGCCCCCCCAACAAACACTCAGGTGACATGCTGGGAGCCCAGCCCAGCATGCCCATTGTCCCTGTAATAAAAAAACATCCTGTGAGGTCCTTTTTTTTATAACCCTGTAAAAACAGAAAACCATCCCTCATTGTTTCTGGTGCCCCTCCCCAAATCCGCACCTACCCTCTGCACACCTGACCTCCTGACACTCCCCCTCACCCCATACTTACCTCTGGAACCAGGCACGATGATCTTCAGTGGAGCAGGAACACGTCTGCACTCTTCAAAGCTGACCGCAAACTGAAGAAATGCTAGTAAGCTGTATAATGGCACAAATGGGGGGGGGGGTCAACTTAGGTGGATATCTCGGCCACTTTTGCAATCTTTGGCACCAAATTTTCAACAAGGGGTTCTTGGGACCCCATCTCATGAATTCAGTTACTGTCATCTGGTTATTCAGTCCCGAAAGGTGATTTTACTGTCATTGTACGGAATCACCTTTTGGGACTGATTAATGAAATGACAGTGTCACTGTTCATGAGGTGGGCTCCCAAAACATCTATGTTGCAAATTTGGTGAACAAATTCCAAAGAATGACTGTGTTATGAGCGTGCATTGCAGTTTCCATACACACTCGCAACTTCATGAATTTGTCATCTTTTCACTCCGGATATTCAGCATTGGCATTTTTTCACACCTCCTTATGAACACTACAGCTGTCATTTTTCACATCCTGGCCAAAATGTGTATTCACATTTCCGGTGCACAATAGCAGGTTCACTGTGGGAAATCAGTGTTTGGGACAGATTAAGAAAATCACAGTGACACTGTTCACGAACAGAGGTCCCAGAATGCCTATGTTGAAAATTTGGTGACAGAAGTCCATAAAATGACTATGTTACAAAGGTGCATTGCGCAGTTTCCACGCACACTCATAACTGTAACCCCTTGTTACCCGTGGTTACTAGAATCCAAGTAAGACCTAGTGGTAGGCAGGGAAGGCAGCTTGTGAAACTCCAATTAAATGGGTTTCACACTGTCTCACTCTGTTCTCAGTCTCAGCTGAGACTGAGAGATGACATCACCAATAGAACTGTTGCAGCTGCATAAGCCACATTGGAATCTGCAGCAGAGGGAGTGAGATAGAACGTTGGGAGTTTTCAAAGCAGTCTCCTGTGTGCCTTCAAGCAGGAAGGGAGTCTCCTGCTTGCCCTCAAGCAGGAAGGGAGTCTTTTGTTTACCTTCTGAGGAGAAGGAGTGAGAGTCCAGTGATCAAGTGGTGGAGACCGCTGTCCAGGTCTCAGTGCCCCCCTCACTCGGGGAGAAATTAAAGTATCACCATGTAGATTCAAGGGGCAATCCCCTAAATTTCTGCAGAAGAAAGAAAGCTGCCTATTACAGTCTCAGTTTGTGCTTGAAAAGTGGAAAGAGTTGTACTTCGCCTGTGGGGCACCTGCAACAAAAGGGTGAGTGTTTGCTCTAATATGAGGGGGAAAAAAATGTGTTTCTTCAGCCTGGGTAATGTGAAGAAATATGGGATTTGAACTATTATTTGGGAGGCCTATAGTAGTAGGACAAACAAATGGAGTAGTGTCAAAAGCTAAAGTGCTGTGTAAATTCAAGTAATGTTGTAGAGGGGTTGCGACAGTTCATCCACCGTTTAATCTACATTTCAAAGTTTCAGTTTGTCCATAGAAATGAACGGGTATGGGCTGTGGGAGCTGGAGGTGGGAACACCCCCCATCTTTAGTAACCAGGTCCACCTCTACAGATTTCTGCTGTGATTGCTACTTGCCTCATGCACTTGGCCAGTGATGAGGAAAGCCCAGACGTGGGTCGCAAATGGGAAAATCTCTTTAGAGTCGAGACTCTAAGTGGTGTGGGAGCACAACAAGTAAAATGGGTTCATTCTTCCAATGGACCGTCGGTCAAGTGGCCGGCAGGGGAGCCGGGCCAGTCGGGCTGTGTACCCAAAGCGCAAGTCCGGTCTGTGTGCCTGGTGGGTCCAGAGCCTGAAAGCAGTAGAAATGGTTCATTCTTTCAGTGGACCAAGATTGTAGTCTCTAATCTGCATTATCAGTAAACGCAGCCCCATTGGGGTCCATCTATGCTTTGTTGTGTTCAGCTAGTTGTGAATAAAAGCCACACTGAAAAATCCCATTCCTGGTTCTGGACATTACAGTTATTGCTTCCTGTGTTTGGATTTACTTGGGTGCCCCTGTGCAGAGTAGCCAAACCTAAGTCCCCTTGTGCCGAGTAACCTCATCCTCCCCAAACCCAGGTCCCCACCAGGTATTGCTGCCAGCGCCAACAGCATGCCACCTGTCATTTTGGCAAAAAGGCAGGGGTGGGGGTTACAAAAATGGAGGCACCTCTTTGGATTTGTTCGGGAAGGAAGGTGCTTGGGCAAGGGGGCTAGCGTTTTGGCTATCTGACAGTGGGTAGCCCAAAAAGCTGAAGCAATTTCCCTAGTGTGCTGCTGTGTGCTGTGAATCTTGTGCTGCTGTTTAAAAAATGCCAACTGTTTACCAAGGAGCATTAAAGCCAAAGAGTGTGCCCTTGTCCTGCATCAAAATTGTTTACAGCATTTTTGCCAGCTTTTAAAATGAATTCTTGTGAAGAAAAGTGTGGAGGACTAGGGGTAGCAACAGAGAAATTGTGCCCTGGACATTTGAAATGCTTTTAAAATGAATTCTGTGAAGGAAAGTGTGGAAAACTAGGGGTAGCAACAGAGAAATTATGCCCTGGATGTTTGAAATGCTTTTAAAATGAATTCTGTGAAGGAAAGTGTGGAAGACTAGGGGTAGCAACAGGGAAATTATGCCCTGGACATTGGAAATGCTTTCTGTGTAAATGGAGAGACTGCAGAGTTAATGGCAATGTTACATGGTTGAAATGGGCTCTCACCGTGGAGTCAGTTAGAAAAAAAAAGTGCATTCTACAGTTTAAATTTGCCTGCTCGACGATCACCGTGAGGAGAAGAGCCCTCGTGAGGAAGAAGAGACTCATTTGCATGGCGTTGTATGGTTGGTCAGATTGCCATTGGTCCCGCCCCTCAGCCAGCTCTTCTGAGACTGCCTCAGCATTCGAGAGGAAGACAGAGTGTAGTACATGTACTGGCAGTGGAGGAGTGTCACAGAGTATTCAAAGCACTGTAAACATGCAAAAAATTGACTTTTGAGTTTAAAATCGGGCTCAACCCGCAAATCGATCATGGAAATAGTGAATTTGGTGGTTAAAACGATGATCGCTAAGACTGCCCGCTCGTTTGTGTTCCAAGGCCTTAAAAAACTGGCTGCAGGCCGTTTTTCCCCATCGCTGCAAATTGCTACTGATCACAATAAGTAAACAACCCAGAAACTGCTCAAACAGTGATTTTCAGTTATGCCGTACAAAATGTGTGTGCAGCAGTGTAGTCGCTTTGCAAGTAACGACTGTGTGAAGTCCTGCCAGCAAGTGCAAGTCTGTAAAGCCATTGAATGTGTGCATGGAAGTAAAATAGCCTCAGTTTAAAGTTTGCAGCCAGAGAGAGACTGTGGGTTGTAGCAAAATGCAACACTAGTAGAAGCAGGTAATCCTGTGCTAAAACCTGAAGCTTTAGAGGGACTGTGAAATAAAGTGAATGTTACCAGCATGTAAAAAGTCCAAGGAAAATCCTGTAAATGTGTGTTTAAAGCCAGATCAGAGCAAGTTGTGCAGTTTGAGTAAAAATTATCAGTAGCTGGTGTAAATCGGGTGCACAGTGGCTTGACCCAGATTCTAAATGTTGATGCACAGGAGTGCTGCCGCCGCCATTACAGGGTGGGGTAGTAAAGTAAACACAGCAGCAGAGGAGCCATTTTAAAGCTACAGAATGTGTTCATTAAAGTGGGACTTTCAGTTACAGTGAAATTTTGTTTATTTTTCTGCAGTTATGGCCTCAGGACCAGCTCGTTACCTGGATCATGCCCGGGTTGCAGTAACAGCAGCAGTAAATAGACTGAGAGATATTGAAAAGTAGTGCTATGGAGGGCAACTGCCTCCTGATGTGGCAATTCCTAATTATCCAGTGCGTGTATGCCAAATATGCTTGAGTGCTGGAAGGGACATCTTCATGATTCCTCACTATGCTGAATGCCTACAAAAATATGGCTTGTATAAAGCGCCTCCAATTTGTTTGGCCCCCACATGGACAAAAATTCAGGAATCTGCAGTTGGCAGCACACAGCACCAGGCGGAGCCTGTGGAGGAAGGTCCTTCGGGGGAGTGTGGCACAAAGCTAGAGGGTGCAGAGTTAGAGACTAAACCTGAAGTTGAAGTTTTGGATGCTGAATCTCAGAAAGAAAGTTTGGATAAAGCATCAATAGACCCCTGGGTGGGGGGCCTAGCCCAAGTCTCTTAGGCGAAGATGAGATGCGGGAGGCCTTTGAATGGGAGGTGTAGACCTCTGTGCCTAGTGATGAATGGATAGACTCAGGGGTGAGAATGACTGCTCACTCCTGGGCTCAGATCCTCAGTGAAGAGGAAGATGAGGGGGAACCTATGTGGCCTTGTGAGAAAGGAACGGGTACACAGCCTCAAGATCTTGCCTCGGAGGAATGTATTGAAGAAGGTGGTGATGCCACTGCCCTGGCTTTACAGGAGGAAGAAGTCAGGGATCCATTTTTAATTTCCTTGAGAATGCGAAGCTGGTGGAACCAGGACTGGCCACCCCCAAGCCAGGCCAGCGGTCTCAGATTGACCAAAGCAAGTAAAGAGGAGATACTGGTTCGTAGAAAGGCAAATGAGATCTATGGTATGACCTTTCCTACCTTTCCTCAGAGAGTCTGGGAGGAGATTGAGGACTGCAGGAAATCCTGGATCTGGGATGAAGCAATGAAAAGTGTGCATCCTGGGGCCAACAAGCATGTAAAGAATAGACTGTTCCACGAAAAGTATACCCAGTGGAAGAGAGGCAGGACATTGTTTATGGACAGAGTGAGAGTGGTGGACAGAGAGGGACGTGAAATCTCCCACTGTGTGAATTATGTGCGCCCAGACGGGGTAATAATTCAAGCCCCTGACCCCCGGTACTATTGGTCTCAGTGCAAGGACCTCCCAGCAAATGTGCCCGTGCCTACAAAATAGAGAGCCGAGCAGTGGTAGTTAATACTGCCACACCAGACTGTGAAGTGCCTTTATTGATCCACCAATATGAATAACCAGGACTCAGGTACTCCACATTCATCAGTCTACAGTGTACTGTCCTGTCCAGCAACCATCCACTGGCCCACCAGATGACTTCAGATCCAGAGAGGACACCAGCCCAGCTGTTTCCTGTTTATCGCCTGGTAATTGGATGACGTTGGACCAGCTGTTTTTCTTTTTGTTCCTGTTCTAAGGTTCCGTCTCCAGAGATGACATCAGCCCAGCTGTTTCCAGATGTGCCCTCCTGTGGTTCCCGGAAGATGTCCGCCCAGCTGTATCAGAAGAAATGCTGCCAGGGAGAGTCTTCGGCAGGGTGCAGGTTCGTGCAGAGTCTTGTACTACAAATGGCTGGTAAGTCCAAAACTTTCCTATCTTTATGACATTGCAGTACACACCCTACACTACAGACTTCAAAAATGTGTGAACTGCCCGCAAAGACTCTCCCCTTCAGGACTTTGGCCTGTTAGAACTGTGCTTCACTGGGCTCCGGCCCAGGAGAAACTCTTTATTGGACTAGCCTTCGGGCCTTGTGGTCACTAGTTGGGACTTTTAGGGTACTCCATCCCCCCAAATGTGTATTGTAAATAATGTCATTATTGTACTCTAATGTAAATACTGTTTTTTCTACCTTTTTTTCTAAAAAAAATCTTTTTGAGATTTTTCAGTGTTTTGTATGGTAAGGGTTTTAGGTAGACTGTGTATGCAGATTAGGAGTGTGTTTTGTCTTTCTTTTTCTTACAGGTGTTCCTGGGAAGACAGAAGAGAAGACAAGAAGAGGAGGAGGGACTCATCGGAGTTCCTCGTCAGTGCTTTATTGTGTAGAAATTTAAAGTACTGTGTTGTTATTATTATGGTTGTTACTGTATTAACCCTTTCCTTCCACAGGTGTGGTCGTGGGGGTAGAGAGGAGGCAGTAATGTGGTATTTGAATGGTGTGGTTGCAGGTTGCCCAAGGTCGGGGAGGTCCCTGAGTTTTGTTTTTGTTTTGGGAATATTATGTTAGAGGCAGATAGGTTTTCCCTAGAGGGTTAGGGGGGATAGACAGGCTGTGGTCCTGAATGGCCATAGGGACTGCAGTGCTGATCTATCAGGGCTATGCTCTGGATGGTTCTACCAGAGCAACTAGGTGTCCATAGTAAGTGGATAGTGTAGAGGCTGACATGTCAGCTATAGGCCTCTAGGCCCTTAGTGTTGCCTGCCTATGCTTGCACATGGTAGGAGGGGGCCTGATCACCCCCCTCCGCAGGTAGCACATAGGGTGGGATGGCCTAAGGCCGGGTGCACAATGACTGGGGACAGTCATTTTCCTGGTCAAGGGCAAGTGTAACCCCTTGTTACCCGGGGTTACTAGAATCCCAGTAAGACCTAGTGGTAGGCAGGGAAGGCAGCTTGTGAAACTCCAGTTAAATGGGTTTCACACTGTCTCACTCTGTTCTCAGGCTCAGCTGAGACTGAGAGATGACATCACCAATAGAACTGTCACAGCTCCATAAGCCACATTGGAATCTGCAGCAGAGGGAGTGAGATAGAACGTTGGGAGTTTTCAAAGCAGTCTCCTGTGTGCCCTCAAGCAGGAAGGGAGTCTCCTGCTTGCCCTCAAGCAGGAAGGGAGTCTTTTGTTTACCTTCTGAGGAGAAGGAGCGAGAGTCCAGTGTTCAAGTGGTGGAGACCGCTGTCCAGGTCTCAGTGCCCCCCTCCCTCCGGGGGGGGAGAAAGTAAAGTATCCCCATGTTGATTCCAGGAGCAATCCCCTAAATTTCTGCAGAAGAAAGAAAGCTGCCTATTGCAGTCTCAGTTTGTGCTTGAAAAGTGGAAAGAGTTGTACTTCGCCTGTGGGGCACCTGCAACAAAAGGGTGAGTGTTTGCTCTAATATGAGAGGGAAAAAAATGTGTTTCTTCAGCCTGGGAAATGTGAAGAAATCTGGGATTTGAATTACTATTTGGGAGGCCTATAGTACTAGGACAAACAAATGGAGTAGTGTCAAAAGCTAAAGTGCTGTGTAAATTCAAGTAATGTTGTAGAGGGGATGCGACAGTTCATCCACCGTTTAATCTACATTTCAAAGTTTCAGTTTGTCCATAGAAATGGCCAGGTATGGGCTGTGGGAGCTGGAGGTGGGAACACCCCCCATCTTTAGTAACCAGGTCCACCTCTACAGATTTCTGCTGTGATTGCTACTTGCCTCATGCGCTTGGCCAGTGATGAGGGAAGTACCCAGACGTGGGTAGCAAATGGGAAAATCTCTCTAGGAGTCGCAGACTCTAAGTGGTGTGGGGAGCCACAAGTGTGAAGAAAATTCTCTTTGTGAGATGGGAGTCAGAAGAAGCAAATGGGAAATCTCTCTAGGAGTCGCAGACTCTAAGTGGTGTGGGGAGCCACAACAAGTAAAATGGGTTCATTCTTCCAATGGACCGTCAGTCAAGTGGTCGGCAGGGGAGCCGGGCCAGTTGGGCTGTGTACCCAAAGCGCATGCAAGTCCGGGCTGTGTGCCTGGTGGGTCCAGAGCCTGAAAGCAGTAGAAATGGTTCATTCTTCCAGTGGACCAAGATTGTAGTCTCTAATCTGCATTATCAGTAAACGTAGCCCCATGGGGGTCCATCTATGCTTTGTTGTGTTCAGCTAGTTGTGAATAAAAGCCACACTGAAAAATCCCATTCCTGGTTCTGGACATTACAGTTATTGCTTCCTGTGTTCGGATTTACTTGGGTGCCCCTGTGCAGAGTAGCCAAACCTATGTCCTCTTGTGCCGAGTAACCTCATCCTCCCCGAACCCAGGTCCCCACCAGGTATTGCTGCCAGCACCAACAGCATGTCACCTGTCGTTTTGGCAAAAAGGCAGGGGTAGGGGTTACATAACTTCAAGAATTTGTAATATTTTCACTCAAGATTTTCAGCATTGTCAATTTTGCACACTTCCTTATGAACAGTACAGCTGCAATTTTTCGCACATCTGGAGCACAATGGCGTGGTCACTGTGCGAAATCAATGTTCAGGACAGATTAAGAAAATCATAGTGACACTGCTCATGAGCAGAGATTGCAAAATGCCTATGTTGAAAATTTGGTGAAACAATTCCACTAAATGACTGTGTTATGAGCATGCATTGTGCAGTTTCCACGTACGCTCGTAATCTTGAGCATTTTTAATATTTTTACTCCAGATTTTCAACATTCCCATTTTTTCACACATCCCTATGAATGGCACAGCTGTCATTTTTCACATCCTGCCCTAACTGTGTTTTTGCACATCTGGCACAGAATGGTGTGGTCACTGTGGGAAATCAATGTTCGGGACTGATTAACAAAATCACAGTGCCACTGTTAGTGAGCAGAGGTCCCAAATGCTTTCATGAGGTGGGAGTCACAAAAAGGCCATGTTGAAAATTTGTAATGCAAATACCAAAAATGCCCGGGGGGCATTAGGGTTTCTAACCATAATGTCCCACCCTGTACAGACTGACAGACATTAGGGGTGTGTCTTTGGATTGCTGGCTGTAATGCTCATGCCATTCCACCCCACACCATTGAGGTGTGCCTTGACTCTTCGGCCACAGAGTTCACCCCATTCTTCTATACTGCATCCATTTCAGCGTATGTCCTTATGAAATCGGGTGACTATAAAGTCAAACACCCCAAGGCACACCTCAACACTTGGTGTATGCAGGATAGGGTGAGGTGAAATGCCATAAGCGATATGGGTGACGACCCAAAGGCACACCCCAATGCCTATCCATCTCTGCAGGGTGGAGGTGGGGTTGGCGTGAGTTAAGTACTTCACTGCCATTCCTATTCTGCATCTGTCTAACTCCTGCATGTCCAATGCTAATATCAGCAAGCAAACATTCAGCATTGACAAATGCTTGTTTTAAAAAGTGGTTCAAATTCTGCTAGTGTTGAGTGTTCAATCTATACGTGTCTATTGGTGATCTTGTTGGTAGTTCTGATTAACAGTCTGGTGTTGAGTGCCATTTTAGAATCATATGATGTAGTTTATGTCCCTCTCCAACCACAGAGTTCTATAGTAGAACAGGGAAGCATTGTTTCAACAATGGAAGAGCTGAGCAAGAAACATACAGTAAACTACATCATACAGTTCTAAAATGGCACGTACTATCTCCGTGTAAATCAGAAACACCCAATAGGTTAACTAACAAGCCTGTAGAGATGGAGCAGTGACAACATTTGAACTAGTACTTAAACATCAGTTACTACAGGGAAAAAGACTTAAAAGATTCAGTGCAGCTGTCCTTTAAGGAAACATGTTCCACAACACTGTCCTCATGTCTTCCACTTGACCCTGAAGTATGGATTCTGGGCAACATCACAGTTGTAACAGCTGCGGACATATGTCAAAGGTCCTGGACACGATGAGCTGCTTTATGTTTGAAAAGCAAATTTAAAAAAACTGGAATATTGATCCTACCACTATGATAACTGAATGGTGGCATAACATGAGCACCATAGCCTCTAATGAGAAAATAAGTTTTATGGTTTCAGGCAAGATACAAATATTTGAAAAGGTTTGGGTACCCTTTCTAAATGTAGTACAAAGTAATAGTGTTTCTCCTTCTGCAGCTAGTTAAAATAGGTTCAATTTATATTGCAGTCAGGTTAACTTTCTTGATTCTTACTTTATTTAACTTGACTGGAAATTCAGAATGACTGATGAGTAACGTTTATTTATTTTTGTCTGTTTCTTATCTGTGGTAGTTTGATGTTGTCCGGAAACCTTGCATTTGAATTTACGTATTTCAAAACTGCATCTATACCCATTTCTGTTTGTTGATTTTCGATGTCCACATACATCCTTTTGAAATGTAATTAAAAAAAGAATAATTTGGAAAAAAAAGAATTTATTTATTTATTTAATTTGTGTTGACTGGGAAAAGAGAGCTAGGCGAATTTGTCTATTTTCAGCCTCGGCCCAGGTGAGGGGGAGATACACATGTAAACTGACATACTGAACCAGATTAAGCTGTTAGTAGTGCTTTAGTAACTGGGAGAAATTTGGCCAGGACACTGAGGAAATGCTCCAACTCTTTTTTCGATAAGTGGCATGGGATCTTTAATGTCCACTTGAACAATCACCAGAACAGGCAGACAGGACCTTGGTTTAATGTCTCATCTAAAAGATGATGCCTCAGGAGAGCAGCATCCCCCCCACCCCCATGCTGCACTACAGTGTCAGTATTGGGATTTAACCATAGTTTCTGGTGTGGGATTAGAACCCACAGCCCTCTGATCTCCTGTCCTCAGAGGCAAGTGTGCAACCTTGTTGCTGGATTTTTGGTAGACAGAGCAGCAGATGTAGTGTGCAGGTAATCAACGTAGCCACACACACTCCTAATAGTTGTTGCTGCCCAATTTGGGAACAGACCCAACAATCGCTAGTAAGTCAAAAAAAATGTACCCACCAGTTGCAGGGAGACAGGGTCTACTGAAACCCAAAGATTTTTTCCATCACCAAAGTGACTGCAGCAGAAACAAGCACCTGTCTCTGCTGCAGCCACTTTGATGATGAAAGAAAGCTTCAGTTTTAAATAAACCCTGTCTCCCTGAAGCAGGGGTGCATTTTCTTTCCATTGACTTATAGGGCACCAGATTCAGTCTGAGTGCTACTCAAGGTGCTTATCTTTGAGCTGGATTTGTCAGTCGCTCAACAGTTTGCAAAGTGTCAGCTCTCAATGCCAAAGTTGGAAGAGATTTTTTTTTCTCCTTTCCTTTTCAAACCAAGGAAAATCTGCAGTTTTTAAAAAGAGGGGTAGAAGAGCTGAGCTCACTCCCAGGCATGGCACCTCAGCCCAAAGAGGCAGAGCTTTTGATTGCTGTCATGGTGCTGGGGCTTTTACCTGCCAGAAACTGTCACTGAACCATCAGTCACTTGTCTGTCATGTTCTGCTGCAAAATGCTTACATCTAGAAACAAGGTTTTTGGTAATTTGTAAAGGTACTGTCTTTTTAGCTCTGTGATTTGGTCATTTTTAGCTGCAATTATTAGATACTTTTCTGAAGGAGTGGGCAGGATTGCCACCAAGTGGCAGCTCAGTTCAGAGATGCCCCGTTTACTGAAGAAGTGGTCAGGATTGCTGCTGAGTTGTAGCTCAGTTCAAGGATGCCCCCTCTCTGATGGGGTGGGCAGGATTACCACCGAGAGAGAACTTTGCTTAAGAATGTCCCTCTCTCCTGAGGCAGAAAATGTTTTGTGGGGAAAACAATGTGAGGGGTACACTGGATATGCAGGCAGGGGTGCACAATACTGGCATATCCAATGATTAGAGAGGAGCGGGCAGGAACTATTGTGAATAGAGGGGGAAGGCACTAGGAACAGGTTCCATGGTGGAGAGGTAAACAAGGTGCTTTCATTGTGACAGGATATGTTGCTTTTCTAGCTTCTTTCCTGTATTGGTCACATGGTTATATTTGTATCTCATACATTCAGTCAGTCTACGTGAACTAAGCAAACTGCATATCTGGCACGGTAAGTCGGGGCTTGTACATGTTTCCATAGCCCTGATTACAGTTGGTAGGCATACTCCTTGGCTCAAAAGTGGTTATGCCATACTTATTCCTCATTTTATGTTCCACAACACTTCACCTAAACATTCCTAAAATATCACTTTAGTTTTCCCTCATCCCCCCCCCACCCAATGTTAGAGGCCACCATCATTGTCCTGATCCCTGACCAGAAATGCAGGTGTCTTGGCATCTGGCCCCAGTGCAGCTCCACCAATTCCAGCTGGCAGAGCACGTTTCCACAGATCTGCGATCTGCCAAGCCTTTCACATGGGTGTAAGCTGGAAAAAAGATGCTATCTTTGCTTATAAAACAAATCTAATTAGAAAAAAACATGACTAGTTTGCAGCAGATCCCTGCATGCACTCTCACCTTCATCTTTCTCACTTTCTGCCCACCCTTCCAGCCGGGACTCATTCTGTCATGATTCCCACTCATTGCAGCTGCTCTCTGTCTGTAGTCCCATATGGGCTTTTCATAATTACTGTTGGCCTTAGCTATTTATCTGTGCCCCCCTCATTTGCAAATGGGTAACTGTCAGGGCTGCGATAGACTGACTGGCCCTGCGTATATGGCTGGGCATGTCAATGATGCTGGTGAGTTTCAAAGAGTAGATACCTTAAACTTTTCTCTAGTGTACTGTACATAGCAGTGGGCTGTGACCTGCTTTAAACAGCATTAGCTGTGGTTTCCTGGAGGCCAGTCTGTCACACTGTGCCCCAGGAGAGGCAATTTGGATGCATTTTCTTTTGTGATCTGCCTCACTCTCCTCACATTGGTGTGCTGGACAAATGCACCAGAAGAGACAGAGGGAGAAAGAAAGACAGAAATTGTGGCATACTTTCCCCAGCTGAGCAGTCAGTGCACCACTATGTATCCTAAAAACAGTGTAACAGCAGAAGCAGGCAGAATTGCCTGGTTCAAGGATGATCCCTCTCCTAAGAGGATGGGCAGGATTGGCACCGACTTGTGGCTCAGTTCAAGGTTACCCCTCTCCCAAGAGAATTGACAGGATCACCACCAACTGATGGCTTGGTTCAAGCATGCCCCTTTTTCCTAGGGGGCAGGAAGGATCACCTCTGACTGGCAGCTCAGTTCAAGAATGCTCCCTCTCCTGAGGGGGTAGGCGGGATCACCACCCAGTGGTGACACAGAATTTCTGCAAATTGGCTCAGTACAATGATATCCTCTCTCCCAAAGGGTTTGGCAGGATCACTACCAAAAGCTTTGTGGGGAAAAAAAAACATTAGGAATATAGTGGATACGCGGTGGTACACTGGCAATGCGGGCAGGAGTGCACAATACCAGTGCACAACTGATGACTGATGAGGGGCGGGCAGGAACTACTGTGATTAGAGGGGGGCTTGGAACAGATCCCATGGTGGAGAGCTTAGCAAGTGGAGTGATTCAATGCATACTAATGAAGTGATCCAATTGCACTGTAGATGCTGAAAGTAGTGTGCATGGGTTCTGCTTTCAGCTCTCATTTTCACTTTCTACTGGTATAATGCAATGCATATCTATGCAATACAGTTACAAAAACTGCATACAGTCTACCGAGGATAGCACTATGACGTGGTGGGAAGAAATCAGTCTAGGTACAGCTACCGACAGCAATGGGAGGAATATCAGAGTAGGAGTGGTTTATAAACTGCCAAACCAAAAGGAACTTGAAGAAAAGAAACAATGCACTACAGCGAGGGAGGTGCTCCTACAGAGGTTGCAAACCTCAGGTACAGCAAAAAGCAAGAAAGTACGAGCACACCTGCTATTCTTCAAAGCTGAATTAGCTTATTTTATTGGTGCTAGAATATCCACGGCCAGGAACCCTGCGCTTTGGCTGAATAGCCTTCAAAGTGGTTTGGCTGTGTGTGAGAACACAAACATATTTAAACAGTGTCTGACGTCATAAAAAAGTGACGTGAAATCTTAAATACACATACTACTATACTCCCAATTTGCACATATTAGTATAAAAAAATATAAATCCACATATATTATACACACTTCATTTTACCGCATCCCTTATTTCTTATTTGTATATTATATTACATACACAAAACAATATTCTTTCATTTTAATATTAATATAAATAGGAAGTGGTAATGTAATCACAAAATTGAGGAGAGGAAAGAAAAAATGAGAAGGAAGGGGGCAGTGGTGTGGGGGGGAAAAGTTGGAGAAAAGAAAAGAAAAAGTCAGGGGGGAATAGGATGGGGGATAGGGTAGTGATAACCCTGGGACTCGGGGAAATTAAATCACAGCATAATAACAATACAAGTTCTATAGACAGAAAAAGATAGAGAAAGATAGGTCTGAGGAGGACCGGGAAGACGTCAAGATGTGATCACCCTAAGTCTACTTCCATCCACAGTGTGGTGGAAAGAACCATTCATTAGGCTGGGGGATCCACAGACTTTCATTCACCAGGTAATCTGCAAGAGAAGGAGACAAGATATAAATAAATTAAATCGATATTCAGTATACAAAGTAAAGTCATATAAAACATAATTGTTCTAGTATTTCTTTTCTTTTAGAAAGGGCTTCGGGTCACATTGTTCATTGAGCCCATCTGGTTTCACTGTCCCCAGTTTAAAAATCCACCCACTTTCTTTTTTCAGTAGTTCATTGATTTTATCACCAGCATATTTAAAGGGTTGTTGCCGATCTATTCCCATGAATCTGAAACTTTTTGGATCTGAATTATGTTTTTGTGCAAAATGCAGGCCTACCGGAGTATCTGTTTTCCCATTACCCTATTACTATATACTACCTACAATTCATAAAAATATGAATGACCCTCCTGAAAGACACATTATTTCCTCCATAGGTTCCCTTACAGAAAGACTTGGAATGTTTGTGGACTTCTTTTTACAGAGAGAAGAAGTTGAACTTACATCTTACACAAAGGATACTACACATGTCCTAAATAAACTTAAAGAAGTACAGTGGACAGATGGCATGTTATGGCTAACTATTGATACAGAATCCCTGTATACATGTATACCACATGACCAGGGACTTAGGGCCTGCAGATACTTTCTAGAGAAAAGGGAAAGCACAGAGGAAATCGCTGTAGATTTTATTCTGTCAGCAACCCACTTCATTTTGACTCACAACCATTTTGAATTCTTAGGAGACCATTACAGGCAAATAAGGGGGGCAGCTATGGGTACCTATATGGCCCCATCTTATGCAAACCTATTTTTAGGTAAATGGGAAGAAATTACAGTATTTTAGAATTCAAACCCTTATCTAGAGAGTGTAGTACTATGGACAGGCTTTATTGATGACATTCTGGTTGTGTGGAAGGGAGACAGGCAGGAGGCAGAACAATTTGTAGGATGGCTAAACAATAACCATATCAATATGAAGTTCACATCCAAAACAGATTCTGATAATATAGATTATTTTAGATCTGACTTTGCAAAAACCACCCCAGCCTGGAATTTCTATCACCACAAAAAATCACAGAAAACCTACAGCTACTAATATATTACTTAGGGCTGACAGTACACACACTAAGAGTTTAAAAGATTCTATCCCTTATGGAGAATTCCTACGTCTACGCAGGAACTGCTCCGATGATCTGAGTCTTTGGACTGAAGCAGAAGAATTAAGAAAAACATTTTGGAAAAGAGGTTACAAAGATGATCTACTCATTCAAGTACTAAATAAAACACTTAATGTGAGAAGGGAAGAGCTGTTAGCTGAGAAAAAGAAGGAACCTACAAATATTAACACACCAATAACATTTGTCACTGGGTATACTAATTGGTCAGGACAGATAGGGAATATTGTACACAGGAATTGGCATATACTACATTCTGATAGAAATTTAAAAGAAGTGGGAGGAGGAAAAACAAGAATTACTTTTTCAAGAGGTCAGAATTTAAAAGACAAGATAATCAGGAGTAGACTAACTAAACCAGATAAAAGAACATGGATAGGAACTAAACCACAGGGCAATTTTTAAATGCCAAAGATGTAATGTCTGCTTTTACTACAACACAGGACCTGAGTTCATACATCCTATAAATAAAGAGAAATACACAATGAAGGAATTCATGAACTGTGATACTTCATTTGTAGTTTATGCTATATGGTGTGGATGTGATCAACTGTACATAGGACGTACCACGAGGGCCCTTAAACAGAGAATCCAAGAGCATGTTAGGAACATAATTAATGGGAAAACAGATACTCCAGTAGGCCTGCATTTTGCACAAAAACATAATTCAGATCCAAAAAGTTTCAGATTCATGGGAATAGATTGGCAACAACCCCTTAAATATGGTGGTGATAGAATCAATGAACTACCGAAAAGAAGAAAGTGGGTGGATTTTTAAACTGGGGACAGTGAAACCAGATGGGCTCAATGAACAATGGGACCCGAAGCCCTTTCTAAAACAAAAGAAATACTAGAACAATTATGTTTTATATTACTTTACTTTGTATAGTGAATATTGATTTAATTTGTTTCTATCTTGTCTCCTTCTCTTGCAGATCACCTGGTGAATGAATGTCTGTGGAACCCCCACCCTAATGAATGGTTCTTTCCTCCACACTGTGGATGGAAGTAGACTTAGGGTGATCACATCTTGACGTCTTCCTGGTCCTCCTCAGATCTATCTTTCTCTATCTTTTTCTATCTATAGAACTTGTATTGTTATTATGCCATGATTTAATTTCCCCGAGTCCCAGGGTTATCACTACCCTATCCCCCATCCTATTTCTTCCCCCCTAGCTTTTTCTTTTCTCCAACTTTTTTCCCCTCCCACATCACTTCCCCACTTCCTTCTCATTTTTTCTCTCTTCTCCTCAATTTTGTGATTACATTACCACTTCGTATTTATATTAATATTAAAATGAAAAAATATTGTTTTGTGTAATAGAATATACAAATAAGAAATAAGGAATGTGGTAAAATGAAGTGTGTATAATATATGTGGATTTATATTTTTTTATGCTAATATGTCCAAATTGGGAGTATAGTGGTATGTGTATTTAAAATTTCATGTCACTTTTTTATGATGTCAGACACTGTTTAAATATGTTTGTGTTCTCACACACAGCCAAACCCCTTTGAAGGCTATTCAGCCAAAGCACAGGGTTCCTGGCCGTGGATATTCTGGCACCAATAAAATAAACGAATTCAACTTTGAAGAATCGCAGGTGTGCTCGTACTTTTTTGCTTTTTGCCAAACCAAAAGGAAGGCATGGACAGGGTACTGGGGAGGAAATCAGCAAAACAGCCACAAAAGAAGAGGTGGTGTTCATGGGTGACCTAAACCTGCCTGATACAGACTGGAAAATACCAGCGGCCAAGAGTGCTAGAAATCAGGCTCTGGTGGATGTGATACTGGAGTGCATCCAAGACAGTGGGTTAAGGAATTTACCACTGAGGGGGCAACTCTTGATTTGGTGTTCTCAAACTGAGACATCATCAGGAATATCAGGCGGGAGGATCAGTTAGTAACCAGTGAAATAACTCAGTGTGATTTTGGGGGGGGGGGGTTGTTTAACCAGGAAAGGCACACTAATCCAGACCTCGTTTCCAGGTGTGACCTGGGAGCACAAGGAAGTTAAGTGGCTTGCTCAGGGTCACACAGTATGCAAGTGGAAGCTGTGGGATTCAAACCCAGGTCAGGTCTGTTGCATGTCACCAGATTTGCAGCTCAGAGCCTTAGACCACTGAGCTATACTGCCTCCTAATTTTGTACAGTATAGTGCTACAAACCTATTGATCCAACTTAAGGACAATAGTCCTGGACTTCAGACCAATCTGAGGAAGATGAGGGCAAAACTTAGTGAAAAACTAGCTGGGGTAGGAAGAGCACTAGGAGTGGATAACAAATGGGGTATCATCAAGAAGGGGTTCACTGAAGTGCATAGCCAGTTTTAGGTACCAGCAGACCCTGTGGTTGTTGGGGGCCCCCTGCTCATAGGGCGCTCAAACCACATCAGTTTATCTTATTAGTTTTTAATTAAAAAAAATATCTTCTTAAAACAGCAATAAAAGGCTGTACTGCTCCTTCTTATGCAGCATCATGATGTTGTGAAATGTCTCATCAAGCTATGATCCTGCCAATAAGAGGCAGATGGGCAGCAATGGATGGCATGAGAAGTACAGCCCCAAGGAGTAACAGTGCTGTTTCCCCCTGAAAAAAATATACCAGGGGTTGTAATGCAACTAAAATAAAATGTTGCACACTTAACGACTACAGTCAAGCACATAGGGTAAAGGTGGGCCAAGCAGGGAGGCCCCATGACTTCACTAATCCTGCTGGGGGCCCCCAAAACCCTAAAGCTGGCCCTGCTGAAGTGGCAGATAAACAATCAGTCCCTAAACTCAAAGGTAATTACAGAAGTAGGCTCTTTTTATACAGAGCCAGCTGTTTCATTTCCAAGTAAAAGAGTCATTCATAAATTAGATACAGCAGCATATAGCAGAAAACAAACTACAGGGGTCTTCCTTATACTATATCAAGGTACTGAAGTGCAAAAAAAAAAAGTGAAAATATCTGCTCATGTACTGTAACGTAAAAAGACCAGATGTGCACGAAAAGGCCCTGGTGTTTCTCTTTAGTGAAGCTTAGTCTGGAGCCCCCAGAGTTGGTTACATGCTGTTGGATCTGATTTATGAATGGCCCCTTTACTTGGAAATTAAACTGCTGGCTTTGCACAAAAATAACTTGCTTCTCAGGTTACCTGTTAGTGAGAGGACTGTTCGTCTGGGAGAGCACTGAGGGGTTTGGTTGCCACTGTCCCCTGCAGCATCCGTTACCATGAGTGCGACCTCCACTGGGGAACTGCTGGTAACATAAGCAGATGATTCCTAGATGAGGCAGATGAAAAAGCAACACTAAAGACCAGTCTGGTTCTCCAGGGAGGTTGGGGAATCAAGGGTGAAAAGGGCAAGAACAAGGTGGAAAAGTACGAGGACTACAGGGATGCCCATATAGGGAAATTGAAGGAAGTCGCTAGAGTGGTGAGGAAAGCTAAGGCGGAGGCAGAGCAAACAATAACAAAGGGGATCAAGGAATGAAAAAAAGGCCTTTCAATAGGAAAAAATAGGAAGGAAGAAATAGTCAGACTGAGATAAAATGGTGTGAAAAGAGGATGGAAAGAAGGCAGATATCCTGAAAGAGTACTTCTGTTCAGTCTTTACACTAGAGGAGAACTGCTCCCAGAATGCAGGGTGCTGGTCAAAAGTGAAGCCAGCTGAGATGATCTTTATAGCTGGGTGTTCATTATAGCAAGGTGCTAATATGCCTACTTGGTGAACAATGGGAGCCATCAAAGGTGTTCACAGTAAGAGGGAATTTGTTATAGAGGGGTTCTTTATAGAGAGGGACAACTGCATATATTTTCTCCATAGAAGCAGTGTAAATTACTAGGAGGAGGAAAGAGATTTTTAGTCAATTTTTTTGAGGGCAAGTTGAGATTTTTCTTTAAAATTGTAACAGGTAGTGTGGGGAACCTATCTTAGGAAATTACTCTTGGGGAGAGTAGATTAGGAAATTCCTGTGAATCAGGTGTGTGTTTGGGGGAGTGGAGCTACAAGAAGCTTAGTGAGGACAGATTATCGGAGGACACCAGGATGCAGGAAGGGGAAATGAAAGGACTAACACAAAGCATGTCCCATCATGCTCACGTACCATCCTGTGAGTGACAGAGAGTAAGAGTGTGAAATCTACCTTAGGGAACATCTGTAGGGTGTCCACAGTCTGCAGAACGCTTATGGGGGCACCAGATAAAGCTATGGAGGTAACACATTACTGTTTACTGGAACAACCAGCAAGGGGAAAGTAGCTACTGGTGCAGTCATACTACAAGTTGGTAAGGAACTGTAGACACTGTGGATAAGGTAGGTACTGGTAGAAGGGTTAGTAAAGGTAAAACAAAGAACACCCTATCTAAGGTAGGGTAACAAATTAGTTTCAGGAAAGCAAAATGTCAAGGTAGAAGTACAACAGGAGTAGGAAGGAGACAGAAAAGTACTGAGAAGTTTAAATAGACACTAAGCAAAGGAATGTAAGATAGTTGGAGTGGTGCAGTACAATGTTTGTAAGGACACGGTCTTTCGGTAAACTTTCTGGAGACTGAGGAGCTGATCCATTTGTACTCACTTCTCTGGGTTGGAGCAGAGGCTTCTAGACTCCAGACCAAACTGGCAAGGGTACAGAAGACTTCTGTCCCACCCAGAGGCCACCAGGTTTGCCACTGTTCCCCCAGCAGATGCCTAGGAAGAGTGGATGGATCATGGTGGGCTCCAGGAGTTTGGGGTGATGGGAAAGGTGTATTCTCCTCCACCTATACTACTGTAGAATTCCTCCACCATACTGGCAGAACAGGGCAGCAGAGAGGAGGTGCCCATTGTAGTGGGAAGGGAGGAGGTGGGGGTCCTCAGAAGTGGAGGCCCCAGGTAGGGAGGGAAAGGCCCCAAGCCTAAGAGGAAGGAGCTGCTGGTGGGAGATCATTGTCTGGTCTATTGTAAAAAGGTTGTTTGGGAGCAGGACTGGAAAGAATAGGGAAGTGGAGTGCCTGAGCAGTGCTTCAGCTAGGAGAGATGGAGAGTTCATCCAGAGGATCACTAAGGCAGCAGAAGCTGGAAGGAAACTAAACATCATTGTTCATCTGGGGATGAATAACTTGGTAAGGAATAAAGGGGGTAGTGCATGATAACTTCAGGGAGTTGGGGAGGGGCCTTAAGCAGGTGGCACGCATGGTGTCTTTTTCTGAGGTGCTGCCTGTATACAGTTGGGGAGATACAAGGGTACTCTGCACCAAGGAATTTAATGACTAGTTGGCATGGGGCATGGAGGAGGGCTTTGGCTGCCTTGAGGACCAGGGTATACCGTTAGATAAGTGATTTAATTTTGTTGCTGCAATTAGGACGCCGAAACAACGATGAGTGTGACTGGGGCAAACTTGATTTTGATTATGCGGTACTCTCATCGTGTTTTCTTCCCCAACGGTTTCTCGCTCTTTCGGGTCATGCCCACCCCAGAGTTAGTTATATTTTCTTTCAGGGGGTGCAGGGGCAAAGCCCCTCACAAAACAGTGATCTTTTCTCCACAGTGTTTGGGCGCTCAGACTCCAGGGAGCTGCAACACCTGATGCTCTGGAACCAGGCACTCTATTCCCTGCACCCCTATTGGTGTTAGCAAAATGAATGTTGCAGCAATGGGGTGAACTGGGGACCAGCAGGCAGCCTGGGAGAATCTGGGCTTCTATAAGACTGATGACCTGCATCCTTCCAAGAAGGGACTTCAGTGCTTGCTGGGAAGTTTGAACACTACTTCCATGAGTATTTAAACTAGCCAGGAGGGTAGGCAGTAAAACAAAGGGAAACAACAATTCCCCAACTCTGATAATGGAGCAGGGGGGAGGGCCCAAGGGAGAAAACTCCCCCAGGACAGGAGGGCAGGAAAGTATGGATGGGAACAAGACAGAAGAAAAGGGAGTAAAACTCAGGTGAGCGAGGATAGTGTATTGAAGAAGACAAGGAATGGAGAAGATAAAAAGGTAAGAGGAAAGTCAGGGGGAGCTTTAGGGAAACATACAGTTCAGAAATAGGAGTGGGAGGCAGGACAAAAGGTCAGGGGAGAAAAGGACTGGAAAGCTGTGTGCACCAATGCATGGAGTCTTGGAAACAAAATTCCCAACCTGGAAGCCTTCATGGCAGAGGCTGACCTAGACTTAATGGACATAACAGAGTCATGGTGCACTGAGCACCACAGGTATGCCGTCAAGATCATGACAGAATACACACACAGTCAAAACAAGTGTCGTCAAAAAAAGCATAAAGGCAGTCCCCACTACCCCTTGAGATATGCCCCCCCCCAGGTCAGCATGCAATGCCTCAGCATCTTGCTCTTAACCCCACCAGCCTAAGGCAGGAGAATGTGGATTGGCTCAGTTCACAAACCCAGTCCTCCCACTTGACGGTGTTGTGCACCACCAGCCTGCGCCAAAATTTTGTTTTAATTTTGGGAGTGATTTTTAAGCGAGGTGGGTGAGTGATCTGGGCTGCTGATGGTGTAAGCGTTGGCAGTTTTCCCTGCTGCTGTTGCTACTTGTGTGCCCCTGAGAGGGGAAGGGGGCCTGGAGTCTGTGTGCTCCTGCATTAGCTGTATGGCCTGGGTGTTATTGTTGTCCTACCTGCCACTGCATGATGCCAGCATGAGGAGGAGTGCTGCAACAGCACCCAAGTCAGAATGCACACTCAGAGGCACACAGTAGGTAAGGTGCCAGATACTGTATGATGCCAGTGGTCAGACTGGGGGCTGTTGCTGCAGCTTGTTGTGTTCTCCTATGTCAGTCAAGAGGCCTTGGTGTCAATGTGCCTTTGAGTTTGCTATATGGCCCAGTTGTTGTTATCACTCTACTTGCCACTGTATGATGCCAGCAGGATTGTATGGATGGTGCAACAGCACCCAAGTCAAACAGCACAACCAGGGACACACAGAATGTAAGGTCCCAGTTACTGTACAATGACAGTGTGCATAGGGTGTACCGTAATGTAAGCGAGTATTATTGAGCAGCTCAATTTGAGCGACTCAATAATACCACTCGTAATGACAGCAAGTGGAAAAGAACAGCGCTAATCAAGTTACAGTGAGTGTAGCAGTGAGCTGCATTCACTGGAACAAGACATAATCATTTGTTTGTCGAAGTCCTGTCAAGTTGGCTGTTAGGTGTACTGGCTAGAGACACTACCACTAGAGCAGTTGGACCCAGGTTCGGGTCTAGCTGCTGGAGAAGTTTTTTCCTCTTTTTTTCTTTAATATAATTTTTCTAAATCCACTCCCCCTGGAGTTAGTAATCTTTAGATTAGGGGTGCGGGCAGCTTGATCCCCACAAAGGGAGGTGCTGGGGGCTTGCCCCTTGCATAAAAAAATAATTTTTTTTGTGCATTGGGAGGAACAGTAAGCAACCGTCACTGCTTGTGGCGGTCTCTTTTATACTGCTCGCCCTTTTTACATTGGGCGCTTTCTGAGTCGTGGTATGTGGTCAGTGCTACTTAGCAATCTCCGTTAGCACATAAAACTGTGTATAGTGGGGTTCACTTGACATCTGAGCTCAGACACTAAAACTAATAGACCCCCTTTTCATGGAAATCAAGTTAAAAAAAAGTATACACTGTCACAAATGCACTCCACAGGTCAGGCCCTCTGCTCCCACAGTGCCAACCTCAGAGTGCAATAGTGTGAAAAGGTAACAGACAGGGTAACTCTCCTGTCTGCTTTGTGTCTGAATCACCTTTAGCCTCAAGTTCTGGAGGGATTCAAACTGTGAACCTTCTGCTAGCATATCCAGTGTTTAGGCTCAGATATGTACCCTCTTCAGGACTGCAGTACAATATTTCGCCAGGAGCACCTAACCAGGTATCCAAAATGAACACTTTTTAACTCTATAAGAGACCTAGGTAGTTCTTACCTTTTTAAACAAGCTCAGTAACACAATCAAGCTTTTCAAACAGCTGTCAGACTTAACCACCTATACATCACATGCAAAAAGAACTGACAGACACCCAGGCAGCATTTCAAAGAAATGGTTGTTTACTAAAATATGATAAAAATATGTAAAATTAAACACGGAACAATATATCATACAACTTACAATCTTATAAAACAAAAAGGAAGTTTCATGACAACACTCCTACCACAAAGACTTAATTGCTTTCTAACTATTACCTTTCAAAGTGCTCTCCCAGTCAGAGACTATTTAATATGCATCCATTCCATACTATGTTTCATTCTTAACTCTATCTGTCCCCACCCCCTTTGATGAGGTCAGCTAGAACCTCCCCAGTTTTAATATTCTTACATCAGTGTCTCTGTGGATGTGTCATATGCTTTTAAAAAAATCTGTAACTAGCCATTTCCCAATTATGACAGTCTTTAATTAAACATTTCTCTTCGAACTTAACACTCCCACACTCATGTCCCTTATTCTCAGATACATAAGAAAACCATTAAGAGTCAGTCCAGTGACTTCTTCTTCATGCTATGTCATAAAAGTCATATATGTGGAACACTTCAAAGGCAGCACAGGTTATGAGGGCCATAAACTGTCTCTCTAGAAGGATGTCTTAATTCATGGTTCTTCTGGTCTGTTTAATTACATCCGGTAGTTCCAGCTACTGACTTTTAAAATTACAGGCCAAATCTGCCAACTTGTGTGACAGTTTCATACACATACGAATTATTTATTTTACAGATATCAAACTATAATCATAAGCAAGGGGGGCAGAGCATCACATGCACATTTGGGAGATGCATGATTTTCCATTATAAGACACTCTACTAATCACTTGTGGATTTTTTTAGGTGGAGGTGCTTTATTTCAAAGAAGCCAATTCAGGCAGTAAAGCGTTAGATAGGTCCAAACTGAAGGAGTACACCATGACGTTTGGTGATTTGGCTTAATTCATGTCTGAGTTCTGACAAACTAAGAGACTCATACATTTGTAGCTGGGCATGTTAGTTTCAGACGCCATAGGAATGCAGTCTTTTGGACTTATAGGGCTATAATCAACAAACTTCCACAATACCTTTGTAACCCCTAGATGGCGCTATCCCAGGGGCTACTACCCCTGCCTGATTTGCCACTAACAGGTTGAGGGGCCTGGATCCAATGGCGGGTGCCTCCACCCAGAGGTCAGGGTTTGCAATAGTTAAACTAACTTGGTCACAGCCCTCTGGGACACTGCAACCCCCCTTTCTTCCCACTAGTGGCCCACACAATATATCAGAATTACCTTCACAGTATACACTTACCCCCAGGACTGGTTCCGGCACTGGGACCTCCTGTGAAATGAGATACAGTGCAACAATCACAGTACAGTACTTTAACATAGACAAATACCTCAGGCAGTATAACTTTGCTGAAACAAGCAGCTCTGATTTATTTAGGGGATATAACAAGGACAGGGAAATCAGGTTAATTAGCTTATCACTCTAATAATCTACCTATGGCTCTGTGCACAGGCCTATCCCTATCAGTTACTGTCCCTGGGTACCCAAGCCCTAGTGGCTAGTCCAAACTGTGGCAGCTGGTAGGGCCCTTTCACACAGAGAAAAGGAGAATTAAACAGTCAGCAGTACAGTAATTCCATTTGGATTTAATGTGGCAATTCAACAGGGAGCAACCCTGAATTAGTACTCACGACCTCCAAATAAGATAGGGTCCTTCAATGTCAGCAGGGCTCACTTGAGGTACACAAACCTCTTCACACATCCATATAAAAGAAAGTACTATACCAGGCAGGCTGCATCTGTATCCCGATCGTAATTACTGCACAATACCCGGGAGAACACACAGCAGATTCAGTTCCTGACAGACCGAGTGCAATTTTCAGCAATTCTTCCAGTCTTCTACAGGGTGAGCCTGGTTTCTACCTTCAGAGATCCTTTGATTCTTTTCACAGGAATGATTCAGTCCTAACAAGCTGTTACACAAGCTGCAGACCGAACTCTGGGCCTTACACGCGTTTTTGACTAAAACTGCACACTGAAAAGCACAGGGCTCCTTCCTTCTTCACTGCCAAAGCTCAACTGAAACTCCAACCGACAAAACCGGGCTCTTCCTTTGAGTTCCTCCCAGTTCTTGACTGGATTGGCTGTCACTCACAATAGACTGCTGCTGTTGGTCCAAAAGGCACTGAAGTCTAAACTACATCTCCCAGAGTCACTGCCCATACAATCCTCTTGTGGCTGGCTCAGATTATGAGTCCAAGTTCTGATTCGTCCAAGGCACCATTTTAGAGCTAGCTTACCCCACACTGATTGGTCCAGTTCAGCAGTTCAAAACTAGAATGGGGAACTAGCAGACACAGTTCTGACTGCAAAGAAAGCAGGTTAGACAAACTGTAATTTTATTATTACTCTAAATAATTTCTGGCAAACAGTTACATCTTTCAGATAGGTTCCTTTGCACTCTAGTGACTGCAAAAATGAAGTGAATTGGCAGCAGCTCGAGTGGTACTCAGAGAAGCACACAGTCCCCCATACAAACTAATTATGTCTGCAAGCAGACAGCTCTTAAGAGACAGTACCAGAGGCTCTAAAACACTCACTGATAAATGGCTTAAATGCCAAACACCATTCAGGCTTGGAGCATTCAAGCAAGCTCCTGAAGTCTTTGGGAACCCCATTTGCAGGGGGTTACACCCTTCCTGGTTTGGAAAGCTTGACGTCCACACAAGCAAGTACCCCTATAAGTTTCAACTGCAACTATATACATTTGCATTAGGCTCATATGTAATCATCAGTCAATATATCATTTTACCAAGAACACATTTCTGAAACATTGCAGTGCGTCACACTTTACACAGTATTACATACACATTGTACCATAACTCAAGTTATTACCTCTTGTACATGAAACCTGAAGGGGCCCTTCCCTATCAGTTACCTTGGGGCTGGATGGGGCAAGGGCACCATACTTAGAGGGCAACACAAGTAACTTGGAGTTAGCACTGATGCTCAGTTTGGGCAATGAGCTCGGGACATACACTCCTTTATGGACAACATTGAGAGGCAAGTCCACAGGCCTCCCAAGTGAATCATAACTGAGGTGCACCACAGGCTTTACAGCTCGACCAGTCTTTCTAGGGGGAACTGTTATAGTCTCTGCACTCTGAGCCTCATTTTCAGCATTGTCCTCACTTGTCAGGGGAGTCTCCATGGGGGTAGAGAGGCTAGAACTTGGGGCACTTTCAGCTCCAGGAGTTACAGTTTCTGAGTCCACAACATTTGGCTCGCATGGAGAGCTTTCGGACACTGGCAGTGGACTGTCAGGGCACTCAAAATACTCTTCTTGTTCGGTGTATCACCAGTCTGCCCCAATCTATCATTTTCCTCCCTGAAAGCTCAAACAGTTCAACCATGCACAATGATTCCATTTCATCTGATCTGATGCTTTGCACTTCACTTTCTGGGAGCATTGGCTCCAGGATGAAGCTGGGGCTTAGACAGTCCAGAAGGCCCAGCTTTGTCTCCAGTATTGACTAGGGATTGCCCTCAAACAATTGACTCAGTTCGTAAGAAGGATAGTATTCAAAGTCACTCTCACTTTCTTCTGATATGGACTGACAGTCATGCTCAACTGGGACTTGTGGAGGGGAACACTTTAACTTTGCTTCTGTAGGTGCAGACTTTCTTGATCTTTTCTTAGCAGCAGCTCTAGTCACTGGTCCAGAGGGGGCATCTTCTGGGGGCTCAGACTCAATCAGGATTTGTCCAATGGGCAGTAAATGATTTCTATGCATTGTTTTTACATCTTTGAATTATTCTCAGGCCTTACTTTGTACACTGGCAGATCATCTAGTTTGCCCACTACAATGTGAGGGAGATGGTGCCATCTGTCAGCAATCTTGTGCTTGCCATGCAGTCCCAGATTTCTTAGCAATACCCGATCTCCCTCCTGGAGTTCCTGTGCTTTCACCTTTTATCATACCTTTCTTTGTTGGCCAGATTTCTTTTGGCAGCCATGGTTTGAGCCAGTTAGTACGCATGAGTTAGCTGGGCCTTTAACTTTTGCACATACTGTAAATAGTTGTCAGCTTGAACCCCATCAGGAGAGACCCAAAACACACATCTACTGGTAGTCAGCTTTCTTCCAAACATCAGGCGGTAGGGGAGAATCCAGTGGCATCACTTTGGTGCAGTTATAAGCATGTACCAGGGTGCTAATTTGTTGGCTCCATCTAGGCTTGTCCTTTGGGTGCAGGGTGCCTAGCATATCTAGCAAAGTGCGGTTGGAAACGTTCAGGCTGTGGTCCCCTGGGGGTAATGAGGAGTGGTTCTGGACTTTCGCACTCCCCACAGAAAGCATCTCTTTGATCAGGCGACTCTCAAAGTCTCTCCCTTGATCAGAATGGATTCTTTGTGGAGCCCATAGTGAACAAAAAGTTTTCTACAAGTACTTTGGCCACAGTGGATGCTTTCTGGTCTTTGGTGGGGAAAGCTTGGGCATATCTCGTGAAATGGTCAGTGACCACCAGCACATTATGATATTTCTTTGATCTGACTCCAAACTCAGAAAATCAATACAGACCAGCTCCATGGGTGCACTGGTGGTGATGTTAACAAGGGGCAGCCCTCTGGGCAAAGCTTTCCTCTGTAAGAGCGACTACAAGTTGAATGTGTTGCTCCACATCAGCCCCCATCTTAGGCCAATAGAATCTGGATCTCACCAAGTCAAGTGTTCTGTCTATACCAAGGTGCCCCATGTGGTTGTGCAAGGACCTCAGTACTGAGTCTCGAAGGCAGTGGGCAGCACTAGTTGTTGTTTGTCTACTTGTCCCCTCTGTCTACTGTTTCTCTGTATAACAGTTTATTGATCAGTTTCAACTTAGGACCTTCTTTGTATAACAGTGCAGTTCTCAAATCAGTGGAGCGTAATTTGGACACATCTTTCCTGCATAGAGGGCTTCTAAAGCTGCTTTGATCATGGGATCGTGGATTTGACCGCCCGAATACTGTCATTGTCCAGCTGAGGCAGTGCACCAATGTCTATGCAGAAAAGTGGCAATAAGCAGCAGTATGCAATTCTCAGAGGCTCCCAAGCAATCCACCATGCAGTCCACATGCGTCCGTGGACATTGTTCCTCCCTGTCAAACTTCCGCAGAGTGCCCGAATGTCAGGTTCTGCCAATCGGACCCAATCATTCTGGGAACAGGCCTCCGGGAGAGAGCATCAGCATCTATGTGGTTCAGACCTGCTCGGTATTCAGAGCATAGTCATATGTAGATAATGCAGAAAGCCACCTATGGCCAGTGGCATCCAACTTAGCTGAGGTCTGCACATAGGTCAAAGGATTATTGTCAGTTTTACTAGTATTTTAGCCCCATACAAGTACTCATGGAATTGGTCAACAATAGCCCACTTCAAAGCTAGGAACTCTAACTTATGTACAGGATAGTTCTTTTCGGATGGGGTCAGGCCTCTACTGGCAAAGGCCACTGGTCTCAGGCCATTCTCGTGTTTTTGGTACAACACAGCCCCCAACCCTTGCAAGCTAGCATCAGTGTGCAGGACGTAAGGTTTCTTGGATCGGCATAGGCCAGCACTGGAGCATGGGTAAGTTGATATATGATCTCATGAAAAGCAGTCTCACAATCAGGAGTCCAGCGGGCCTCAAATACTTCACTTGGATGAAAATACACTCTTTCAGTCTTGAGGCGCTGACTTTTGGTATTTTTGTGGGTTGGGGATACCCTTGAGTAAGGTTAAGTAAAGGCGGATCACTCTTGAATAGTCCTTGATGAAGCGCCGATAATAACCACAGAATCCCAGGAATCTTTGCAGTTCTTTTAGATTTTGGGTTGTGCCAGGTGGTCAAGGCCTCAACTTTACTTGGGTGGTCTCTATTCTCGGTGGATACTATGTGTCCCACATACTTTACTGATGTTTGAAAGAATTGACACTTATCAATGGACAGTTTAAGGCCAAAGTCCTCCAGTCGGTCCAATACCTTAAATAATCTGCTTTCATGTTCCTCCAGTGAGCTGCCAAACACAATAACATCATCTAGGTATACCAGGCACTCTAGTAAGTTCATGTCCCCACTGCACGCTCCATCAATCGTTGAAAAGTGGCTGGGCACCTGAAATCCCTTGAGGCATCCTCATGAATTCATAGAAGCCATGGACAGATAAAGGCAGTCTTCTCACGGTCCTCTGGGGCCATCGGGATCTGGTAGTACCCACTGCGGAGATCCAGCACAGAGAACCACTTGCTCCTCGCTTAGGCAGTCCAAAGCATCCTGAATGCGGGCATTGTGTACTGATCAGGATAGTCCCGGTTTAAGGTGCGATAATCCACACACATCCTTACTGTTCCATTCTTTTCCTCACTACCACAATGGGGAAGCATAAGGGCTTCTGGATTCTTGTATTACACCAGCAGCTAACATCTCTTGCAGATGCCGCTCACATCATCTATGTCAGCAGGTGCCAGGCGTCGAGACCTCTCAGAAATGGTCTTCGTCGCAGCCGGATATTGTGCTCAGCTCCTTGCACGATCCTACATCCCATTCCTTTAAAGAAAACACCTGGTCTCTCTGGGCAAGCTTCTCACTGATCCTCACTTTCCATTCAGCTGGCAGTGGGAGTCGCCGAAATCAAACAAGTCAGGCGTTACTCTGTCATTCTTCTTGAACTCTTGCTGCGGGTGAGCACTGCAGTGTCTGCACAATGCACATTAGCCAGGATGCAACCTCTGTTTACTCGAATGTCTCTTTCAGACACATTATGAACTTGGACCATTACCCTTCTGGCATAAGCATGGGCTCTAGCGGGAAAAATACTAGGCTTGACCAGCAGTCCCTCTGGCAATTTTCCATCCCTGGTGCATCCAACATTAATATTTTATTCTTAACATCCTTCTGATACGGACCTCTCCCTGTAAGGTACACTGGGCATTTGGCGCCAGGATCAGAGACTCAGGATCCTTCTTCCATACAATTCCGACCGGTTCCTCTGGTTCTGTTTTTCAGCATCTCTCTGTGCCTCATAGGCCTTCTTAATTAAAGCCGGAACTCTTAAAGCTCTACTAGTCTTTGACCCCTGTTTTTCATAACACAACTGTGCCAGCCTTCGAACATATGAGCATTTGTTCCAATCAACAAAGGGACACCATCATACAGTCCAGTGGGGACACACTAGGCTAGGGTCTCTACTTGTTCGGCCACTCCAGCCACGGAGGTGGGGAAAGACAGCCAAATTCGATATACCCGGAATAGGGTAGGCCTTCCACTTAACCCCATACATGCAGTCCTTCTAATGGTTGTGGGTAAGCCTGACAAATGCTTCTGATACCAATCCTGGAACATAATTGTCACTTGGGAGCCACTGTCTAATACAGCTCTTGTAGACACTCCATTCACCTTTACAGTGGTCTCCATGGAGGGACCCACTATTCTGGACCAGTCTGAGAGGCGGTAGTGGGGCCTGGACAACTGACCTTGCCACAAAAGGACGTGAATTAGCATTTTTGGTGCCCTCACTGGGATCATATCGTGCACCTCTTAACCACTGATTTCTTCTCCCAAGCTCTCCTTGTAGCCTATATGCAACTTTGTCAGTGTCTTTTGGGACTGGCATTCCTTTCATGTGCCCATCTTTCCCACAATTATAGCAAACATACTTTCTGGAGTTTGAGCTGGCCGAGGCGCCACACTGGGAGCTAGGGCGGGGTATTACTAACTGGAAACCTGGGTGCCATCTCTGTCTGCGGCGTGATAAGCATTTGGAGACATCTCGTCAGTTTCTCCACTTCCATGGTCAAGGAATTGAGTTTGAGCTGTTATCAGCAGGAGATACATGGGTGGGTACCCCACCCCATAGCAGATGCAGTCGGATATAGGTCAGGGCCTCGTACTTGCAGGCGTGGCCTTCATAAAGGGACTGTTTTTGAATTCCCGGATCTCTCTCAACAGTTCGCCCCATTGTGGCATATCTTTTCCTTGTCAGAGCACTCATTGACTGTCAACCTCTGCCCCTGAACTTCACTTGATGGGTCACCTCAGTCACCTGGTCGAGCCACAGCTGTTGGTGCAGGTACCTCCCGAGGTCGCCTTTTCTCAACTCCTGAATTTCTCTCATTAACTCATCATAGGAGGGTGGGATTCCAGTCGATTTGCCAGGCGTAACTGAAGCAACAGCAGTTCTGAGAAGGGGGCAGACTTAGGATTCTGTCCAGTCTGGTTCGGTCCAGTTCAATCGCTGGCAAACTACCCTTTCTGAGGCATTCTTGCAACAATTTTTCCAGCCGAGAGACATACACAGACAACAACTCCCCTTGGTACTGTTGTGCATTTCTTACTCTCCACCATAGGTCCTCATCAGAATCTGGGCTCCCATACATTCTCCAAGGCCTCAAGATAGGCCTGTGCAGTCGCTTCAGGGTTACTGGCCCGTTTAGCACGGATGGTAGCCAGGGCAGGACCCGGAGGCCTCACTAACCCTCTTTCGCCGCCTCCCGAGCATTGCCATTCTAGCACTTGGGGGCAACATAGTCTATCCAGGTCTCCCAGTCATCCTCCCTTGGGGGTGGGAGGTGCCAGAGAAGATCCTCAACCTTCGGTAAGAGTCGTGACTAATGGCAGGTGCAGAAATAGGAGTCTGCATTGTTCAGCCACCATTACGGGCACTGGAGCAGGAGAGGTGTTGGGGAGGAACACCCCAGGTGGCAAGAATAGTTTCTTCAAGTCCTCCACAGTTTTCCCTCTCCCAGCAACCATTCAGCAAATTTCTCCTCAAAAGTTTCAGATAGTGGCGGGGCTGATTCCCCGGTCTTTACTGTCCTTAGTTATCACTCTAAGCAGTGAGGGCTCCTCTGGGGTAATGGTCTGTGGCACTTTGGAGCTATCTATGGGATCCTTAAACTCTACTAGGCCAGGAAAGTGTGGGTGAGCAGATTAGCATGCCGACCCACCACCACAGGGTTTTGTAAACCTTCCACCTTGGAAAGTACTCCTGCACAGTGTCCGTATTGATACCAGGGGATGTCCAGGATAAGCATAGCATTTTGGGGTCGATCTCTCCCAGTACACCACTCCACCAGCCGGTGCACAGCCACTTCTGTCGGGTACCCATTTTTTCTTAACAGTGGTTCTAGAATATGGCCACTAGAGGACACACAATCCCAGCGGTGAGCTCTCCAAGATGTAACCCCTAGATGGAGCTATCCCAGGGGCTACTACCCCGCCTGATTTGCCACTAACAGGTTGAGGGGCCTGGATCCAATGGCGGTGCCTCCACCCAGAGGTCAGGGTTTGCAATAGTTAAACTAACTTGGTCACAGCCCTCTGGGACACTGCAACCCCCTTCTTCCCACTAGTGGCCCACACAATATATCAGAATTACCTTCACAGTATACACTTACCCCAGGACTGGTTCCGCACTGGGACCTCCTGTGAAATGAGATACAGTGCAACAATCACAGTACAGTACTTTAACATAGACAAATACCTCAGGCAGTATAACTTGCTGAAACAAGCAGCTCTGATTTATTTAGGGGATATAACAAGGACAGGGGAAATCAGGTTAATTAGCTTATCACTTAATAATCTATCTATGGCTCTGTGCACAGGCCTATCCCTATCAGTTACTGTCCCTGGGTACCCAAGCCCTAGTGGCTAGTCCAAACCGTGGCAGCTGGTAGGGCCTTTCACACAGAGAAAAGGAGAATTAAACAGTCAGCAGTACAGTAATTCCATTTGGATTTAATGTGGCAATTCAACAGGGAGCAACCTGAATTAGTACTCACGACCTCCAAATAAGATAGGGTCCTTCAATGTCAGCAGGGCTCCACTTGAGGTACACAAACCTCTTCACACATCCATATAAAAGAAAGTACTATACCAGGCAGGCTGCATCTGTATCCCGATCGCACTACTGCACAATACCCGGGAGAACACACAGCAGATTCAGTTCCTGACAGACCGAAGTAATTTTTCAGCAATTCTTCCAGTCTTCTACAGGGTGAGCCTGGTTTCTACTCTTCAGAGATCCTTTGATTCTTTTCACAGGACGGATTCAGTCCTAACAAGTTGTTACACAAGCTGCAGACCGGAACTCTGGGCCTTACACGCTTTTGACTAAAACTGCACACTGAAAAGCACAGGGCTCTTCCTTCTTCACTGCCAAAGCTCAACTGAAACTCCAACCGACAAAACCGGGCTCTTCCTTTGAGTTCCTCCCAGTTCTTGACTGGATTGGCTGTCACTCACAATAGACTGCTGCTGTTGGTCCAAAAGGCACTGAAGTCTAAACTACATCTCCCAGAGTCACTGCCCATACAATCCTCTTGTGGCTGGCTCAGATTATGAGTCCAAGTTCTGATTCGTCTAAGGCACCATTTTAGAGCTAGCTTACCCACACTGATTGGTCCAGTTCAGCAGTTCAAAACTAGAATGGGAACTAGCAGACACAGTTCTGACTGCAAAGAAAGCAGGTTAGACAAACTGTAATTTTATTATTACTCTAAATAATTTCTGGCAAACAGTTACATCTTTCAGATAGGTTCCCTTTGCACTCCTAGTGACTGCAAAAATGAAGTGAATTGGCAGCAGCTCGAGTGGTACTCAGAGAAGCACAGTCCCCCATACAACTAATTATGTCTGCAAGCAGACAGCTCTTAAAGAGACAGTACCAGAGGCTCTAAAAACACTCACTGATAAATGGCTTAAATGCCAAACACCATTCAGGCTTGGAGCATTCAAGCAAGCTCCTGGAAGTCTTTTGGGAACCCCCATTTGCAGGGGGGTTACACCTTTACGACTGTCTGCCCATCTCTCCCACTGGCTGCTATGTGCTGAGAAGCCTTTCCCTGATTTCTCTGGTTGTCCCTAAGATCAGGAAATGCTTTGGAGCAGCAGCTATAAGCCATGACCTTCCTGTGATATGGAAGAACATGCAAAAGGTTCTAAAGCTTGCAATATCAGTAAACTGGGCCTTCTTTAAAGCTTTACTCCTTCGTAAGTTCAGTGAATCCTGTGACTGCTTTAACTAGCTGAGCCCTGTCTATCGTACCCTGTGTACTACTTGTACATTGTCCTCCCCTTATACATCTTCAACACGTTGTGCACTGCTATTCTTCCTCTGTCCACCCCATTGCCAACCCAGTACCCTTCTCTTCTTAAACACCATATTGTCCTCCTTTTGCTACCTCCCCCTTGACTTGCCCTCATCTGTGACATCTTAGCCTTCACCTTGTCCTACCCTTCACACTTCCCCCCTTTGACTTCCCCTTACCTGACACCAAGCCCCCCCCTCCCTATCCCATTAGTCTAGTTGTGACTGGGCAGGTGTTGTTTGTATTGTAAATACTGATTTGTATTATTCTGTAAATATTTTTGTTCTTGCCCTATCAATGTTTTATTTAAGTTTTTGAGGTCTACTGTACTGTTTGCCACATTGTATGCACTGTTATTTATGCCTAGCTTATATTTGCTCTACACAGACTATTGTCTCGTATTATAGCAACATTTAGCTTATGTGTTTTTGCTATGACCTACCCAGGTCCACCTTGCAAATGAGTCTATCTCAATGGTGTTTCACCTGGTAAAATAAAGATGATTGATTGATTAATTGATTGATTGAAGGACGGGGACTGTAGTGCTGCTGCTGTCACACCTAAAGGACAGGGGCACAGAGCTACTAACCTGAACTGACAGTGAAAGGAACCTAACCAGGACATTTGTCTTGGAAGTCATAGAGCTACTGCCATCACCCCTGAGGGATGGGAGCTGCAATGTTTCTGCTGCCATCACCTCAAAGGGAATGTTGGCTGTAGTGCTGCTGCCATCACCCCTGAGGGATAGGAGCTGTAGTGCTGCTGCGGCATCACGCCTAAGAGAATGTTGGCTATAGTACTGCTACCACCACTCCTCAGGGATGGGAGCTGTAGTGCTGCTGCAGCCACCATCTCCGCTAAGGGAATGTTGGCTGTAGTGCTGCTGCCATCACCCCTGAGGGATGGGACCTGTAGTGCTGCTGCTGCCACCATCACCCCTAAGGGAATGTTGGCTGTAGTGCTGCTGCCATCCCCTTGAGGGATGGGAGCTGTAATGCTGCTGCTGCTATCACCCCTTAGGGAATGTTGGCTGTAGTGCTGTTGTCATCACACCTGAAGAATGGGAGCTGTAGTGCTGCTGCTGCATTGCCCCAAGGGAATGTTTGCTGTAGTGCTGCTGCCTTGACACCTGAGGGATGGGAGCTGCAGTGCTGCTGCTTCATCACCCCAAGGGAATGTTGGCTGTAGTGCTGCTACCATCATGCCTGAGGGATGGGACCTGTAGTGCTGCTGCTGCTGCTATCACCCCCAAGGGAATGTTGGCTGTAGTGCTGCTGCCATCACCCCTAAGGGAATGTTAGCTGTAGTGCTGTTGCCATCCCCCCTGAGGGATGGGAGATGTAGTGCTTCAACTGCCATCACCCCTAAGGGAATGCTGGCTATAGTGCTGCACTGCCATCACTCCTGAGGGATGGGAGCTGTAGTGCTGCTGCCATCACCCCTAAGGGAATGTTGACTGTAGTGCTGCTTCCATTACCCCTGAGGGATGGGAGCTGTAGTGCTGCTGCAGCCACCATCACCGCTAAGGGAATGTTGGCTGTAGTGCTGCTGCCATCACCCCTGAGGGATGGGACCTGTAGTGCTGCTGCTGCCACCATCACCCCTAAGGAAATGTTGGCTGTAGTGCTGCTGCCATCCCCTTGAGGGATGGGAGCTGTAATGCTGCTGCTGCTATCACCCCTTAGGGAATGTTGGCTGTAGTGCTGTTGTCATCACACCTGAAGAATGGGAGCTGTAGTGCTGCTGCTGCATTGCCCCAAGGGAATGTTTGCTGTAGTGCTGCTGCCTTGACACCTGAGGGATGGGAGCTGCAGTGCTGCTGCTGCATCACCCCAAGGGAATGTTGGCTATAGTGCTGCTACCATCACGCCTGAGGGATGGGACCTGTAGTGCTGCTGCTGCTGCTATCACCCCCAAGGGAATGTTGGCTGTAGTGTTGCTGCCATCACCCCTAAGGGAATGTAAGCTGTAGTGCTGTTGCCATCCCCCCTGAGGGATGGGAGATGTAGTGCTTCTACTGCCATCACCCCTAAGGGAATGCTGGCTGTAGTGCTGCACTGCCATCACTCCTGAGGGATGGGAGCTGTAGTGCTGCTGCCATCACCCCTAAGGGAATGTTGACTGTAGTGCTGCTTCCATTACCCCTGAGGGATGGGAGCTGTAGTGCTGCTGCAGCCACCATCACCGCTAAGGGAATGTTGGCTGTAGTGCTGCTGCCATCACCCCTGAGGGATGGGACCTGTAGTGCTGCTGCTGCCATCACCCCTTAGGGAATGTTGGCTGCAGTGCTGCTGCCATCACCCCTAAGTGAATGTTGGCTGTAGTGCTGCTGCTATCACCCCTGAGGGAATGGAACTGTATTGCTGCAGCCACCCTCCCCCTTGAGGAGTAAGGGCCGGAGTGCAAATGTTATTATTCCTGAACAATGGGAGCCATGGTGCTGCTGCTGTCACCCCTGAGGGATGGAGGCAATAGTGATGCTCCTGCTACTGTTACTCTCACCCCTCAGAGATGGGATTGTAGTGCTGCTGCAGCTAATACCCCTGAGGGATGGGAACCATAGTGCTGATGCTGTCACATCTGAGGGATGGTCTTCTCGAGATTCCAAACATGAGGTCTACTACAGAGTCACACACACACACACACACACACACACACACACACACACACACACCCCTACACCTACACAATGTGCACACTTGGATCAGTGGGGCGGATAGACAATGATAATAGCCGGAGGACTGCGTATACATATACGACAGAAAACCAATGTGAGGTACAGGTTGAGCTTAACGGAGTTTATTATTTTTAAAAACTACAAGTATTAGCACACAATAGTAAACAACAAAATTGCTAGAATGCACGTTAACTGAAAAAAAAAGTTAAACACTCACAAAGTGAAACACTGGTAAAAACAGATTTTGGCTTTGTAGACACTGGTGACAATACCAGTTTTTCCATTAAGCAAAACAGATTTTTCCCTTTTTCAGTCATGGTAAACCTGTGTCCCTGCCCATCAGGCCTCAACACGCATACTTACCCCTTGTGACGTAGGCTCTCTGGCCACCACAAAGTGTGACCTGTGCAGCAGAAGACTGTGTGATCCCTTCCCTGGGTAGGAGAGGTGTTGCACCAACATATTCAAGATTTGTAAATAGCAACTCTAATCCCCACCCTGTCCCCTACACTTGTGATCTAAGGCCACGCTACATACAGATCCAGCTCCATGCTTCAGGTCTATGCTGGTTCATGTGAGCAACTTCTGGTCCAGTGCCAAGTTGCACAGTTACCACACAATTGCATGCTCACTGTGTATGGCCTTCTGGATGCTGTGTATAGTATATGTAAGCAATAAGACACAAAAGAGTGTGTGTAAACCATATTTTACAGCATGGCCAGGGGCATAGTAAGGCATGAGGCTGAAGGCCGAGTGACTTCAGCTGCTGGCCGTGCTGTAAAATATGGTTTACACACACACATGCACACTAAGTGCCTTATTGCGCATATAAAATTGGCTCCTTTTTTTTTTTACTTTTGACTATTGGGAAAAGCATGTTTATATGTAGAAAAATAGATTTACTTGTGTGCATTTGTGATAAGTGTAACCCCCCTGTTACCTGGGGTTACTAGAATCCCAATAAGACCTAGTGGTAGGCAGGGAAGGCAGCTTGTGAAACTCCAGTTAAATGGATTTCACACTGTCTCACCCTGTTCTCAGTCTCAGCTGAGACTGAGGGATGACATAATTTTAGAACTGTCGCAGCTGCATAAGCCACACTGGAATGTTGCAGTTGGAGGTTAGAGCAGAACATTGGGGAATTTGAAGTTAGTTCAGTAGAGTCTGTTGCAGTCTGTAATGGAGGAAGAAGGTGCTCTGCTGTAAGCAGACCCCCAGAGCTCTAAGCTCTGTCAAAGAGCTATTTTTTTTTGTCTGTATTGGTGTGTGTTCTCACCTGAAGAGGAACACAAGAAGAGCACAGTGAAGTGGTAGAGACCGCTTTCAGTGGTTCAGGGCCCCATCCCTGAGGGGATGGGGGAAGGAATCAGCCTGCTTCCAGGGGCAACCCCCCTGGTCCAGCTAGGAAAAAGAAGCTGCCTAAGTTAAGTTCGTGCTGAGGAACCAGAAGTTCTGGAAGAGATTTCTTTGAGGAGAAAATGCCTGTGGGGCACCTGCAACCAAGGGGTGAGTTTGCTCTGCTAAAGGGCCAATGTGTTTTCACCTGAAACAAGATGAAACTAAAGGCACTGTTACTTTGGGGTCAGGAAAAGACAGCCAAGTACAGTTTGGAAGATGTGGAGATTGGACTGCTTAACTCTGTGGGGGGGTCTAGAGTAATGGACACAGCCACTTTTTAAGTATGTTCAAGTTCAGCATAAATGGGATGTAAAGACAATAGATTGAATGTGAATACATTTAAAAAGAATCTACACAGCAAAGTGTTTTAAGGGATGAGGCTTTACAGTCCAGAGAAATGGCCAGGTATGAATTATGGGAGCGAGAGGTGGGAGACCCCCCATCAGTAGTAACCAAATTCACCTCTACGGGTTTGCTTTGGGACACCTGTTGCTTTCTCTCAGGTACTTGGCCAGTGCCCGAGGAAAGTACCCAGACGTGAGATTGATGAGGAAGATTTCCTGATGGAGCCAGAAGTGCTCATAGGTGGTTTAGAGAGCCACCAGTAAATGTTTCCATGCTATATGGAAAGTGTCCAAAGGGCTGGCAAGGGAGCCAAGCCAGGGAAAACCCAGAGCAGCGTACAAGTTCGGGCTGTGTGCCCAGTGTGTTTCAGAGCCTGAGGGCTAAAGTGAATAAGGATGTGTTCTGATCTCCATAAATCTGCATTACCAGGAGTGTAGCCCTGTGGGGGTCCATCTATGCTTTGTTTATTCTGTTGGATGTGAATAAAAAACACACTTTAGAATCCCACTTCTGGTATTGGACATTTCAGTTATTGCTTGCTGTGTCCAGAGTTACTTGGGTGCCCCTGTTGCAGAGTAGCCAAACCTAGCCAATGTGCTGAGTGACATATTTCTCCCTGAACCCAGCCCTCCAGGTAGTGCTGTCAAGATGGAAATGGCATACCTGGGTGGGGGTTACATAAAATAGTCCTACCCACTGCAAGTGATGTCATTGATGATGTCATTGTATTATTACCTACCTTCTTTTTCCTATTTTTTTTTCTCTGTTGTTCTCCACATTCAAGATATGGAGGGACAGATATTCAAACTGCGCTATTTTGTGGAGCAAGCCCTTGCGCTGCACAAAAATAGTTCGCTTGGTAGTGTCAGGCGATATTCAAAGGGTTGCGCCTTGAGCAACTCGCTGAATATCACCAACCACAACCACTGTGCATAGAGCGATGAGGTTATGCCACCGCAAGTTGTCAGAGTGGAGCATTCAACCTTGCGGTGGCGCAAGTACCATTGCGCCATGCCCAAAATCCCGATATTCAAAAGGTGACATGCAAATGGAGCCATAATACATGCAAGGTGCAGGGGGGGCCATTTGCATCTGATTATGGCCCCATTTGCATGCCATTAGCATGCAGGTGCGCCGATCCCCGAGGACTTGCGCCTGGCGCCCTGCCAGGCAGCAGCCGTCGGAGACTGACGCCCCCTGCAGCCCGATCAAGGGAAAAACAGTGTAGAATCCTCACCACCACCCCCCACTGGCCCGATCGCGGGCATAGTTTAATTCTCCCCCACCAGCCCGATCGCGGGCATAGTTTAACCCCTCCCAGCAGCCCGATCATGGGCGGCAATAGTCTCCTCCCGAACACATCCGGTGGTCCAGTGGACCGTGAAATCCGATCGCAGGATGGAATAATAAACCCCCGAACACATCCCTGGTGGTCCAGTGGACCATAAATCCTGATCGTGGGATGGAAGTAAAACCACCCAGAACACATCCCTGGTGCCTAGTCTCTCTACCCCACCCACCCACGGAGCCTCACCACCGCCCCCCACCGCAGCCGGCGGTGGCAGCATCCCACTTTCTGCCGCCTTCGCTTCGTCGATTGAGTCGGTCTCGGGTGCCTACTGGCAAGAGTTAATGGGCGGCAGCTCATACTGCGATAAGATAGTCCAGTTTTGTGAATGAATACATTCATTCCCAAACTGGACTGTCTTTGTATGGTATGGCTGCATGCCCATTGGCTGTTGCTCTGCACAATGGGCGTAGCCCTTACCGGGCAGTCAGTCAGGGCGGGCGCGGCTGGTGGATGCTGCCACCCACCGCCGCCGGGGAGCGGGCGGTGAGGCTTCGTGGGTGGGTGGGGTGGGGACACTAGGCACCAGGATGTGTCTGGGGGTGTTTTATTACTTCCATCCCACATTGAGATTTATGGTCCACTGGACCACCAGGATGTGTTCGGGGTGTTTTATTACTTCCATCCGCCGATCGATTTACGGTCCACTGGACCACCAGGGATACGCTGGGAGACATTGCTGCCCGCATCGGGCTGGTGGGGATTTAAACTATGCCGCGACCGCGGGCCAGTGGGGGTGGTGGTGGGATTTTACACGTTTTGCCCGCGATCGGGCTGCAGAGGGGCACAGGGAGGTTAGGCCAGCCCAGGTGGCAGCTGCTGTGTTGCTCCTGCAATGCAGCAGCTCACCTGTGGGTGGCCCTCAACTAAGCCTTTTTTTGGCTCAAAGTTGTGCAGGCGCAGGTTGGGGTTGCGCCTGCACAACTCTGCACAGCCCGCTGAATATCGGGTTGTGCAGTTTGTCATGGTTCCTCCTCCAGTTCAGCATGCATTCATTTGCATTGCGCTGTTGCTCAGCCTGTTTTCAGTGGCGCAACTGCCTCCTGCTGAATATTGCAGAATGGAGCAAGTTCGGACTTCGCGAGCGCAACCCTATTGCTCATGGCGCAACCCTTTTGAATATCTGGCCAGGAACGTTTACCATGGAATACATGGATTCAAAATTCTGCTGTTCCACTGGCAGAATGTTTCTCTTCCAACACACTGTACACAGAGACAACAATGGTCTTTGTTACAGCCAGATACTCAGTTATCTCACTATCAGGGTGAGAAGAAGAAAGTTCCCTGATAAGCAAATAAAGATAGAAGGGGGATGTTTTACTGTCAGCAAAGAAACAGTTGTAGTGAATACTATAAACAATACTTAATTTGTTTATGTATGCAAGGAGGGTGTGATAATCAGGAAACAGCATTTAATTCATTTGTTTTATTTTTATTTAAGGTAGTTTTATTTTAGTGCCCAGCTAAAGTTTTTTCACAGTGTAAAGGTAGCAGCCATGTTTGTGGTGGAAGATCAGTTCTGGCCGTAGGGGGCTAACTGAAATGCCTGTGTTCCAAATGCCAATTGATCTGTGTTGCAGTCTCTTCACTGCTGAGCAGTCCTTTTTTTAACCATGTGTAAACCATATTTTACACATAAATAAGAGCCAATCAGATTACATGATTTTACCCTGCCATTTTATAAATATTTATCAGCAACATTTTTGTTTCACATATTGCCTGCTAGGATATGTACCATCAATCTGTAGTGTACTTTGTTTCATACAGCTTCTGCAAGACACTGCATAAAACAGTATACTTGTCAAAGACATGTGACATGCTTTGAGTAGTTCTAAGTATGTGTCCTAAAGAAAGAAAGTTACAAGTGTGCGGTATGTATTCTACTGTACTTACAAATCTGTAATAAGTCTGCTACTTTGCATAGGGTCCACCGTATTGAGTGCAGAGCAAGTCACATCATAAATGCACATAAAACTCTTAAGCTGTGCTGAACAAGTATTCTGATTACAGTAAAATGAGTAGAATGTGTATTAAACACAAACCATGTATGGCATGACCCCAGCCCTGGAACTTGGCCTTGGGTCACACGAATAGGGGATGGGGTGTGGATTTGGTTTGCTCTTTAAAAATAGCCCTGTTTGAGGTGCCACACTATTGGTGCATGGTCTCATATCTGTAGCTTGGTCTTGTGTAAAACAGGATAAGGAGGGGGAGGGTGTGGGAGTTAGGCTTGATAACCCTAATAGCACATTTCCAAGCTTTGTGGGCATTGGGTTGAAAACCATAATAGCATATTCCCAAACTCTGAGGGTTTGAGTTTTGTGTGGTAGCAACCCTAATCTGCATTAACATAGTTTTTTTGCAATGACATTCCTCAGCTTTTGAGAGAGTAGAGTGCAACTTGCTTTGTGCAGAGCCCTTGATGCCCTGTGCAAAGAAAGAGGTGACTCCTAACTTTCTTTGCGTCTCCTAACTTTCTTTGGTCAGGGTTAGATGTGCAGGGCACTTTGTTCCTGCTCATGAGTCTTAACTTTCTTTGTGCAGGTTCCCGCAGTGTGTGAGAAGAGCAGAACTCATTGTGTAGTCATCTGTAAGCTTCCAAGGACAGACACCTGGATGGCAGTGATGACTGTGGGAACTTGAATTCCGATGGCAATTTAGTGTAGATCACCATTAATTCTGGGGGGTATAAGGGATCACTGGGAGGAGGGCAGGGAGGGAGGGAGTGATGATCGCAAGGAGCTACCCTCAAGGAAACTCCCTGGTGGCCTTGTGATGCACAGAGGATTTCACCAAAGTGTGTGTTTTTACTTTGGGGGTAAATTTTGGTCCATGTTGTAGCAGAGGGATGCTGTCATCTGTGCTGAAGTTAGGGAGATATCTATTGCAAAGACTGAGATGCTGAAACAGATATGAGATGGGCCTATTATTTGTATGGGGAATCCAAAGGTGGTATGGATATTGGAGATGTTTCCTCTGTCAGAGGGCCTGGAGAGACTACCAGCCACTGCCTTAGGGCAGAATGAGTTAGACACCATGTCCAGCACTCTGTTTAGTAGGAGTAAAGACCTGGTTAATGTGATGTGCCCAGAGTCAGGGTGGACATTATGTCCCTATAGTGGTGCTGCCTCAAGCACACCAGCTAAACTGAAACTGCAGTGTTATGGAACTAAAGGAACAAGCATTTGTCAATGTCGAACATTCACTTGCAGGTATTTGCAGTGGTGTTTGGTACTGGTATTGGCTTCAGAGGAGCAAGGAGGCAGCAGTGAGAGCAGCAGGTGTCACTTGGCAGAAGCTGTGCCATAAATGCAGGAAGAAGCTGAACAGGACTGGTACCAGGACTGATCCCAGAGGCACCTCACTGGTCACTCCCCTCTCACCAGATTTGATCCCATTTACCACCACCATCTAACTTGCTTGCTCCCGTAACCTCTTATGGCACACTATTCTATGTGACCACCACCGTTTTTGTGAAGAAAGCTGTTCTCACATTTCCTCTTAATCTACCCCCTTCCAAGTTCATAGCATGCCCCCTCATTCTTGTACTCCTTCTACATTGGAAGATGTCTGCCCTTGCACCTTGTTTATGCCATTGAGGTACTTGAACATGTCTATCATGTTCCCCTGCTCCCTTCTTTCCTCCAGTGAGTACATATTGAGGTCCTTTAATCTCTCCTGATATGGTCTGTGTTGCAAGCCAGGTACCATGTTGGTTGTCCTTCTGTGGACCACCTCCACCCTGTCAACATCCTTGCAGAGTTGCAGCCTCCAGAACTGCACACAATACTATAGGTGAGGCCTCACTAGTGCATTATACAATGGCATTCCACCTCATGCCTTCTGCTAGTGATACCTCTGCCTATGTACCCCAGCACGACACTGGCCCTCTTTGCAACATTTGTACTCTGTTTTGACACCTTAAGGTCATCAGAACTGATAACTCCTAGGTCCCTTTCTTTCTTACTGATCGTCAGCACCCCACCCCAATCCTGTAACACTCCCATAGTTCCTTCTTCCCAGGTGCTTTATTTGTGCTTCTTTGCATTGAACCTCAAATGCCACTCCTCAGACCATTTTTCAAGCCTCTTCATGTCCCTGCTCATTTTCTCCACCCCTTCTGGGGTATTCACTCTGTTACAGATGTTGGTGTCATCTGCAAACAGGCAGACCTTTCCTTCTAGCCTTCTGCAATGTCTGTAATGAAGACATTGAACAGGACTGATCCTAGACCTGATCCTTGAGGTACCCTGCTTGTCACCCCCTCTCATTGGATTGGATTCCTTTACCACCACCCCTACCTCCTGTCCATCAGCCAGTTATTAACCCAGTTTGTCAGCTTGTGCCCCATGGGCCATGGCCAGACTACCTGTCTTGTTAATCAGCCTTTCGTGTTGGATGGTGTTGAAGGCTTTGATGAAATCAAGGTAGGTGATGTCCACCACCCTTCCCTGATTAACTTCTTTAATGAGGCATTAAGGTTTCCAGTCCTAATGCTCCACCCCCACCCTGCAGAGACTGACAGGCACTGAGGGTCATTGGCCGTAACACTCATGCCATTCCACCCCCACCCTGAAAACACTGACAGGTGTCACAGTGTGTCTTGGGGTATTCAGCCCTAAAGGTCACCCCATTCCACAAGGAAATAAGCTGAGATGGTTGCAGTATAGGAGAATGGGTTGAACGTTAGGGCCAAAGAACCCAAGGTACACCCAGACACCTGTCACTATCTGCAGGGTAGGGGTTTAATGCCGTGAGCATCATGGCTGATAACCCCAAGGCACACCTCTGATACCTGTCAGTCTCTGCAGGGTGGGAGATGAGGTGTTATGGTTGGAAATCCTAATGCCCCTGGTGTTTGTTGGCATTTTCATTCAAAATTTTCAACATGGGCTTTTTGGGACTCCACCTCATGAACACTGGCACTATCATTTCGTTACTCAATCCCGAAAGGTGATTTCGCACAGCGACTGTGCCATTCCGTGCCACAGGTGCGAAAACACATTTCAGGCAGGATGTGAAAAATAACAGCTGTACTTTTCATGAGGTGGTGTGAAAAAATGGCTATGTTGAAAATTTGGAGTGAAACTAATGGAAATTACCGAAGTTACGCATGTGTGTAGGAAAAGTTCAATGAACCTGCATAACATGGCCATTTTTAGGAATTTTTCCACTAAATTTTCAAGATGGGCTTTTTGGCACCCCACCTCATGAACACTGGCACTGTTGTTTCTTTAATCAGTGCTAAAAGATGATTTCTCAGAGTGACTGCGCAGCACCAGAGGAATGAAAACACATTTCAGGCAGGATTTGAAAAATAACAGCTATACTGTTCATGAGGTGGTGTGATAAAATGTGTATACTGAAAGTTTGGAGTGAAAATACTAAAAATTGGCAGTTATGCACCTGTGCAGGAACTGTGCAACGCACACATGCACCATGGCCATTTTTTGGAATTTTTCCACCAAATGTTCAACATGGTCTTTTTGGGACCACACCTAATGAACAGTGGTACTGTGATTTCATTACTGCATCCTGAAAGTTGATTTTGCACAGTGACTGCACTATTCTGCCCCACAGGTGCGAAAACACATTTCAGGTAGGATGTGAAAAATGACAACTATACTGTTTGTGAGGAGGCAGAAAAAAAATGGCAATGTTGAAAATCTGTAGTGAAAATATTAAAAATTGGAGAAGTTAATATATGCATATAGAAACTGCACAATGCATGCTCAGATGCAGTCATTTTTTTGATTTTGCACCACATTTTGAACATGGGTTTTATGGGACCTCCCCCTCATGAACAGTGGCACTGTCATTTCATTACTTGGTCCTGAAAGGTGATTGTGCACAGCGACTGCAAAATCACCTTTTGGGACTGAGTAGTGAAATGGCATTGCCAGTGTTCATACCTTTTAGGACCAAGTAATGAAATGACAGTGCAAGAGTTCATGAGATGGGGTCCCAAGAACCCCGTGTTGAAAATTTAGGGTCAAAATTCCTAAAATGGCTAAGATAGCAGGATAAGTTGAAAACCCTATTGACAGCCTTTATACAGCGTTTACCTTGATTCCTCAGTTTGCAGTTCAGCTTTGAAGAAACATAGAAACATAGACCTTGATGACAGATAAGGACCATTTGGCCCACCTAGTCTGCCCATTTCCCTACCTATTGGATAAGCTGCAGATCCTAGTGTAACCCCTCACCCCTGCCTTTTTGCAAAACGACAGGTGGCATGCTGTTGAAGCTGACAGCAGTACCTGGTGGGGACCTGGGTTCGGGGAGGATGAGGTTACTCGGCACAGGGGAGCCTTGGTTTGGCTACTCTGAACAGGGCACCCAGTAATCCAACACAGAAAGCAATAACTGTAATGTCCAGAACCAGAAATGGGATTCTTCAGTGTGGCTTTTATTCACATACAAGCTGAACAAACAAAGCATAGATGGACCCCATGGGGCTACATTTCCTGGTAATGCAGATTAGAGACAACAGAACACTTTATCACTATGTCCAGCCCTCTGGCTCTAAACCCATGGCACACAGCCCAGACTTGCACACTGCTTTGGGTACACAGCCCAACTTGTACACACTTGGGTTTTCCCCATTGGCCCGGCTCCCCACTGGCCACTTGATCTATGGTCCATTGGACGACTGAACCAATTATCCTGTTCACGTCCATTGGAAGAATGAACCAATTATCCCATTCGCGGTCCATTGGAAAAATGAACCAATTATCCTGTCATGGCTCCCCACACCACACTAGAGTCTGCGACTCTTAGAGAGAATTTTGCTTACAACCCCACGTCTGGGTACTTCCCCCATCACTGGCCAAGTGCCTGAGGCAAAGTAGAAAACCACAGAAGAAATCCGTAGAGGTGGACCTGGTCACTAAAGACGGGGGGCCACCCACGTCCAGCTCCCACAGCCTATACCCGGCCATTTCTCTGGAAAACTGAACAATTCCTTTACTGAACTTTTAAATGTAGATTAAGGGTAGACGTCTGTCACATCACCTCTACATATTATTTGCATCCCAACAAACTCTGGAACTTGAAACTACTTTTACTTTGCTTAGCCCATTACTCTAGGCTTCCCAATATTTAGTAGTTCAATCCCACATTGTCACACAAGTCCCAGGGTGAAAAACATAGGCCCTATTAGCCAGAGCAGACACTCACCCTTACATTGCAGGTGCCCCACAGGTGACTCACAAATCTTCTTTTCTCCCTAAATACTGGAAACAAACAGGCAGCTTTTCCTTCACAAGCAGAACTAGGGATTGCCCAGGAATCTGCGAGGACTCCTTCTCATCCCCCGGAGGAGGGGGCACTGAGACCCGAAAACAGCGGTCTCCACCACCTGAGTAATCTTCCCTGTCTCTCTTTTAGGTGGAGACACACACCTATTACTGAAAAGTAGCACTCTGTCAGGGCTGAGGCTCCTAGAGCCTTCACTGAGCTGCTTACCAGCAAGCTCTCAACTTCTCACACACTCACTGAACACCAACTGAGACACTGACTTCAAAACTCCCAATGTTCTAACTCCTTTGCTGCAGATTCCAATGTGGCTTATGCAGCTGTGAAAGTTCTATTGGTGATGTCATCCCTCAGTCTCAGCTGAGACTGAGAACAGAGTGAGACAGTGTGAAACCCATTTAACAGGAGTTTCACAAGCTGCCTTCCTTGCCTACCACTAGGTCTTACTGGGATTCTAGTAACCCCGGGTAACAAGGGGGTTACACTAGTTAACCAACAGCCTACTTCTTCCTACCCCTCACCAGAATTGCCTTATGTTTGTCCCATGCATTTTTTTATTTCCCCACTGTTTTTGACCCCACGACCTCCTCAGGAAGGCCGTTCCATGTGTCCACCACTCTTTCTCTGTGAAAAAACACTTCCTCACATTGCCCTGGAGCCATCTCCCCTCTATCTTCAAATTGTGTCCCCTTGTTCTTGCACATCTCTTTTTCTGAAAAATTCTGCCCTCTTGGACTTTGTTGAATCCCTTGAGGTACTTGAAAGTTTCCATTATGTCTCCCCTCTCCCTCCTTTCCTCAAGGGTATACATATTAAGCTCCTTTAGTCTCACGTCATATGGCTTCTGTTGCAGACCCTGCACCATTTTAGTTGCCCTCTTCTAGACTGCCTCCATCCTGTCTACATCCTTGCAAAGATGAGGTCTCCAGAACTGCACACAGTACTCCAGATGGGGTCTCACCAACTGTCTGTATAGAAGGATAACAACTTCCTGTTTTCTACTGGTGATGCCTCTCCCTATGCATCCCAGCATCCCCCAGCCATCTTTACTGCCTTCTCACATTGCTTGCTTACCTTTAGGTCATCTGATGTGACTACCCAGGTCCCTTTCTATTTTGTTGTTGTTAATATCTCCCCTGCCCCCATTGTGTACTCTTCCCTGGGTTTTTGTTTCCCAGGCGCATTACTTTGCATTGAATCTGAGCTGCCATACTTTTCACCATTCCTCCAACTCAAGTCCCTTCTTACCTTTCCACTCCCCCTGTGTATCAACACTGTTGCAGATCTTTGTGCCATCTGCAATGGGGCATATTTTTCCTTACAGTCCCTCTGCAATGTCACTTACAAAGACATTAAAAAGGACTTGACCCAGTACTGAACCCTGCGATACCCCACTAGTAACCCCCCTTTCTTCAGAGTGGACTTCATTTACCATCACCCTCTGTGTCCTGTTGTCCAACTAATTTTTTAGAATGGAAAAAAGTCTCTGGAAAACCAGAATGCTCCACAGGCAATGCATTCTTCAGATTAGAGTCCTGCTGCCTCCTAAATGTGAGTAAGAAATCCAGATAAGGTCTCCCAAAATGAGAATGAACTGGGGGAGCAACAAATAACGGTGGAACATTACATTTTCTTCTGTTAGTATGTTTTAATCATTTTCATGAGGCCCATATTCGATGTTTCACCTACAAACAAGTAGGCTTCATCAGGAAGTGCCCTTGAATCTTGTAATGGTGCCTTTATAACAACCTAGAAACATAGAAACATAGAATTTGACGACAAATAAGGACACGCTTGGCCCACCCAGTCTGCCCATTTCCCTACCTAATGGATAAGCTGCAGATCCTAGTTAACCAGCAGCCTACTTCTTCCTACCCCACCCCTAGAATTGCCTATGATTGTCCCATGCATGCTTGAATTCCACCACTGTTTTGACTCCACAACCTCCTCGGAAGGCCGTTCCATGCATCCACAACCCTTTCTGTGAAAAATGCTTCCTTAAATTACCTCTGAGCCACCCCCATCTTCAAATTGTGCCCCTTGTTCTTGCACACCTTTTTTGAAAGATGCTACCTCTTGGACTTTGTTGATTCCTTGAGGTACTTGAAAGTTTCTATCATGCTCTCTTCCTCGGTGTTTACATAGCTTGTTTGTCTTCTTCATAGCTGGTGAGACTCCTGCCATTTTAGCGTTCTGATAGCTTTCCATCTTGTCTATACCTTTGCGGATTGTCTCTGCACGCAAGCATTTCAGATGGTTCACTAGCTGTCTGTACAGAGGGATACAACTCTTGCTTTCTACTGGTAATGTCCAGAAAACAGGTAGTTAATATCCTCTGTACAGACAGCTGGTGAGACCCCATCTGAAGTACTGCGTGCAGTTCTGGAGACCCAATCTCCGCAAAGACATAGACAGGATGGAAGCTGTCCAGAGGAGGGCAACTAAAATGGTGCAGGGTCTGCACCGGAAGACATATGAAGAGAGACTTAAGGAGCTCAATATGTATAGCCTCGAGGAAAGGAGGGAGAGGGGGGACATGATATAAACTTTCAAGTACAAAGTCTACAATATTTGTTTGAATGAATTAAACATGATATGCCTGCTCAGGGGAAGACCTCCCTCTTATTATTCAGTTCTTTGAAGTGTTTTCTCCACTAAAGGAGTAAGCTGCTAAGCATCAAAAAACTCCTGTAGTCTTTTTTTTTAAAGCATACTTCTTTTCAGGCTGAAAGTGCCCTATATTCAAGAACAACAAATCATGACTTATCCTATAATGAGTTTCTGAATGCCAAGCTGAGTGCTTGGATTAGAGTGCAGATGTGTCCCGATCCACAGAAGATCACAGTCACTGACCTCAGGGAGTAAGTATAGGGTAAGGGAGGGTGCATGGAGGTGGAGTGTGCACGGGAGGGTCGGGATGAGGGGAGGGTGGGAAGGCGCGAACATACTGAAATTTGCCATCAATAAAAGGACATTTGGTCTATTGAGTCTGCTTGATTTTGCAGCTAGCAGCCTATTCTGCAGCCCCCTCCCTCTGCACCTCTCTCTTTATCCTCCCTCTGCCCTGCCCCAGCCTGTTTTGAAGCAGCCCACTGTTTTACAGGCTACCACCTCTGCTGGTAATGTGTTCCACCCTACCATCACCCTCTCTGTAAAAAGTGTCTCCTCATTTCCCTCCTGATCCTTTCCTCCTGCAATCTCATGTAATGGCCTCAGTGTTCCTCCCACCCTTATCCTGAATAGCACTCCATTACCTGTCTTGTTTATCCCTCTCATGTTCTTGAATGTCTTGATCATATTCCCTCTGTCCCTCCTCTCCTCCAGCGAGTACATGTTCAACTCCTTTATCCTACTCTCATACAGTAAGTCCCTCAGTCCATGGATCATTTTAGTTGCTCTGCGCTGCACCCCCTCCAGTAATTTAATGTCCCTTTTCAGGTACAGGCACCAGTACTGCATGCAGTATTTGAGATAAGGTCTAACTAATGATAATGATATACAGCAGCAGAATCACCTCCCTCCTCCTCAATGTTATTCCCCTTGTGATGCAACCCAGCATTTTGTTGGCTCTTGCTGCTGCCTTCCTACACTGTGCCGAGTTGTTCATTGATCCCATGATGACCACCCCCAGATCCTTCTCCACTGCAGTCTCTGCCAGCTGCACTCCCCCCTGTTGATAGTTTCTCCTTGAATTTTTTGCCCCAAAATGCAGTACCTTACACTTTTTGCATTGAACCCCAGCTGCCAATTGTCTGACCAGGTCTACAGCTTTTTCAGATATTCCTGAAAACTCTGCCACCGCTCTATGTCATCCAACGCCACCCTATCGTGATGTCGTCGGCAAACAGACTGATCCTGCTTTTGATGCCCATGGAAATGTCTACAATAAATTCCCCAAATAACACTGGTCCAACCTGGCCCGGTGGTGCTGAGGGTTGAGGTGCTGGAATCCACACCTCACGCCACACTGGCGACCCGGGTTTGGATGCAAGCCCGGGCTGTCAGGGGTCGGCGGTGGGGGATAAGGATTGAGCATCTGATGGGCTGCTCTCCTATACTTGAGGAGGGATCCAGGAGCCATCGCTCTACAGCAGCCCCTGATGATGACCAGGGGCACTGTTGGAGTGAGGCATAGCAAATATGGAGTGTGACAGACATTGGCACATATTGCAGGACGTCATTGCATACACACACACTCCTGGGGCCCAGAAAATGGAAAAAGGCACGGACCACAGCAGCAGTAGTACACTCCATTGGCGATGGTGCTGGATGGCATGTGCTGTAATGGTTCGCTTGTCGCAGGGGCACTAGGGGTGCCCCCTCAAAGGTAGAGCTCGCCTGCCAGCTGGGCATGCAGCACTTTGGGATCGAAGGTGGAGTTGAGCGGCAGCTGTAGTAAAAATAAGCAGGTTAGCGGCTGCCAGGGGAGAAAATATGACATGTTAAAAAAAACAAATAACACTGGTCCCAGCACCAAGCCCTGTGGAACCCTGCTCATTACTGCTCTTGGGGATGAGAGTTCCCCTTCCACCACCCCCTCTGCTGCCTTCCCTGCAGCCAGTTTGTCACCCATCTCACCATTTTTGCTCCCAACCCTGTGCCTTCAAGTTTTATTCCAAGTTTCCCATGTGGCACTGGATCAATACCTTGTAAGTCCAGGTACAGGACATCCACTGCATGGCCCTTGTCCATTTGCCTAGTTACCCAGTCATAGTAATCTACCAGGTTGGTCTGGCAGGATCTGCCTGTGACAAAGTCATGCTGTCTACTGTCCTGCAGCCCAGTGAACTCCAACAGGAACACTAGTCTCTCCTTCAAGATCATTTCCATTAGCTTTCCCACAATGGACATGAAGCTCACCAGTCTATAGTTCCCTGGTTCATCTTTGGGCTGCTCTTGTGCAGGAGAACTATGTGAGCCAACCTCCAATCCTTGGGTATGCATCCCGAATTCAGTGAGGCATTGACTAGGCCTGCCAAGGGCCCACCAGGATCTCTGCTAGCTCCTTCAGTACCCTGGAGTGAATGCCGTCTGGCCCTGGTGCCTTGTCCACACTCAGCGCTCTCAAGCCCTCCAGCACTCTACCTTCTGAGATCACCCCATCCATTACTCCCTCCCCAGCCTTTACTGCCCCCATCCCTCTTAGGTAGCACTCCCACTCTCTCTTTTGTAAATATCAAGCGAAGTAGTCATTGAGTGCTTCTGTCTTTCCCCCCTTCTCTACCCATCACCCAGCCTTCTTAATCCTTACTATCTGTTCTTTGCAGTTCCTTTTCTCCCTGATGTACCTGAAGAAGCTCTTCTCCCCCTTCTTAATGCCTTGCACCAGCCTGAGCTCTTGGTGACTTTTACTGTTCTTACTGCCCTTGTCATCTCCCTTGTCTCCAGCAGGTGTTCTTCCCAATCTGTCCCCCCTCCCTGATTTCCTGTATCTCCTAAAAGCCACCCTTTTTCTCCTCACCTTTTCCACAACCCCCTACTCATTCAGCTTGGCCTTTTTGCCCTGGCTTTTTTACTCTGAGTCCTGCTACAGGAATGGGTAGTCTCTGGTATCCCCTTCTTAATGAGCTCCCATCTCTGGTCCATGTCCATATTAGGCTGGATCCTGGACAGGTACCCACTCACTACCTCCTCCATCTTTGCAAAATCTGCCTGCCTTAAATCTAGCACCTTTGCATTGGATGCCACCCCCTCTTTGCCCATAATCAACCTGAACCGTACTGAGTGATGGTCACTCCTCCATAGTGGTTCATCCACCTTGATATCCCTCACAGACTCCCCATTTGTAGGCACAAAGTTGAGAAGTTCCCCCCCAGTTGGGTCTCCTGACCACCTGTGTCAAATTTTCTTTTTTTTTCAGGTAGAAAAGACATCAGAGACAGTTTTCTTTTTACTGGTACATTTGTAAAAGATTTTTGGGGACACTGGGAGGGCTCCCCAGTGTCCCAGACTATTGGGGGTATAGATATGGGGACATTGGGTGGCACCCCATCATACTGAACTATTGAGGGGTAGAGATATGGGAACACTGGGAGTGGGCTCCCCAGTGTTCCAGACAGCAAGGGGGTGGGAAAAAATAACTGGGACACTTGGAGTGGGCTTCCCAGTGTCCCTCAGTGGTGGCACCAGTGGGGTTGTATTGCCAATGGGGGATTGGGCACCCTGATGTTGGCTTATCACAGCTAATGTTGAAGTGGGGGGGCACAGAGGAGTGAGGGCTGGGAGAGAAAACTGCACCATGGCTAATGTTGAAGCCTTTGGGGGGGTCAGAGGAGTAAGGATAGAGAGAAAAAGTGAGTACAGTGGCTGTAACTACAGCCATGTGCATTAGTGTGCACTCTAATGCACATGGCTGGAGCTACAGCTGCAGAAAGAAATGAAGCGCTACCATTGGGTGGTTCATTTCTTTCAACTAGACACTGCGTCATGTCAGCAAAGGTGAATGTGTGCATGACCAGAGTGCCTGGTCATTGGTGTACACTACCAAGTTGGGCGAAGAGCTGGAGGCGTTGGCGAAAGTCCGGTCGTGATGATGACAAGCTTGAGTTTGATGGACCATTATTTGGTCTATCAATCGCAATCTCTCGTAGAAGGCAGAATTCCTGTCCAGAGAGATAGTGGCTGCACAAATGGACCGGCTCAGCTCTTCGGACTGTGGACAGACTGTGCAATCCAGTCTGTCTTCAGCCCAACGAACCTTATCTCAAGAATGGTGTGAGGAGCTCGCTCTCTTCTTTGCAGATAAGGTTGCAAAATCAGATCGGACATTCGCTCTTCCCTCCTAATGGGAGCAGTGGTGGTCGCCGGAGATGTCAAGCACCCAGTTGGAATGGTCTGACTTCAGCCTTCCCATAATCGAGGATGTTGTGATGATCATTCGAGCACTGCGACCGACCTGCTGTAATTTGGACCCTGGTCCCCAGCGCCTCTTAGTGGGTTGCGTGGATAAGATTAACCTAGTCCTAGCTCTGATCGTATGGAAGTCTTTGGAGAGGGATTTTCCAGATCCCTCAAAGAGGCTATAATTAAGCCCTTTTAAAAGAAACCCTCCTTAGACCCATACTGTCTAGCAAATTACAGGCCAGTCTCTAACTTACCCTTTGTGGGTAAAGTTATTGAGAAAGTGGTGGTGCAGTTGGAGGATCATTTGGCCAACAACAATATCTGATCAGCTCCAGTCTGGATTTAGGAAAAGGCATAGTACCGAGACAGCGTCAGACAGGTACTAAATGACCTCCTAATGGCTAGAGATCGTGAGGACCCGATCCATCTTGGTACTACTTGATCTCTCGGCAGCATTGACACCGTTGACCATGGTGTGTTATTGGAGGCGCTTGCGGTTAGTCTGTGGACTGTCTGGTACGGTCCTCAGATGGTTTCAATCTTACCTTGAGGGTAGGACTCAGAGAGTGGTGTCAGGAATTTTTCCTCAACATCATTCTCCCTGCCCTGTAGGGTACATGGGGCTCCATTTCTTACCATGTTGTTTTCGGTGTATATGCTACCATTAGGGGTGATTATTAGATGGTCGGTCTGGGCTTTCACTGCTATGCTGATGATACCCAGCTGTATATGTCTTTTGTGCCGTCAGGGCGCTGCCTTGTCGGTATTTAATAACTGCCTTGAAGAAATCCAAGAATGGATGAATGGGAGTTGGCTGAGGTTAAATCGGAGAAAACTGAGGTGTTGGTTGTGGATTTAGGTCGCTGAGTAGGTCTGCCAGAAGGATCACCTCAGGCCTATGGCTTGAGGTGTCCAGCTGATGACCTCAGACCAGGTCTTGAAACCTGGCATAATACTTGATGACCGTTCACACTCAAATCCCAGGTGTCAGCGGTTGTGAAGACTTCCTTTTCATCTGAGGAATATTGCCAGGGTGAAGCACTTGGTTCCTCCAGGACCTTCCAACATTAATCCACTTTGTTACCTCCCCGACTTGACTACTGTAACTCCCTATACCTAGGGCTATCAGGGGTTGAACCGCGTCTGCAGCTGGTGCAGAATGCGGCAGCCAGGCTGTTGACTAGGTCTCTAGATCCAGTCACTGGCATCCTGTGCTCACCGGACTGCACTGGCTGCGGTGTTCTGGCGAATCACCTTCAAGGCCGGTTGCTGACTACAAACCCCATGACCTGGGACCTGCCACAAGAAACTCCTGGCCCTATAGTCCCTCACAACCCTCCATCCACCCCAGCCATTACAAATTCCCAAGTACGGTTGAAAACTTGCTGAATCATTTAGTTTTAGCACCTACCTGATCTATAAGTCAATCTTGTTGACAGATCATAGTTTAAAGGAGTTGAAGACCACTCCTATAATATAGGCTTAAAGGATTTCATGATTGGATTTATTATATTTATTCCATGTTTATCTGGCAGGCGCTTTGATTTAAGAAAAGCCTTTTAAAATAAAGTTGAAATTGAAATTGAAATTGAAATACCAAGTCCACTGCAGTTTCAGCTGTAATTGGCTAGCAGTGACACACCTGTCAAATGCCGTATTGTCCCAAGGCGTTCCTTGTGCAAGTGCAAGTGAGATAAAAATGAGTGAACCCAAAGTGTATAGCAAGGTGGAAGCTCTGGGCATTCAGGAGGCAGCATAGGAAAGCTCTGTCCTAAGGACACTGATAAATTGTAAGAAATTAGAGAAGTTATAGGGCCCTGTAAGAGACATGTAAAGGTTAAAACCTTTTTAAGGTGTTCTAAGGTTTTGACTTATGTCTAGGCTCAGAATAGAGACTGTCTTTCACTGTTGACAAAAAAAGCAATTTGTGGGCTGTGTTCTCAAGTGTGTAGCTGTATATTTGTTAATAAACATAACAACCATCCTTCATGTAGCAGAATGATTTATTTCTGACATGACAGCACAGAGCAAAACTCAACAAGAAGTGAATGGAAAGGAAAATAACCCTAAATAGCTGGAGACTGAATGTATTTGATTGAAATGGGTGAGCAGTTACCACCTACCCTAGACACGGAGGGTACACCTGGAGGGTATCCCTCTTCCCTACTTGATGCCAAGAGAGTGTCACCATACAGTATCAGCCTCTAACTGAAAGAACAGGGACAGTAGCCACAGCTGAATTAGATTCCTGAATTGCATGCCATCTACTAAGGGAAGTGAGAGGACCAGAGAGCCAGAGTAAAAAAGGCATGTTAAATACAGATTTTGAAAACTGTCTTGCAGAATGTGGATTTTGTAAATTGTTGTACATTGTGCAGATTTTCAATACCTTAATGAAGGAGTTCTGTGTGTATTTTAAAAAAAAAAACTCTTACAGTATTTTGAAAACCATCATGCAGCACACATATTTTGAAAACCATTGTGCTGTATGCAGATTTTGAAAACTGTCACACAGAATGATGAGTTTAAAAACAACATAATATAGATGTTAAAAATATTAATGCAGCATGTTAAAGTTTTGTAATAATTCCTGTGCAAATGCTTTCATTTTTAATTAAAGATAAATAATTACAAATTAATTAAAAAACACACATTGGCTATAATAGTCATTTGTGATGCATTTGTGCTGCACCAACCCAGTGCTGCACTAAAACGCATCTGGCTGCCAGGGAGCACTCACCATTCAGTTAGTGAGAACGCTGTGTCCATCCTGCTACGCCTGTCTCAATATTGGGCTTTTTTAGAAAGCAAGTGAATTTTATTTGGTATAGCTCCTCCTCCCAAAGGCTTAATGCTCTGTACATACAATTTCATTTAATCAACTAACAACATTTGAAACATTTATAAAATCAAATAACAAGCACAGTGGAATCCCTCTCATTCATAATCATATTAAAAATGAGTTCACAAATCCTAGGAAAAAAAGATTGGTGTCAAGAGCCCTTTTAAAAATTCAACACAGACTTGACAAAACTGATTCAGTAAGGCATTCCACATGTACGAGGTGGACAGAAATGGCTATTTTACTGAGGATTTCTAAAGGAAAAAGGGAACCACTAGCATATTCTCCCCTCTTGAACAGAGCAACCAAACCAGAGTATATGCTAGCAGGAGATGTTTTATGTTGTCAGGAACCATCTGTTTCAAGACATGCATGATGCATACTGTATGTGTATCATAACCACAGTCCCTGCTAGCGAAAGGCTCCCAGAAGCAAAGAAATAGCCCGTCTGAAATGGAATAGTGCCATAACTCCGACAGCCATATTCTGTGGCTGGCATGCTGAAGATCACATATTTATGGCATGCACAGTGGCCATTTATTTATTTAAATTTGTTAATCGGGTAAGAGTGCTGAGCAGAAGCCCTTTTTCATGCCCAACCTGACACAAGACAACACATACAATATACACATACAGTACATACAATAAACCGAGAACAATAAAATACAAGCATTTGTCAATGCGAATGTTTGCTTGCTGGCACTGGCATTGGTAGTGTAAAGTTACAGAGCTGCATAATAGGAATGGCAGGTATTGAACAAACCAACCCCACCACCACCCTGCAAGAGTGACAGGCATTGGGGTGTGCCTTTGGGTGGGTCAGCGGGTAGTGTGGGATTTTACAATTTTGCCAGCGTCGAGCTGCGAAAACACAGGGAGTGGGTTGGGGGCCAGCCACAGGTGGCAACTGCTGTGTTGCGCCCTGCAATGCAGCAGCTCACCTGTGGGTGGCCCTCAACAAACCTTTTTTTGGCTCAAAAGTTGTGCAGGCGCAGGTTGGGGTTGCGCCTGCACAACTCTGCACAGCCCGGCTGAATATCGGGTTGTGCAGTTTATGCATGGTTCCTCCCCCTCCAGTTCAGCATGCATTCATTTGCATTGCGCTGTTGCTCAGCCTGTTTTCAGTGGCGCAACTGCCTCCTGCTGAATATTGCAGAATGGAGCAAGTTCGGACTTGCGCAGGCGCAACCCTATTGCTCATGGCGCAACCCTTTTGAATATCTGGCCAGGAACGTTTACCATGGAATACATGGATTCAAAATTCTGCTGTTCCACTGGCAGAATGTTTCTCTTCCAACACACTGTACACAGAGACAACAATGGTCTTTGTTACAGCCAGATACTCAGTTATCTCACTATCAGGGTGAGAAGAAGAAAGTTCCCTGATAAGCAAATAAAGATAGAAGGGGGATGTTTTACTGTCAGCAAAGAAACAGTTGTAGTGAATACTATAAACAATACTTAATTTGTTTATGTATGCAAGGAGGGTGTGATAATCAGGGAAACAGCATTTAATTCATTTGTTTTATTTTTTATTTAAGGTAGTTTTATTTTTAGTGCCCAGCTAAAGTTTTTTTCACAGTGTAAAGGTAGCAGCCATGTTTGTGGTGGAAGATCAGTTCTGGCCGTAGGGGGCTAACTGAAATGCCTGTGTTCCAAATGCCAATTGATCTGTGTTGCAGTCTCTTCACTGCTGAGCAGTCCTTTTTTTAACCATGTGTAAACCATATTTTACACATAAATAAGAGCCAATCAGATTACATGATTTTACCTGCCATTTTATAAATATTTATCAGCAACATTTTGTTTCACATATTGCCTGCTAGGATATGTACCATCAATCTGTAGTGTACTTTGTTTCATACAGCTTCTGCAAGACTACTGCATAAAACAGTATACTTGTCAAAGACATGTGACATGCTTTGAGTAGTTCTAAGTATGTGTCCTAAAGAAAGAAAGTTACAAGTGTGCGTATGTATTCTACTGTACTTACAAATCTGTAATAAGTCTGCTACTTTGCATAGGGTCCACGTATTGAGTGCAGAAGCAAGTCATCATAAATGCATAAAACTCTTAAGCTGTGCTGAACAAGTATTCTGATTACAGTAAAATGAGTAGAATGTATAAACACAAACCATGTATGGCATGACCCCAGCCCTGGAACTTGGCCTTGGGTCACACAGAATAGGGGATGGGTGTGGATTTGGTTTGCTCTTTAAAAATAGCCCTGTTTGAGGTGCCACACTATTGGTGCATGGTCTCATATCTGTAGCTTGGTCTTGTGTAAAACAGGATAAGGAGGGAGGGTGTGGGAGTTAGGCAGATAACCCTAATAGCACATTTCCAAGCTTTGTGGGCATTGGGTTGAAAACCATAATAGCATATTCCCAAACTCTGAGGTTTGAGTTTTGTGTGGTAGCAACCCTAATCTGCATTAACATAGTTTTTGCAATGACATTCCTCAGCTTTTGAGAGTAGAGTGCAACTTGCTTTGTGCAGAGCCCTTGATGCCTTGCAAAGAAAGAGGTGACTCTAACTTTCTTTGCGTCTCTAACTTTCTTTGGTCAGGGTTAGATGTGCAGGGCACTTTGTTCCTGCTCATGAGTCTTAACTTTCTTTGTGCAGGTTCCGCAGTGTGTGAGAAGAGCAGAACTCATTGTGTAGTCATCTGTAGCTTCAAGGACAGACACCTGGATGGCAGTGATGACTGTGGGAACTTGAATTCCGATGGCAATTTAGTGTAGATCACCATTAATTCTGGGGTATAAGGGATCACTGGGAGGAGGGCAGGGAGGGGGAGTGATGATCGCAAGGAGCTACCCTCAAGGAAACTCCTGGTGGCCTTGTGATGCACAGAGGATTTCACCAAAGTGTGTGTTTTTACTTTGGGGGTAAATTTTGGTCCATGTTGTAGCAGAGGGATGCTGTCATCTGTGCTGAAGTTAGGGAGATATCTATTGCAAAGACTGAGATGCTGAAACAGATATGAGATGGGCCTATTATTTGTATGGGGAATCCAAAGGTGGTATGGATATTGGAGATGTTTCCTCTGTCAGAGGGCCTGGAGAGACTGCCAGCCACTGCCTTAGGGCAGAATGAGTTAGACACCGATGTCCAGCACTCTGTTTAGTAGGAGTAAAGACCTGGTTAATGTGATGTGCCCAGAGTCAGGGTGGACATTATGTCCCTATAGTGGTGCTGCCTCAAGCACACCAGCTAAACTGAAACTGCAGTGTTATGGAACTAAAGGAACAAGCATTTGTCAATGTCGAACATTCACTTGCAGGTATTTGCAGTGGTGTTTGGTACTGGTATTGGCTTCAGAGGAGCAAGGAGGCAGCAGTGAGAGCAGCAGGTGTCACTTGGCAGAAGCTGTGCCATAAATGCAGGAAGAAGCTGAACAGGACTGGTACCAGGACTGATCCCAGAGGCACCTCACTGGTCACTCCCCTCTCACCAGATTTGATCCCATTTACCACCACCATCTAACTTGCTTGCTCCCGTAACCTCTTATGGCACACTATTCTATATGACCACACGTTTTTGTGAAGAAAGCTGTTCTCACATTTCCTCTTAATCTACCCCTTCCAAGTTCACTAGCATGCCCCTCATTCTTGTACTCCTTCTACATTGGAAGATGTCTGCCCTTGCACCTTGTTTATGCCATTGAGGTACTTGAACATGTCTATCATGTTCCCTGCTCCTTCTTTTCCTCCAGTGAGTACATATTGAGGTCCTTTAATCTCTCCTGATATGGTCTGTGTTGCAAGCCAGGTACCATGTTGGTTGTCCTTCTGTGGACCACCTCCACCCTGTCAACATCCTTGCAGAGTTGCAGCCTCCAGAACTGCACACAATACTATAGGTGAGGCCTCACTAGTGCATTATACAATGGCATTCCACCTCATGCCTTCTGCTAGTGATACCTCTGCCTATGTACCCCAGCACGACACTGGCCCTCTTTGCAACATTTGTACTCTGTTTTGACACCTTAAGGTCATCAGAACTGATAACTCCTAGGTCCCTTTCTTTCTTACTGATCGTCAGCACCCCCACCCCAATCCTGTAACACTCCCCATAGTTCCTTCTTCCCAGGTGCTTTATTTTGTGCTTCTTTGCATTGAACCTCAAATGCCACTCCTCAGACCATTTTTCAAGCCTCTTCATGTCCCTGCTCATTTTCTCCACCCCTTCTGAGGTATTCACTCTGTTACAGATGTTGGTGTCATCTGCAAACAGGCAGACCTTTCCTTCTAGCCTTCTGCAATGTCTGTAATGAAGACATTGAACAGGACTGATCCTAGACCTGATCCTTGAGGTACCCTGCTTGTCACCCCCTCTCATTGGATTGGATTCCTTTACCACCACCCCTACCTCCTGTCCATCAGCCAGTTATTAACCCAGTTTGTCAGCTTGTGCCCCATGGGCCATGGCCAGACTACCTGTCTTGTTAATCAGCCTTTCGTGTTGGATGGTGTTGAAGGCTTTGATGAAATCAAGGTAGGTGATGTCCACCACCCCTTCCTGATTAACTTCTTTAATGAGGCATTAAGGTTTCCAGTCCTAATGCTCCACCCCACCCTGCAGAGACTGACAGGCACTGAGGGTCATTGGCCGTAACACTCATGCCATTCCACCCCCACCCTGAAAACACTGACAGGTGTCACAGTGTGTCTTGGGGTATTCAGCCCTAAAGGTCACCCCATTCCACAAGGAAATAAGCTGAGATGGTTGCAGTATAGGAGAATGGGTTGAACGTTAGGGCCAAAGAACCCAAGGTACACCCAGACACCTGTCACTATCTGCAGGGTAGGGGTTTAATGCCGTGAGCATCATGGCTGATAACCCCAAGGCACACCTCTGATACCTGTCAGTCTCTGCAGGGTGGGAGATGAGGTGTTATGGTTGGAAATCCTAATGCCCCTGGTGTTTGTTGGCATTTTCATTCAAAATTTTCAACATGGGCTTTTTGGGACTCCACCTCATGAACACTGGCACTATCATTTCGTTACTCAATCCCGAAAGGTGATTTCGCACAGCGACTGTGCCATTCCGTGCCACAGGTGCGAAAACACATTTCAGGCAGGATGTGAAAATAACAGCTGTACTTTTCATGAGGTGGTGTGAAAAAATAGTATGTTGAAAATTTGGAGTGAAACTATTAAATGCCGAAGTTACATGTGTGTGGGAAAAGTTCAATGAACCTGCATAACATGGCCATTTTTAGGAATTTTCCACTAAATTTTCAAGATGGGCTTTTGGCACCCCACCTCATGAACACTGGCACTGTTGTTTCTTTAATCAGTGCTAAAGATGATTTCTCAGAGTGTCACGCAGCACCAGAGGAATGAAAACACATTTCAGGCAGGATTTGAAAATAACAGCTATACTGTTCATGAGGTGGTGTGATAAAATGTGTATACTGAAAGTTGGAGTGAAAATACTAAAATTGGCAGTTATGCACACCTATTAAGAACATACTGCTTTACATACACCATATGGCCATTTTGGAATTTTTCCACCAAATGTTCAACATGGTCTTTTGGGACCACACCTAATGAACAGTGGTACTGTGATTTCATTACTGCATCCTGAAAGTTGATTTTGCACAGTGACTGCTATTCTGCCCCACAGGTGCGAAAACACATTTCAGGTAGGATGTGAAAAATGACAACTATACTGTTTGTGAGGAGGCAGAAAAAAAATGGCAATGTTGAAAATCTGTAGTGAAAATATTAAAAATTGGAGAAGTTACGAGCATGCATAGAAACTGCACAATGCATGCTCGAGACGCAGTCATTTTTTGGATTTTTTGCACCACATTTTGAACATGGGTTTTTTGGGACCTCCCCCTCATGAACAGTGGCACTGTCATTTCATTACTTGGTCCTGAAAGGTGATTGTGCACAGCGACTGCAAAATCACCTTTTGGGACTGAGTAGTGAAATGGCATTGCCAGTGTTCATACCTTTTAGGACCAAGTAATGAAATGACAGTGCAAGAGTTCATGAGATGGGGTCCCAAGAACCCCGTGTTGAAAATTTAGGGTCAAAATTCCTAAAAATGGCTAAGATAGCAGGATAAGTTGAAAACCCTATTGACAGCCTTTATACAGCGTTTACCTTGATTCCTCAGTTTGCAGTTCAGCTTTGAAGAAACATAGAAACATAGACCTTGATGACAGATAAGGACCATTTGGCCCACCTAGTCTGCCCATTTCCCTACCTATTGGATAAGCTGCAGATCCTAGTGTAACCCCTCACCCCTGCCTTTTTGCAAAACGACAGGTGGCATGCTGTTGAAGCTGACAGCAGTACCTGGTGGGGACCTGGGTTCGGGGAGGATGAGGTTACTCGGCACAGGGGAGCCTTGGTTTGGCTACTCTGAACAGGGGCACCCAAGTAAATCCGAACACAGAAAGCAATAACTGTAATGTCCAGAACCAGAAATGGGATTCTTCAGTGTGGCTTTTATTCACATACAAGCTGAACAAACAAAGCATAGATGGACCCCCATGGGGCTACATTTCCTGGTAATGCAGATTAGAGACAACAGAACACTTTATCACTATGTCCAGCCCTCTGGCTCTAAACCCGCCAGGCACACAGCCCAGACTTGCACACTGCTTTGGGTACACAGCCCAACTTGTACACACTTGGGTTTTCCCCATTGGCCCGGCTCCCCACTGGCCACTTGATCTATGGTCCATTGGACGACTGAACCAATTATCCTGTTCACGTCCATTGGAAGAATGAACCAATTATCCCATTCGCGGTCCATTGGAAAAATGAACCAATTATCCTGTCATGGCTCCCCACACCCACACTAGAGTCTGCGACTCTTGAGAGAGGTTACAACACAACCCCGTCTGGGTACTTCCCCATCACTGGCCAAGTGCCTGAGGCAAGTAGAAAACCACAGAAGAAATCCGAGAGGTGGACCTGGTCACTAAAGACGGGGCCACCGTCCAGCTCCCACAGCCTATACCCGCCATTTCTCTGGAAAACTGAACAATTCCTTTACTGAACTTTTAAATGTAGATTAAGGGTAGACGTCTGTCACATCACCTCTACATATTATTTGCATCCCAACAAACTCTGGAACTTGAAACTACTTTTACTTTGCTTAGCCCATTACTCTAGGCTTCCCAATATTTAGTAGTTCAATCCCACATTGTCACACAAGTCCCAGGGTGAAAACATAGGCCCTATTAGCCAGAGCAGACACTCACCCTTACATTGCAGGTGCCCCACAGGTGACTCACAAATCTTCTTTTCTCCCTAAATACTGGAAACAAACAGGCAGCTTTTCCTTCACAAGCAGAACTAGGGGATTGCCCCAGGAATCTGCAGGGACTCCTTCTCATCCCCCCCCCGGAGGGAGGGGGCACTGAGACCCGAAAACAGCGGTCTCCACCACCTGAGTAATCTTCCTGTGTCTCTCTTTTAGGTGGAGACACACACCCTATTACTGAAAAGTAGCACTCTGTCAGGGCTGAGGCTCCTAGAGCCTTCACTGAGCTGCTTTACCAGCAAGCTCTCAACTTCTCACACACTCACTGAACACCAACTGAAGACACTGACTTCAAAACTCCCAATGTTCTAACTCCCTTTGCTGCAGATTCCAATGTGGCTTATGCAGCTGTGAAAGTTCTATTGGTGATGTCATCCCTCAGTCTCAGCTGAGACTGAGAACAGAGTGAGACAGTGTGAAACCCATTTAACAGGAGTTTCACAAGCTGCCTTCCTTGCCTACCACTAGGTCTTACTGGGATTCTAGTAACCCCGGGTAACAAGGGGGTTACACTAGTTAACCAACAGCCTACTTCTTCCTACCCCTCACCAGAATTGCCTTATGTTTGTCCCATGCATTTTTTATTTCCCACTGTTTTGACCCCAGACCTCCTCAGGAAGGCCGTTCCATGTGTCCACCACTCTTTCTCTGTGAAAAAACACTTCCTCACATTGCCCTGGAGCCATCTCCCCTCTATCTTCAAATTGTGTCCCCTTGTTCTTGCACATCTCTTTTTCTGAAAAATTCTGCCCTCTTGGACTTTGTTGAATCCCTTGAGGTACTTGAAAGTTTCCATTATGTCTCCCCTCTCCCTCCTTTCCTCAAGGGTATACATATTAAGCTCCTTTAGTCTCACGTCATATGGCTTCTGTTGCAGACCCTGCACCATTTTAGTTGCCCTCTTCTAGACTGCCTCCATCCTGTCTACATCCTTGCAAAGATGAGGTCTCCAGAACTGCACACAGTACTCCAGATGGGGTCTCACCAACTGTCTGTATAGAAGGATAACAACTTCCTGTTTTCTACTGGTGATGCCTCTCCCTATGCATCCCAGCATCCCCCAGCCATCTTTACTGCCTTCTCACATTGCTTGCTTACCTTTAGGTCATCTGATGTGACTACCCCCAGGTCCCTTTCTATTTTTGTTGTTGTTAATATCTCCCCCTGCCCCCATTGTGTACTCTTCCCCTGGGTTTTTGTTTCCCAGGCGCATTACTTTGCATTGAATCTGAGCTGCCATACTTTTCACCATTCCTCCAACCTTGCCAAGTCCCTTCTTACCCTTTCCACTCCCCCTTGTGTATCAACACTGTTGCAGATCTTTGTGCCATCTGCAATGGGGCATATTTTTCCTTACAGTCCCTCTGCAATGTCACTTACAAAGACATTAAAAAGGACTTGACCCAGTACTGAACCCTGCGATACCCCACTAGTAACCCCCCTTTCTTCAGAGTGGACTTCATTTACCATCACCCTCTGTGTCCTGTTGTCCAACTAATTTTTTAGAATGGAAAAAAGTCTCTGGAAAACCAGAATGCTCCACAGGCAATGCATTCTTCAGATTAGAGTCCTGCTGCCTCCTAAATGTGAGTAAGAAATCCAGATAAGGTCTCCCAAAATGAGAATGAACTGGGGGAGCAACAAATAACGGTGGACAGCACACATTTTCTTCTGTTAGTATGTTTTAATCATTTTTCATGAGGCCCATATTCGATGTTTCACCTACAAACAAGTAGGCTTCATCAGGAAGTGCCCTTTGAATCTTGTAATGGTGCCTTTATAACAACCTAGAAACATAGAAACATAGAATTTGACGGCAAATAAGGACCGCTTGGCCCACCCAGTCTGCCCATTTCCCTACCTAATGGATAAGCTGCAGATCCTAGTTAACCAGCAGCCTACTTCTTCCTACCCCCAACCCCTAGAATTGCCTTATGATTGTCCCATGCATGCTTGAATTCCACCACTGTTTTGACTCACAACCTCCTCGGAAGGCCGTTCCATGCATCCACAACCCTTTCTGTGAAAAATGCTTCCTTAAATTACCTCTGAGCCACCCCCATCTTCAAATTGTGCCCCTTGTTCTTGCACACCTTTTTTGAAAGATGCTACCCTCTTGGACTTTGTTGATTCCTTGAGGTACTTGAAAGTTTCTATCATGCCCCCTTCCTCGAGCTTTACATATTAAGCTCCTTAAGTCTCTCTTCATATGTCTTCGGTGCAGACCCTGCACCATTTTAGTGCCCTCCTCTGGACAGCTTCCATCCTGTCTATGTCTTTGCGGACTGGGTCTCCAGAACTGCGCAGTACTCAGATGGGGTCTCACCAGCTGTCTGTACAGAGGATACTAACTTCTTGCTTTCTACTGGTAATCTCTAGAAAACAGGAGTTATATCCTCTGTACAGACAGCTGGTGAGACCCCATCTGTGTTACTGCGCAGTTCTGGAGACCCAATCACAAAGACATAGACAGGATGGAAGCTATCCAGAGGAGGGCAACTAAAATGGTGCAGGGTCTGCACCGGAAGACATATGAAGAGAGACTTAAGGAGCTCAATATGTATAGCCTCGAGGAAAGGAGGGAGAGGGGGGACATGATATAAACTTTCAAGTACAAAGTCTACAATATTTGTTTGAATGAATTAAACATGATATGCCTGCTCAGGGGAAGACCTCCCTCTTATTATTCAGTTCTTTGAAGTGTTTTCTCCACTAAAGGAGTAAGCTGCTAAGCATCAAAAAACTCCTGTAGTCTTTTTTTTTAAAGCATACTTCTTTTCAGGCTGAAAGTGCCCTATATTCAAGAACAACAAATCATGACTTATCCTATAATGAGTTTCTGAATGCCAAGCTGAGTGCTTGGATTAGAGTGCAGATGTGTCCCGATCCACAGAAGATCACAGTCACTGACCTCAGGGAGTAAGTATAGGGTAAGGGAGGGTGCATGGAGGTGGGTGCGCACAGGGAGGGTCGGGATGAGGGAGGGGGTGGGAAGACGACGAACATACGAAATTTGCCATCAATAAAAGGACATTTGGTCTATTGAGTCTGCTTGATTTTGCAGCTAGCAGCCCTATTCTGCAGCTCCCCCTCCCTCTGCACCTCCTCTCTTTATCCTCCCTCTTGCCCTGCCCCAGCCCGTTTTGAAGCAGCCCACTGTTTTACAGGCTACCACCTCTGCTGGTAATGTGTTCCACCCTACCATCACCCTCTCTGTAAAAAAGTGTCTCCTCATTTCCCTCCTGATCCTTTCCTCCTGCAATCTCATGTAATGGCCTCGAGTGTTCCTCCCCACCCTTATCCTGAATAGCACCTCCGTACCTGTCTTGTTTATCCCTCTCATGTTCTTGAATGTCTTGATCATATTCCCTCTGTCCCTCCTCTCCTCCAGCGAGTACATGTTCAACTCCTTTATCCTACTCTCATACAGTAAGTCCCTCAGTCCATGGATCATTTTAGTTGCTCTGCGCTGCACCCCTCAGTAATTTAATGTCCTTTTCAGGTACAGGCACCAGTACTGCATGCAGTATTGAGATAAGGTCTAACTAATGATAATGATATACAGCAGCAGAATCACCTCCCTCCTCCTCAATGTTATTCCTTGTGATGCAACCCAGCATTTTGTTGGCTCTTGCTGCTGCCTTCCCACCACTGTGCCGAGTTGTTCATTGATCCCATGATGACCACCCCAGATCCTTCTCCACTGCAGTCTCTGCCAGCTGCACTCCCCCTGTTGATAGTTTCTCCTTGAATTTTTGCCCCAAAATGCAGTACCTTACACTTTTTGCATTGAACCCCAGCTGCCAATTGTCTGACCAGGTCTACAGCTTTTCAGATATTCCTGAAAACTCTGCCACCGCTCTATGTCATCCAGCCACCCTATCGTGATATAGTCGGCAAACAGACTGATCCTGCTTTTGATGCCCATGGAAATGTCTACAATAAATTCCCCAAATAACACTGGTCCAACCTGGCCCGGTGGTGCTGAGGGTTGAGGTGCTGGAATCCACACCTCACGCCACACTGGCGACCCGGGTTTGGATGCAAGCCCGGGCTGTCAGGGGTCGGCGGTGGGGGATAAGGATTGAGCATCTGATGGGCTGCTCTCCTATACTTGAGGAGGGATCCAGGGAGCCATCGCTCTACAGCAGCCCCTGATGATGACCAGGGGCACTGTTGGAGTGAGGCATAGCAAATATGGAGTGTGACAGACATTGGCACATATGTGCCCGGACGTCATTGCATACACACACTCCTGGGGCCCAGAAAAATGGAAAAAGGAGCAGCACGGACCACAGCAGCTTGATGGCCACACTCCATTGGCCGATGGTGCTGGATGGCATGTGCTGTAATGGTTCCTCGCCTGTCGCAGGGGGCACTAGGGGGTGCCCCCTTCAAAGGTAGAGCTGCGTCTGCCAGCTGGGCATGCAGCACTTTGGGATCGAAGGTGGAGTTGGAGCGGCAGCTGTAGTAAAAATAAGCAGGTTAGCGGCTGCCAGGGGAGAAAATATGACATGTTAAAAAAAACAAATAACACTGGTCCCAGCACCAAGCCCTGTGGAACCCTGCTCATTACTGCTCTTGGGGATGAGAGTTCCCCTTCCACCACCCCCTCTGCTGCCTTCCCTGCAGCCAGTTTGTCACCCATCTCACCATTTTTGCTCCCAACCCTGTGCCTTCAAGTTTTATTCCAAGTTTCCCATGTGGCACTGAATCGAATACCTTGCTGAAGTCCAGGTACAGGACATCCACTGCATGGCCCTTGTCCATTTGCCTAGTTACCCAGTCATAGTAATCTACCAGGTTGGTCTGGCAGGATCTGCCTGTGACAAAGTCATGCTGTCTACTGTCCTGCAGCCCAGTGAACTCCAACAGGAACACTAGTCTCTCCTTCAAGATCATTTCCATTAGCTTTCCCACAATGGACATGAAGCTCACCAGTCTATAGTTCCCTGGTTCATCTTTGAGCTGCTCTTGTGCAGAGAGAACTATGAGCCAACCTCCAATCCTTGTATGCATCCCAATTCAGTGAGGCATTGACTAGGCCTGCCAAGGGCCCACCAGGATCTCTGCTAGCTCCTTCAGTACCCTGGAGTGAATGCCGTCTGGCCCTGGTGCCTTGTCCACACTCAGCGCTCTCAAGCCCTCCAGCACTCTACCTTCTGAGATCACCCCATCCATTACTCCCTCCCCAGCCTTTACTGCCCCCATCCCTCTTAGGTAGCACTCCCACTCTCTCTTTTGTAAATATCAAGCAGAAGTAGTCATTGAGTGCTTCTGTCTTTCCCCCCTTCTCTACCCATCACCCAGCCTTCTTAATCCTTACTATCTGTTCTTTGCAGTTCCTTTTCTCCCTGATGTACCTGAAGAAGCTCTTCTCCCCCTTCTTAATGCCTTGCACCAGCCTGAGCTCTTGGTGACTTTTACTGTTCTTACTGCCTTGTCATCTCCCTTGTCTCCAGCAGGTGTTCTTCCCAATCTGTCCCCCTCCTGATTTCCTGTATCTCTAAAAGCCACCCTTTTTCTCTCACCTTTTCCACAACCCCTACTCATTCAGCTTGGCCTTTTTGCCCTGGCTTTTACTCTGAGTCCTGCTACAGGAATGGGTAGTCTCTGGTATCCCTTCTTAATGAGCTCCCATCTCTGGTCCATGTCCATATTAGGCTGGATCCTGGACAGTACCCACTCACTACCTCCTCCATCTTTGCAAAATCTGCCTGCCTTAAATCTAGCACCTTTGCATTGGATGCCACCCCCTCTTTGCCCATAATCAACCTGAACCGTACTGAGTGATGGTCACTCCTCCATAGTGGTTCATCCACCTTGATATCCCTCACAGACTCCCCATTTGTGAGCACTAGGTTGAGGGTGTCCCCCCCCCCCGGTTGGGTCTCTGACCACCTGTGTCAAATTTTCTTTTTTTTTCAGGTAGAAAAAAAGACATCGGGGGACAGTTTTCTTTTTTACTGGTACATTTGTAAAAGATTTTTGGGGACACTGGGAGTGGGCTCCCCAGTGTCCCAGACTATTGGGGGGTATAGATATGGGGACATTGGGAGTGGCACCCCATCATACTGAACTATTGAGGGGTAGAGATATGGGAACACTGGGAGTGGGCTCCCCAGTGTTCCAGACAGCAAGGGGTGGGAAAATAACTGGGACACTTGGAGTGGGCTTCCCAGTGTCCCTCAGTGGTGGCACCAGTGGGGTTGTATTGCCAATGGGGATTGGGCACCCTGATGTTGGCTTATCACAGCTAATGTTGAAGTGGGGGCACAGAGGAGTGAGGCTGGGAGAAAACTGCACCATGGCTAATGTTGAAGCCTTTGGGGGGGTCAGAGGAGTAAGGATAGAGAGAAAAAGTGAGTACAGTGGCTGTAACTACAGCCATGTGCATTAGTGTGCACTCTAATGCACATGGCTGGAGCTACAGCTAGAGAAAGAAATGAAGCGCTACCATTGGAGTGGTTCATTTCTTTCAACTAGACACTGCGTCATGTCAGCAAAGGTGAATGTGTGCATGACCAGAGTGCCTGGTCATTGGTGTACACTACCAAGTTGGGCGAAGGCTGGAGAGGCGTTGGCGAGAAAATCGATCGTGATGACAAGCTTGAGTTTGATGGACCATTATTTGGTCTATCAATCGCAATCTCTCGTGAAGGCAGAATTCCTGTCCAGAGAGAGTGGCTGCACAGAATGGACCGGCTCAGCTCTTTCGGACTGTGGACAGACTGTGCAATCCAGTCTGTCTTCAGCCCAAACGAGCCTTATCTCAAGAATGGTGTGAGAGCTCGCTCTCTTCTTTGCAGATAAGGTTGCCAAAATCAGATCGGACATTCGCTCTTCCCTCCTAATGGGAGCAGTGGTGGTCAGCCGAGATGTCAAGCACCCAGTTGGAATGGTCTGACTTCAGCCTTCCCATAATCGAGGATGTTGTGATGATCATTCGAGCACTGCGACCGACCTGCTGTAATTTGGACCCTGGTCCCCAGCGCCTCTTAGTGGGTTGCGTGGATAAGATTAACCTAGTCCTAGCTCTGATCGTATGGAAGTCTTTGGAGAGGGGGATTTTTCCAGATCCCCTCAAAGAGGCTATAATTAAGCCCCTTTTAAAGAAACCCTCCTTAGACCCATACTGTCTAGCAAATTACAGGCCAGTCTCTAACTTACCCTTTGTGGGTAAAGTTATTGAGAAAGTGGTCGCAGTGCAGTTGGAGGATCATTTGGCCAACAACAATATCTACGATCCGCTCCAGTCTGGATTTAGGAAAAGGCATAGTACCGAGACAGCGCTCGTACAGGTACTAAATGACCTCCTAATGGCTAGAGATCGTAGGACCCGATCCATCTTGGTACTACTTGATCTCTCGGCAGCATTTGACACCGTTGACCATGGTGTGTTATTGGAGCGCTTGCGGTTAGTCTGTGGACTGTCTGGTACGGTCCTCAGATGGTTTCAATCTTACCTTGAGGTAGGACTCAGAGAGTGGTGTCAGGAATTTTTCCTCAACATCATTCTCCTGCCCTGTAAGGGTACCATGAGGGCTCCATTTACTGCACCCATGTTGTTTTCGGTGTATATGCTACCATTAGGGGTGATTATTAGATGAGTACGGTCTGGGCTTTCACTGCTATGCTGATGATACCCAGCTGTATATGTCTTTTGTGCCCAGTCAGGACGCTGCCTTGTCGGTATTTAATAACTGCCTTGAAGAAATCCAAGAATGGATGAATGGAGTTGGCTGAGGTTAAATCCGGAGAAAACTGAGGTGTTGGTTGTGGATTTAGGTCGCTGGAGTGGTCTGCCAGAAGGATCACCCTCAGGCCTATGATCTGAGGTGTCCAGCTGATGACCTCCAGACCAGGTCTAGAACCTGGCATAATACTTGATGACCGCTTCACACTCAAATCCCAGGTGTCAGCGTTGTGAAGACTTCCTTTTCATCTGAGGAATATTGCCAGGGTGAAGCACTTGGTTCCTCCAGGACCTTCCAACATTAATCCACCTTTGTTACCTCCCGACTTGACTACTGTAACTCCCTATACCTAGGGCTATCAGGGGTTGAACCGCCGTCTGCAGCTGGTGCAGAATGCGGCAGCCAGGCTGTTGACGCTAGGTCTCTAGATCCAGTCCACTGGCATCCTGTGCTCACCGGACTGCACTGGCTGCGGTGTTCTGGCGAATCACCTTCAAAGGTCGTTTGCTGACCTATAAACCCTACATGACCTGGGACCTGCCTACCTGAAAGAGCTCCTCGCCCCTATAGTCCCTCTCGCCCCTCCGATCCACTGGCGAGGGATTGCTAGAATTCCCAGAAGTACGTTTGAAAACATCTGGTGCTAGATCATTTAGTTTTATGGCACCTACCCTGTGGAACTCTCTACCTCGTCAGGTGCGAGACTGCCCGACCGTCCTTAGTTTTAAAAGGGAGTTGAAGACCCACCTTTTTAATATAGCTTTTAAGGATTTCTGTTGATTGGATTTATTATATTTATTGTCATGTTTATCTGTACAGGCGCTTTGATTTAAGAAAAGCGCCTTTTAAAAATAAAGTTGAAATTGAAATTGAAATTGAAATACCAAGTCCACTGCAGTTTCAGCTGTAATTGGCTTGGCAGTGACACACCTGTCAAATGCCGTATTGTCCCAAGACGTTCCTTGTGCAAGTGCAAGTGAATGCAAAAATGAGTGAACCCAAAGTGTATAGCAAGGTGGAAGCTCTGGTGCATTCAGGAGGCAGCATAGGGAAAGCTCTGTCCTAAGGACACTGATAAATTGTAAGAAATTAGAGAAGTTATAGGGCCCCTGTAAGAGACATGTAAAGGTTAAAACCTTTTTAAGGTGTTCTAAGGTTTTGACTTATGTCTAGGCTCAGAATAGAGACTGTCTTTCACTGTTGACAAAAAAAGCAATTTGTGGGCTGTGTTCTCAAGTGTGTAGCTGTATATTTGTTAATAAACATAACAACCATCCTTCATGTAGCAGAATGATTTATTTCTGACATGACAGCACAGAGCAAAACTCAACAAGAAGTGAATGGAAAGGAAAATAACCCTAAATAGCTGGAGACTGAATGTATTTGATTGAAATGGGTGAGCAGTTACCACCTACCCTAGACACGGAGGGTACACCTGGAGGGTATCCCTCTTCCCTACTTGATGCCAAGAGAGTGTCACCATACAGTATCAGCCTCTAACTGAAAGAACAGGGACAGTAGCCACAGCTGAATTAGATTCCTGAATTGCATGCCATCTACTAAGGAAGTGAGAGGACCAGAGAGCCAGAGTAAAAGGCATGTTAAATACAGATTTTGAAAACTGTCTTGCAGAATGTGGATTTTGTAAATTGTTGTACATTGTGCAGATTTTCAATACTGTAATGAAGGAGTTCTGTGTGTATTTTAAAAAAAAAAACTCTTACAGTATTTTGAAAACCATCATGCAGCACACATATTTTGAAAACCATTGTGCTGTATGCAGATTTTGAAAACTGTCACACAGAATGATGAGTTTAAAAACAACATAATATAGATGTTAAAAATATTAATGCAGCATGTTAAAGTTTTGTAATAATTCCTGTGCAAATGCTTTCATTTTTAATTAAAGATAAATAATTACAAATTAATTAAAAAACACACATTGGCTATAATAGTCATTTGTGATGCATTTGTGCTGCACCAACCCAGTGCTGCACTAAAGCATCTGGCTGCAAGGAGCACTCACCATTCAGTTAGTGAAACGCTGTGTCCATCCTGCTACGCCTGTCTCAATATTGGGCTTTTTAGAAAGCAAGTGAATTTTATTTGGTATAGCTCCTCCTCCCAAAGGCTTAATGCTCTGTACATACAATTTCATTTAATCAACTAACAACATTTGAAACATTTATAAAATCAAATAACAAGCACAGTGGAATCCCTCTCATTCATAATCATATTAAAAATGAGTTCACAAATCCTAGGAAAAAAAGATTGGTGTCAAGAGCCCTTTTAAAAATTCAACACAGACTTGACAAAACTGATTCAGTAAGGCATTCCACATGTACGAGGTGGCCACAGAAATGGCTATTTTACTGAGGATTTCTAAAGGAAAAAGGGAACCACTAGCATATTCTCCCCTCTTGAACAGAGCAACCAAACCAGAGTATATGCTAGCAGGAGATGTTTTATGTTGTCAGGAACCATCTGTTTCAAGACATGCATGATGCATACTGTATGTATCATAACCACAGTCCTGCTAGCGAAGGCTCCCAGAAGCAAAAAATAGCCCGTCTGAAATGGAATAGTGCCATAACTCCGACAGCCATATTCTGTGGCTGGCATGCTGAAGATCACATATTTATGGCATGCACAGTGGCCATTTATTTATTTAAATTTGTTAATCGGGTAAGAGTGCTGAGCAGAAGCCCTTTTTCATGCCCAACCTGACACAAGACAACACATACAATATACACATACAGTACATACAATAAACCGAGAACAATAAGAAATACAAGCATTTGTCAATGCCGAATGTTTGCTTGCTGGCACTGGCATTGGTAGTGTAGAAGTTACAGAGCTGCATAATAGGAATGGCAGCGAAATATTGAACTGAAGCCAACCCCACCACCACCCTGCAGAGAGTGACAGGCATTGGGGTGTGCCTTTGGGTCGTCAGGCATAACGACCACGCCATTTCACCACACCCTACCCAGCAGACACTGACAAGTGTCACGGTGTGCCTTGGAGTCTTTGGCCCTTATGCGCACCCCATTCCATCAGGAAATACGTGAGATGGGTGCAGTATAGGAGAATGGGATGAAGTTTGGGCCCGAAGAGTCCGAAGCACACCTTGATGCCTCTCACTGGCTGCAGGTGTGGGTGGGGTGGAATGGTATGAGCATGACAGGCAAGAATCCCAAGTCACACCCCTGATGCCTGTCATACTCTACAGGGTGGGGTGTTATGGCTGGAAACCCTAACACCTCAGGCATTCATTGGTATTTTCACTCCAAATTTTCAACATGTTTTTTTTGTGACCCCCACCTCATGAACAGTGGCAATATCAGTTTGTTAGCCGAAAACTGCTTTTGCACAGCGACTATGGCATTTGGCACCACAGGTGCAAAAACACATTCCGAACAGGATGTGAAATATGACAGCGGTACTGTTCATGGGGAGGTGTAAAAATGGCAATGTTGAAAATCACCTGTAATCTTAAAAAAAAATGGTGAAGTCACGGCGTCGTGAAACTGTGCAAGCACACCGTAATATAACTAGTTTGGGATTTTTACAGTAGATTGTTAACACAGGCATTTTGGGACCTCCAATCATGAACAGTGTCAGTGTGATTTTCTTTATCTGTCCATACAATGATTTCCCCAGCGACCACGCATCTCTGCACTGAATGTGAAAACACATTTCGGCCATGTTGTGGAAAATGACAGCTGTACTGTTCATAAGGAGGTATGGAAAAATGCCACTGGTGAAAATCTGGACTGAAAATATTACAAATTCATGAACCTACAGTGCGTGGAAACTGCGTAATGCTCCTCATAACACAGTCATTTTATGGGTTTTGCCACCAAATTTTCAACATAGCCATTTAAGACCTCTGCTCATGACCAGTGTCACTGTGATTTTCTTTATCTGTCCCAAACATTGTTTTCGCAAACCGACTGTACCATTGTGCGCTACATGTGCGGAAACACATTTAAGTGAGATGTAAAAATGGTAGCTGCACTGCTCATAAGGAAGTGCTGTAAAATGGCACTGTTGAATCTGATATGCAAATATTACAAATTCGCAAACTTGCCAGCGTGCGTAGGAACTGCGCAACGTGCGCTCTTAAAACAGTCATTTTGGGGAATTTTTTCACCAAATTTTCAACATAGCCATTTTAACACCTCTGCTCATGACCAGTGTCACTGTGATTTTCTTAACATGTCCCATACATTGATTTCGCACACCGACTGCGCCATTGTGCGCTACATGGGCAGAAACACATTTTGGGTGAGATGTGAAAAATGACAGCTGTACTACTCATAAGAAGGTGTGGTAAAATGGCAATGTTGAAAATCTGGAGTGAAAATATTGAAAATTTGCGAACTTACGAGCATGCATAGGAACTCTGCAACGCACGCTTGTAAAACAGTCATTTTTAGGAATTTTTTCACCAAATTTTCAAAATAGCCATTTTAAGACCTCTGTTCATGAACAGTATCACTGTGATTTTCTTAATGTATCCTGTACATTGATTTCACACACCGACTGTGCCATGGTGCACTACATGGGCGGAAACACATTTTGGGTGAGATGTGAAAAATGACAGCTGTACTGCTCATAAGGAGGTGTGGTAAAATGGCAATGTTGAAAATCTGGAGTGAAAATATTGAAATTTTGCAAACTTACGAGTGTGCGTAGGAACTGCGCAACGCACGCTCGTAAAACAGTCATTTTTAGGAATTTTTTCACCAAATTTTCAACATAGCCATTTTAAGACCTCTGCTCATGAACAGTGTCATTGTGATTTTCTTAATCTGTCCCAAACATTGTTTTCACAAACCGACTGTACCATTGTGCTCTACATGTGTGGAAACACATTTTGGGCGAGATGTGAAAAATGGTAGCTGCACTGCTCATAAGGAAGTGCTGTAAAATGGCACTGTTGAAAATCTGGTGTGCAAATATTACAAATTCGCAAACTTGCCAGCGTGCATAGGAACTGCGCAATGTGCACTCCTAAAACAGTCATTTTGGGGAAATTTTTCACCAAATTTTCAACATAGCCATTTTAACACCACTGCTCATGACCAGTGTCACTGTGATTTTCTTAATGTGTCCCATACATTGATTTCGCACACCAACTGCGCCATTATGCGCTACATAGGCAGAAACATATTTGTGAGAAGATGTGAAAAATGACAACTGTACTGCTCATAAGGAGGTGTGTGGTAAAATGAATGTTGAAAATCTGGAGTGAAAATATTGAAATTTTTGCAAACTTATTTAGCTGCATGGAACTGGCAAGAACGACGCTCATAAAAACAGTCATTTTAGGAATCTTTTCACAATTTTTCAACATAGCCATTTTAAGACCTCTGCTCATGAATGGTGTCACTGTGATTTTCTTAATGTGTCTCATACATTGATTTACGCACACCGACTGTGCCATTTTAATGCTACATGGGCAGAAACACATTTTGGGTGAGATGTGAAAATGACAGCTGTACTGCTCATAAGAAGGTGTGGTAAAATGGGAATGTTGAAAATCTGGAGTGAAAATATTGAAAATCTCGAACTTAGCGTGCGTGGGAACTCTTGCTTCTGCGCTAATACAACAAGTCATTTTTAGGAATTTTCCACAAATTTTCAAAATAGGCTTTTGAGAGCCCACCTTATGAACACTGGCAGTGTCGTTTGTTAATCATTCGGAAGGTGATTTTGGCACAGTGGCTGCGAAATCACCCCTGAGCCAATAACGCCATGACAGTGCAAGAATTCATGAGAGGGTCCCAAAACCCCATGTTGAAAATTTGGTGCAAAAACTCAAAAATACCTGAGATATGCAACAAAGTTGAAAACCCCATTATACAGCTTACGGCATTTCTCAGTTTGCGGTCGGCTTTGAAGAGTGCAGGCGTGTTCCCGGTCCACGAAGATCATCGCGCTGGACTCGGAGGTAAGTATGGGGTGAGAGGGTGGGGTGTGGGGAGGCAGGGTGCGCGAGTGGGTGGGTGCGGGTTGTGGGGGGTGCATGGAGACTGCGAGGACAGTTTTTCTTTACAGGTTTTTAAAAAGATGATGCGGTACGTTGCCACACTGGGTGGGCTCCCAGCGTGGCAGAAGGACGGCTGGGGTGTGGAGCCGGCGGGGATTGGGCACCCCATCAGCCATGGCATCTGTTGCCACGCTGGGGTGGGCTCCCAGCATGGCACCCTGTACTCGGGGAGGGGAGACAGTGAAGCCAACGGGGGATTGGGCACCCCCATCGGTGACAGCATGGGGGGTTGGGGAGATACAGTGGAGCCAATGGGGATTGGGCAACCCGTCAGCCATTACATCATTTGCCATGCTGGGATGGTCTCCCAGCGTGGCACCTGGATCTTTGGGAGGGTGTGGAGCCGGCGGGGATTGGGCACCCCGTCGGCCCTTGCACTGTGGAGGGAGCGCATGAGCATGCAGTGTGCGTGCGTGCGGCTGTGTGTGTGTGGGGAGAGCTCTGCTCACTCAAGCGGAGCTCTCCCTTTCAACTGTATGCCACTGCATTTTCAGCTGTCATAGACAGCTGGAGCAGTGATTGGCGCTCTGCGACCGCGCCTGCAAATACACTGACTGAATTGGAAGAGGCTGACACACCTCTGGAAAACTCATATGATGGCACTATGTTTCTTGCATATGCATGCAAGCAAACATAAAAATAAACAAAAATCATTATACATCAATTAAAACATGTATATCTATCCAATGACATCAAGTATTCTTTCAGTCTTATCTTGAACATGCACAGGGCCGCATAACTAATGCATGTCACAGTGTCCATTTGCATGTCACAGTGTCCATTTCCATGTCATTATGTGGCAATTAGCAGCCCACCACAATGTATCCATTTACACATATGAGAGGTATTGTACAGAATCCCAGCTGCCCCCACATGGGAGCCCTACCCACCTATGCCATCCCTGGCAGTCTAGCAGAACCCCCTCCCACACCCAATTCCTGTTAGCATTATGGCACTTACTAAAGCCCTTCCCTGGCTGTCTAGTGGACCTCTACCTCACCCAGTCCCTGCTGTATTGTAGAACTGTACTAAATTCCTTTCCTGGTCATGCAGTGTTGGAATTACAGGGGGTCTTGCCAAGGCTTGGCCCCCCTAGCTCTGAAGGTATCACTGCCATTGACTTATCATGGGAAGAGGGGCTCAGTTTAAACATAGGACCCTCATAGCCCCTCCCCCAGATCCCTAAGCTCATAAAGTGAAAATCCAGCACTGCCTGGTGGTCTAGTGAACCATCATCTTCACCCGATCTGGTGCTGTGGAAATGTACTGATGCCCATCCCTGGCAGTTTAATGTTACCCCCCCCAACCATTCACTTTCAAAGCCCCCTTCCCCAGCCCACCCATTGAATAACCATTTCCACCCTATGTCAGTCCTTAATTCACCCATTTATCCATAGGTGAACTGCCATCAGATTCTCAGATATTGACTGGAACAGGCCCCTCACTCACCACCTGAGCCATCTGCCATCTGACTGATAGGTAGAGATCATGGACTTAGTGTAAAAGCCATTGTTTCTACAGTAGGCGTGCATTCACTCCTTGTCAGTCAGACAGCATTCTTATATGGTGAGAGAAGGGTCTGTGCCAGTTGTTGTCTGTGGACCAGATGGTGGCTCACCTACTGATAGGTGGATGAGTAGGGGGCCGACAGGGGGTGTTGGTGGTAGGTGCCCACTAGGTGAGTCAGGGTCGGGGGCTTTTTGGGGGATAATACTAGATTGCCAGGGATAGGCTTTAGTATATTTCCACAGTATCAAATTGGTTGGGGGAGGCAACTTGGCTGCTAAGGAAAAGCTTTTGTACAGTTCAAAAATACTGACAGGGATTTGGTGAGAAAAAGGGTTTACTAGGCTGCAACTGAAGGGTTTGTATAGTTCCACAATACTGACAGGGTTCAGTTAAGGGAGTGGGGTTCATTAAACTGCCAGGCATGGGCTTTAGTACAGTTCTACAATACTGTCAGGGATTGGGTGAGGGAAGAGTGTCCATTAGACTGCCAGGGTTTGGATCTTTTATATTGCACAGTACTGACAGTAGTTCGGGGTAAAGGAACCAGTTGACTGTCAGGGTTGGGATCTGCAATATATAGCTCTGTACTAACACGGATACAGCATCTAGAAGTGGAGGCCACCAGCACCAGTACTACTGGGGGGGGGCAGGGATCACACACCACTGAGAACACTGATGAAAGCAGGGTTTCATTAAGAGATACCATTCAGTTAGTTGGAGTATACAAAGCAATAACTAGCTGGTGTGGGTCATTGAAGCCAAGGCGTTTAATGCAGCCCACACCAGCTGGTTGTCTGATATACTCAACTAACTGAATACTACTACTAACACATGAGCTGGGTGAGTTTTAAGTTTTGTTATATCTTTGTGCAGTATAAGTAAAGTGCAACTGCAAAAGGATGGCAAGAAAAGAATGTCGGTCTGTGGCATCTCAGCTGCCCACTCCAGATGTAGCTCCTATCAACATGCTGATTGTCCTGTTTGAGCCTTCTTAAAGAAATCAAAATAAAACAAATAACCACCAAGGAATAAAAAACTAACCACCATTTACATCCATAGCTACAACTACAAGGTCTAAGTTACTCGCTCCTGCATTCCCCCTCTTTCTCTCTCTCTCTCTCAGATGGGTCTCACTACTGTATTGTCTGCCAGCACTCTGTCCATTTGAGAAAAAAAAATTAAAACTACCATTTTCTAGTGTTTGCTCCTTGTGGCTGTGCTATCTTTATCCATGGCAAGATACAGACAGCTCCTTTCAGCTACACAGTGTAAGTCACCCGATACCTTGGAGTGAAGCAGGTGGACGGTGTCTGCATTGGAGGTGTATAACTGATTGTAGATGTGGCAAAAGTTTGATTAACCAACTGTGGGGGGAAGGGGATTAGTTGAATAACCAACTCTGTAGGAGGGGTTTAGTTGAATAACTGACTCTGGGTGTGTTTTGAGGTAGTTTGTGGGAAAATAACTGGCAGGAGTTCTGCATTCTGATTGACTTAGAGTAAATACCACTCATATAATAAGCATTAATCAGGGCTGTCACTGCCTACTAAAGCCATTGAACATGCCATTGTATCCTGTATGCAAGAGGACACCTTCATTTGCAAGGTAACTGTGATGCAGTCTGTGTAACAGCACTATTCACTGTGCGCAGTACCAGGTAAGGTAAGGTAAGGCAAGGCAACTTTTATTTCTTAGGCGCCCAATCCCAGAGGCTCTGGGTGCTTAAAAATATAGACATTTCAAAGAGATAGGACAGTCAGGGATACATAAATAATGCTAGAAATTATAAAATGTAATTTTATTTATTTAGTTTTTGTTAACCGGGTAGGTGCACTAGCCATAAAATGACTATTTTCAGGCATGACCCGGGAGAGTACAACAAAAAGAGAACAGCTGAACAACAGCAACATGGGTACAATAATACAAATAAAGGAACAGTACAGCAGTGCTACAAAAATACAATGGGTAGAAACAACAAAAAATAATGGCAAGCATTATACAGATAATGGCAGTAAGATATATAAAAGTGCAGAAACCACGGACCCGACCTGTGGAGTGAAAGGGTTAATAAGATAGTAAGGTTATATAGAGAGAAATGTGAGGAATGTTCAAACATAACAAGAAAGACTGACAGAAGGAAGGTCAGGGGTGGTAACTGGCAAAACAACAGTGGATGGTCAGCAACAAGGTTCGAGAAGGAAGACAGCTAGTAGTCAAGAAGTTATTTACAAAGAGAAGGAAAAATATGGGGAGGGGAAGAGGAGACAGTCTTGGAGCTGGATTAGAGCAGGGGTGACATTACTGGTAAGTCTCAGGAGCTTCAGGTTGGGTCAAAGCATGTACAAACATCAGCTAAGGATAGATAACGACGATATTCACTTTTAAATCCAAAGTGAGACTGAGACAGCCAGAGATTGAGTAGAAGAGCATTCCATAGCCTGGGAGCAGAGAAGTGGAAGGCCCCTGTGCCTTTAGTCGTCCGACAACTTGGAACATAGAGCAATGATTTGTCAGCTGATCACAGGCCATGGGAGGATGGTTGAGGGACCAGCAATGCCGCCAGCTGGGATGTTTTTTTTTCCCAGATGATCGAGTCCATTAGTGATCCAAGGTAGTATTGTCTACTGGCAGAGGGTGAGAGCCAATTCAGATCCTTATAAAGAAGGCAGTGATGTTTGAGTCGAGGCGACGAAGAGGCAAATTGGCATATATTGTTATGTTATGTCCCATTTAGTAGGGAGATTTTATGGGCAGAGGTAAGAATAGAGGCACCATAAGTAAGGGTTGGGCAGAAATACCTCGGGCAATTGCTAATTTGACGAGGGTAAGCATGTAGCCGTTTTGTAAGCTACCCCAGTTTTGAGTTTACAGCTTTGCACGAGGACTGAATGTGAAGATTAAAATCCAGGGACTGGTCCAGCAGGATCCCAAGGTACTTGAAGGAAGTAACATTTTCAAGTGGAAATCCTCCTGGGTGAAGAACCTCCAGCAATCTAGAACAGGCCTTAATCTTCGGTGCGGAACCTAGGAGCATGGCTTTCATTTTCTTTTTATTTAGTACAAACTTACGGTCTAGTAGCCAGTCTAAGACCTTATTGAAGTCTGAAGTAAGTGATGTGTTTATGCAGGCAATACTAGAAGAACTAGTATAGATGATCAGGTCATCAGCATAGAGAATAGCTGAGCAGGATTCCAAGACCTCAGCTGCATTGTTGATAAAAATTGAGAACAGAAGGGGCCCAAGGATAGAGCCCTGGGGGACCCCAAGGTTGACAGTAGACATGCTGGACAGGGAGGAGTTAAATTTGACAGCTTGTGACCTGTTTGACAGGTAGCTACAGAACCAGTCCACAACAGGGGTAGAGAAATGGAATTTATGGAGAGTGGAGAGAAGCAGAGGATGGTCTACAAGATTGAAAGCCTTAGTGAGGTCAATGAAGATGGCACCTGTGAGTTTTCCAGAATCCATGTTGGACAGAATATCAGTAGTTAGTTGAAGAAGAGCCATGGTGGTGCTATTTCCTTTTCTGAAACCATGCTGGGTGTCTGAGAGGAGATTGTAGCGTGTAAGGTAGTCAATGTTCTGTGATGCAACTATTTTCTCTAGGATCTTTCTAATGACAGAGAGTATTGCTACAGGTCTGTAATTGGCCATGTCCTTTGGGTCACCTTTTTTAAAGACAGGCATTACTCTTGCAGATTTCCATAGGTCCCACACAGTGCTATGGATAAGGGATAAAGTGTAGATTCTGGCAATCAGAGAGGCAATGAAGTGCAGCAGCCAGCTTAAGAAGATGAGGTTCCAGTGAGTCAGAACCAGAGCTGATATTGGCAGATATGGATCTCAGTAATTTCAGAACTTCCGCTCTTGATATAGCCTTGAAATAGAATGGTGGCGCTGGAGGAGCATCATATGACAGGGCAGTATGGTTGTCTGATGGTAGTATGGTAGGTAGATTGGAGTGTGATTCACTAGGTTGTAAAGCCAAGGTATAGTGTGACAGATCAGAGAAAAGATTGTTAAAACTGTTTGAGATGGTCCTAGGGTCATCACAATGTGCCCCATTTATGATCATTTCATCAGGAGTGACCGACTGCGAGGTACCCAGAAATGTTTTGAGATGGGCCCAGAATTTCCTCGGGTCGCAGGCTGAGCTTTGAAGAACGTCCTTGCAGTATTTGCTTTTAGCAGCTCTAACTTGTCTCTTACATCTGTTCCTTAGTTCACGATAGACAATAAGATCTGACTGTAGGCCAGTTTGTTTGTAGCGAATCCAGAGCATGTTCCTCTGGCACAGATTAGCAAGGAGGTCTTTATGCAGCCACCTCGTCTGTTTTCCTCTGACCCTCCCAGTAGTCTTGGGGGCATGTTTATATTGAATGGTAAGAAATTAATTTATGAATATCTATAGAGCAACCTCCACATCCTTTGTTTGATAGATACCTGCTCGGTCGATATTGGAGACATCATAGAGAAATGCATCCTGGTCAATATGAGCTAGATTTGTAAATGTTATTAGTCTTGATGGAGGAGATGGAGGCGCAACCATAGATAGGATACAAAAAGTGGATGAGTGGTCTGTTAGTGCATCTGCAAGGATTCCTGTTTTCGACACATGTTACATGTGGTTAACCATCCCCCAGTCTAGGAGTGTACCCGTTTGATGGGATGACGTGGCTCTAGTCACTTCAGAGATCAACTGGTGAAAATTATAACTATGTGTGAGTGATTGCAAGGATATTTGAGCTGACCCTAACCAACTGAGGTTAAGATCACCTAGGATGACAGCCTCATTATGATTTACAGTCTGGGAGGTGATGTCAAGGAGTTCTTGAAGACCTAATATTCTCCCAGCAGGGGGATTATAGGCACAGATAATATGAAGCTTCTTTCCCCCAATACAATAGTTGCCTGTATGAATTTGCACACTGCAGGAGAGGTAGATGCCAGGACAATAGAGATGTTGAGGTGGTTTATGAAGAATAGGGCAACTCCACCTCCACGCTTGGATGACGATCTATCCCACCGGAACAGGGAATAGTTAGGCAAAGAGCATACGTCATCAGGTATAGCGGGTTTTAGCCAAGTTTATGTGAGACAGAGTACATCAGAATTGTAGAGTTTCACCCAGGCCTCGAGTTCCACATGGTGGCAGGTAAGACTTCTGATATGTGATATGGGCAATTAATAATCCTTTCTTGGACATGCCAGATAACTCATTTGGGGAAAAGAAACAGGTAGGTGGACCTGGATTTAGTTTGACATCCCCAGATAGCAGAATAATGATCATGGCTAGGAACCAAAGCCTTGCACAGTGGCAGGTTAGGGTGAAAGCACATCTCCATGGCAGCTTCCTCTTGGCATGTAGAGGGTAATAGATGCTGCCGCTAACAAGGAGGATAGGGTTAGGCTGAAGATCAGGCTTTGTCTCTGCAATCAAGTTAGAGAAACTAGTTGCGGTAAGCCTCTGAGGAGTCTTTTGCCATTTGGTTACATGGGAGAGCCCATGTGGCAGTGTCCAGGCGGAGTAAAAGGACAAATGACAAGAGTGCCCATAGCAGACTATACTTCACCATAGTGTTACTATTTGACTTGGGTAGGAAGGCTAGTGGTATACTGAGATAGAGGATTAGCTCTTAGGGATAAAGAGATAGTGTGTGTAAAATTAAGACTGCCAAGGGTGACCGTGTTACACCGTTTTAACCCTTGGCCGAAATTAGAGATAGAGCAAAAACAACTAAGTGTTTCCTGCTAGCAAAGCAATTATTTAGAAGAAGTGGATCAGAGAAGCAGAAAGTAAAGCCCCGCAAAGGTTAATTAGGAAAACAGACCAGCCGGAGATTCTACTTGTGGTAAAGATTACAGTGAGGAAATGAAGACCTATTCAACATATGTTAGAAGGCACCCCTAGTGGCGGAATTTTATAAGGAACCAATGGGAGACTAGACAGATAGCAGTAATGTTCGGCAAAAGTCAATGCAAAGCAGAGGGCGCCGAAGCCCAGAGACTGATAATCTGATAGAGAAAAGGCAGGGCCAAACAGTGGCCGAGCAGAGAGCAGCAGTCCAATTAGAGGAGGGTGGCAGCAGGTGGCCACCTATCAAACCTGCACAGTGCTACCCCGGAGCAGCCCAGACACTTAACCAGATTTGAAGGTGTCCTATTTGTCAGGAGGATGGAGGTTGGGCAGCTGGCAGGATTAGCAGCGCCGCTCACTGGCAGCACGATCAGGTGCAGTGGATCTATTTTAAGATATAAAATGTAGGTTAAGATAGGATGTTATTAGCTGGGGGGGGTACCAAGGCAACTTGAAAATTATTCAGGGTAGCAAGTGAGGAAGCCCAGGTATGGAACTGCACAGTAGATAGCAGAGCAGGCGCTAAGCAAAGCTGATAGGCAAGCAGATGGTGAAAATAGGAAGATGTCTTTAAAGGGAAGACAGGACAAGTGTTAGGCCTAATAGCTGCACACTGTATCTTTAAGAGGAGATGCAATATTAGTGAGCGGGGAGGATGAACATTGCTAGGGGTGGTGTCAAGGGGGAGGGAGAGTATTTAATAAAGGCTCGAGGTAGGGGATGGGAGGGTGGCGCAAAATTCAAGCAGCAAGGAGACAGAAGGACAGAAAGTGAAAGAGAAATTGAATTATTTGCAGGGCAAAGCTTACAACTGTGACCCAAATGGAATCTGGTCTAAACAGAAAAAACTATATCACTTTAAACTTAGTTTCTGATCCAGGGTAACTTACCACTGGACCTTAAAACAAAGAGAACTGTAATATTTTACAATCTACAAACCTGCAGCCTAAATGAACTTGCACTTCAAACTACCCTTGGAGTGCAAAATTGCTGTAAACAGGCTTAGGTTTGTGTTTAAGTTAGGATTTACAAGACAATTTGGAGAGACTTAACCAGTATCACAATCAGAATATAACATTAGCTTAAGGTCGAGAGGAAACAGCAGTAGCAAAGAATTAAAGAACTGCAGCAGCCCATTAGCAGGCAGAGTCGATGGTTCTGGACAGTCCAGTTTCTGCAGCGTACCTTCGGTCTGGTGACTGGCAGGCAGTACAGCGAGGAAGGCAGCTGGTGGACAGAAGGGGTCCGCCCGGCTGCTTGCAGCAGCAGAGGCACCCATGTCAAGGTTGAAGCTAATGGGAGAAATCAGAAACAGCTAGAGGTTATAAAGTTGTAAGAAAGAGAGTGTTTACAGCCGGGGGGGGGGGGGAGTTATTCACTTCAGAGCAGAAAATTAACAGACTGGAGCTATGGCACCAGTAGCTGGTCAATGAGAACAAAGAGTAGTGACAGGAGGACAGTTAAGAAAGGGTGTAGATGTCTAGGCCCAGAGACGCCTCACAGCAGGAGGAAATTCTAACTGGAGGAATATGGCTGAGACAGAAAGGTAGACAGAAATGGTATTAGTTGCAAGGCTTAACTTAGGACTGAAGCACAAAGAAACCACGTCTACACAGGAGAATAAGGACAAAAATTCAAGCAGCAAGGAGACAGAAGGACAGAAAGTGAAAGATAAATTTAATTATTTGCAGGACAAAGCTTACAACTGTGACCCAAATGGAATCTGGTCTAAATAGAAAAAACTATCACTTTAAACTTAGTTTCTGATCCAGGGTAGCTTACCACTGGACCATAAAACAAAGAGAGCTGTAATATTTTACAATCTACAAACCTGCAGCCTAATGCTCCACCCCCACCCTACAGAGAATGACAGGCACTGAGGCTATGACTTTGGGTCATTGGCCGTAACACTCATGCCATTCCACCCCCAACCTGAAAACACTGACAGGTGTCACAGTGTGTCTTGGGGTATTCAGCCCTAAAGGTCACCCCATTTCATAAGGAAATAAGCTGAGACGGGTGCAGTATAGGAGAATGGGTTGAACGTTAGGGCCAAAGAACCCAAGGCACACCCAGACACCTGTCACTATCTGCAGGGTGGGGGTGGAATGGCGTGAGCATCGCGGCTGACGACCCCAAGGCACACCCCTGATGCCTGTCAGTCTCTGCAGGGTGGGGGATGAAGTGTTATGGTTGGAAACCCTAATGCCCCTGGTGTTTGTTGGTATTTTCACTCCAGATTTTCAACATGGGCTTTTTGGGACCCCACCTCATGAACAGTGGCACTATCATTTCGTTACTCAATCCTGAAAGGTGATTTCGCACAGCGACTGTGCCATTCCGTGCCACAGGTGCGAAAACACATTTCAGGCAGGATGTGAAAAATAACAGCTGTACTGTTCATGAGGCAGTGTGGAAAAATGGCTATGTTGAAAATTTGGAGTGAAACTATTGGAAATTACCAAAGTTCCGTATGTGTGTAGGAAAAGTTCAATGAACCTGCATAACATGGCCATTTTTAGGAATTTTTCAACTAAATTTTCAACATGGGCTTTTTGGCACCCCACCTCATGACCACTGGCACTGTTGTTTCTTTAATCGGTGCTGAAAGGTGATTTCTCAGAGTGACTGCGCAATCCTGCACCAGAGGAATGAAAACACATTTCAGGCAGGATGTGAAAAACAACAGCTATACTGTTGATGAGGCAGTGTGATGAAATGTGTATATTGAAAGTTTGGAGTGAAAGTTGTATGGCCTCTAAACAGATCTAAAATCAGTACTGTGCGCTGCTCATCAGGGAGATTCATTTGTGCTTTTACTTTATTAATGTATGGGACAATCACTTTGTTGGTGTATAGCACAGTGGTGTTAGAATTAGCCCAATGGTTTTCAGTATGGGTAATGCACCAATCAGCAGGGAATGAGAAATGTGGGTGGCATTGATCAGTTTTCCCCTGGTAAACCACAGTGACTTGTCATTTGTCACCGAGACCAGACACTTCAATTGACTGATACTGTCCATTGTCCATTGGGAGCACGGTATCAAGTTTACACCTGTTTTATCTAGGTTAAGAATAAGTTATTTTAGTACAAGTTCTTGCATTGCTGCTGTTGCAATTCACTTCAAGAATTGTGCCTTTAAGTCTGGGAAGTCAGTAGGGGTTTTTCGTGCTGCTTTTGTGCCCTTTCTTCTATTGAACCCCATGCAGTTAAGGAATAACCAGGACCACTGCTTAGAAAATGAAAGGGTGCCACCATTTTCAATGAGCATATGTGTGTGTGTAGTTTTTACAATGCCAGTCACTATTGCAGCCAAAACACGACCATTAACTACAGCACCCTCTGCTCGGAGAGACTTAATGATCGCTCTCAATTCTTTTTCCACATCCTCCATAAGGAGTGGTGGGCGACCTCGGGGTTTAATGGGCAGATTTTCTCTAATGTATGGGGGTCAGGGTTTTCTTTTAGCTTCAGCAGGTAGCCTCTTTTAAAAGTTCTTACAGTACTTTCATTAATTTTAGATTTATACTTAGTGTCATAAAATCGTACCGCATTCATTACCCCATGCTGAACTGCGTATTGGCCAACCTCAAAACGGACCTCAGAGGGATACACACAACGGACCATTTTCCTTTTCTTTGGAGGGGGAGATGTATTAGCAAGCTCCTCCGTGACATTCTCTGCCATGAGTCTCGAGACACCAGCAGTAACATTCAGCAACTCAGCGTCAATGTATGCAGTGCTGAGTAGTCACGCTTTGTTGATTTTTTTTTTTTTATCTGGAGTGTGTAACCATTTGAAGAGAGACATGTTTTTATGCGCTGGTCAGTAATCCAAAAGAACAGACAAGAAACAGAGCTATGCTGACCACAACATATTAGTACTGTATAAGACACCTATCAGGTGAAAGCTAGCTGTCAGCCAGTAGCGGAGTGCAATAGTAATTTGACGCACTACTGAACATGAGAGCAAGACCGCGATATAAACTCGATGTGATATTAAATAGTTTTACAGTATGTGATGGTCAGATGTTCAGAGCCTGAGCTCCAGTAGGGGAAAAAAGAGAACAAATTGGGGAGATTTTTTTGCAGTTTTTTTTGCTCTTACCTATAGCCCAGACAGTTTGGAATTTTGTTCTGAAATTTTCAGGCCGAAAGGGCTTGCTCTAGAGTGATGTCTTTTGTTGGTTTAGTGAAAAAATGTTAGTCTGTTTCCAAGTTATAAGGATTTGGAATTATGGTTTTGCGCATGCTCAGTAGGATTCTTCTAATAGATGTTTGAAACAAAAGAAAAATGTTTGACTCACAACAAAAAAATCTCCTTTTTTGAGCTGTGATTCTTCCTTTGTAAGCCAAAATTCTTCCTTCGTATGGGTGCCATCTTGTTTTTGATTGTAACTAAAACAAATGCTCAAAACCTATACAAAGCATGTATTTTCAAAAAACAAACACCTGAATCTAGGTAAATGGGACTGATTTAGCTAGATTTTGGTGTTTGTTTTTTTGAAAATTGCCCTGGAAATAACATTTCTGGGCACCTGAAAATCAGGAGTGCCCAACTTAGCGAGAGGAGCTGTTCACCCACATTCTCTGTAAGAGAATAGTGGGACTTTCTTGACTTGTGAAGCCACAGCTGGAGTCACAGATACACAGAAGGTGACGGCAGATAAGGACCATGTGGTCCACCTAGTCTGCCCCTTTTCCCTACCTAATGCAATACCACAGACCCTAGCTGATTTGTGACTTACCCCCTCTTTCCTATTGCTAGAGTACTCTCATGTCTATCCCATGCATTCTTGAATTCCCCTACTGTTTTTGCCCTCACCAACTTTGCAAGGAGGCTGTTCCAAGCATCCACTGCTCTTTCCTGTGAAAAAAGTACTTCCTCATGTTGCCCCTGAGCCTACCCTCCCAGCTTCATATCATGCCCTCTATCCTGCTACCAGCTTCAGTTTCAGCAGTTAGCTAGTGACCATGATCTCTCTCCTCCTCTTCTTTCTATCTATCTATCTATCTATCTACCTACCTACCAATCTCTTTATCTATCTCTCTATCTTTCTATGTTTTCATGGTTCTTAAGTGGATCAGGGTGCCCACCGCCAGTATCACTTCTTTCTACCCCCTCCCCTCCAGATCACCCACCTCTCCATTTCAATGTTGAATTTGATAATAATAATAATGTAAGCAGACCCGGGCACCCACCCCCAGTACCGCTTCTCTCGCCCCCTCCCCTCCACATCTGCCTGCCCCCCCTTCTGACATCCCTAGGAACAGGGCACAGCCTCTTCTGGCTGTGGGGCCCTACAACCAGAAGCAGCTGTGCCCTGCTCCTAGAGATGCAGCAATTCCTCACTGCTGCCATCCCCTCTGTGCCCAACCACCAGCTCTAATCATGTACATCTCTTCACTGTCCACTGAGCCAGCTTGAGCTCTAGCACTGGCTCCCTCTACAATTGGCCTACTGGGTAGATGAGGAGCACTCCGATTGGTCCACTCATGGGACTCTGTGCTACCATTGACTGAGCTTTCAAGCCTGCCCTGGAATGCTAGCTCAGTCCCCACTGCCACTCCAAAGCACGGGTCCTGCTCCTCAGCTTCTCTTTTGAATTACCTAAGGCTAAATTTCAGACTAAATTTTCTCCTGCCCTTCTACTCCGGCCCCAACCTCTATTAAATACACCAAAGCTCCTCCCTCACCCATCTTCCCCTCTCCAATTGGATACTGGACAAGATCAAAAGTCAATGAGCACTCAGAAGCATGTAAATGTGTTGCTCGTTTATTCCAAAAAAAGACAATACCAGAACCCCTGCGCTTCGGCTCACGCCTTCAAAGGTGTATGCTGAAGCGTAGGGGTTCTGGTATTGTCTTTTTAGGAATAAACAAGCAACACATTTACCCACTTCCCAGTGCTCATTTACTTTTGATTTTGGTTTATTTTGAGGGTTGCACCTCACGTATTGAGCACCCGCTCGCATTGCTGCATGGTCTTCCTCTTTGTTTTGTGGTTACTGGACAAGGCTGGTACAGTCTAATAGCCAGAGTACCCTATTTCTTATTGTATTAAGCATGCTCTCGTAAGGGTGCCAAGGTTACTAACCCCAGGTAGTACTAAGATCCCTATGCCAGGGACTGCAAAATAATACCTATTTTTTACCTCCTGCTTTCGTTAGGTTGCCTGCCCCACTGTATTCATAGAGGCTCCTCTAAAGCAGCCTGGCTCAGCTTAAAGCGGCCTTCCTCTAAGCACCCTGCCATTGCTTACTCATTCCTACTTCTGTCGCGACTTCTTTCCCCACCTTTTACAGGGATACCACCTGTGACCACAATCACCTCTAAAATGAACACATGTTTGACTCTCATCATACTGGCCTCAATGACGGCCCTGCTTCTGGCTGCTGATGCTTGTACAAGAATACTGGCTCCACAACCCCTCTCAAAAACTCGGACACACCAATCCTTGTGGATGGACATAAGCTCACCCTCATGAGCGAAATCCTCTTAGCACTACTATCAAATTATGAACACCGATTGCTCGGCCTATTTGTGCACTCCCTCACCTCCCTGTCCCCCCACTGGCTCCCTCCAATGTGCCTTCTGCTTAAATTTATCCTCCTTTCTGGTGATGTAGAAAGAAACCCATGCCCCACAAACACCCATATCGACCATATAGACACCACCTGGATAAAACACCTCGGACTAAAAATTGCCCACATGAACATTTGCAGTCTCAAATAAAAGTTCCCTGAACTTGAAGCGTGGGTATCCCTATATAAGCCGCAGGTGTTAGGTTTCTTAGAGACCTGGTTAAAACTCTACCACCCTGACTCCTCAGTTCAACTACACGGTTACTCACTCCTGCACCTGGAAAGACCAGGAAGGAAAAGGGGTGGGGGGTGTGGCACTGTATGTGCAAGAGCACATCACTGCCACCACCACCAATTGCTCAACCCCTCCTCCTCGAGTGAGTGGCTCCTCGCTGAGATAACCCTAGGCAAATCTAAGAAACTCTACTTAGGCTGCTGTTATAACCCCCCACAGGAGGCATCCTAGGCCTATCAAACTTCTTAGATGGCATAGGGAACACAGCACCCCCCAGAGATACAATTGTGCTTGAAGATTTCAATCTCAATTGGCTGGATGCCTCTGCACTAGAGTATGCAAACCTGCTGAAAGAGTACAACCTGGAGCAGCTTATCTCCTCCCCCATCAGACACAATGCTTGCTCACAAAACCACTCCCTTATTGATTGGGTTGCCACTAACCGGGCAGACTTGATCCTCCAAGCAGGTACAATGTATGACTCTATCAGTAACCACACCCCAACCTATGCTATACTGTCCACCAAATCAAGCTATCCCCCCCACAAACTCCTGTCCTTCAGAAAGGTTGCCTGCAAAGATCCCAGGCCTGTACTCAAAGACGCTTGGGCAATAAATTGGTCTGCCCTCTACCATCTCAGTAATATCTCTGATGTGGTCACTTTCTTTACCGCCACCCTCTCTCACCTACAAGACATACATTCCCCCCTCACAACCAAAAGGGTAAGAGGGGGCTGTACCAGTTGGCTATCCAGCGATCTATTGGCACTAATGAAAGACCGGGATAGCAAATGGAAAGCATACAAGGCGTCCCCCTCCACCCAACTCTGGAATACCTATAGACAACTGCACAACACCTGCAAACGCACTGCAAAATTGCAAATATTACCTGAACCAACAAAGCAAAAACCATTGCAATTCACGTAATTTCTGGGCCTCCATTGGCTCACTCCTAAACCCCAGGACAAACGGCAAATAACTCAACTTACATCCCCCTCTGGTTCCATCTCTGACCCTACTGAGATTGGCAATGCTTTCAATGCTAAATTCACAGACTTATCCTCCTATCTCCCTATCTCAGCAAACTCCCCCAAACACCTCTCCAGCCTCGAACCCCCAGCCAATCGACCACACCTCATCATCTACCACCACCCTGCCCCCACCCTTCCATTTCAGGGCCATTGGGCAAAATGTCACCATCAAACACCTGAAGTTGCTGGACAAATGGGCAGACTAGATGGGCCTGGCGGTCCCCTTCTGCCGTTAGTTTCCTATGTTCCTAAATCTCTCCAGGCCAGAGGCAGTCCTAGTAGTGATGGACTATACCCTGCTTTCCTAAAACTTATCTCCCCGCAATTGTTAAACCCCTCACCTTCATTTTCAACCTCGTCCTTACCACATCTACTGTTCCTGACTCCTGGAAACATGCAAATGTGGTTCCAATCTTTAAAGCTGGTGATCCACTCTCCCCTGACAACTATAGGCCCATCTCCCTCCTCCCCCACTGAAGTAAACTGCTCAAAAAGATTGTACTCTTCCAACTGTCAGGGCATCTAGAAAAATACAATCTCCTCTGTCCCCTCCAGCATAGCTTCTGCAAGCACCACAGTAACTCCTCTGCCTTGGCCCTTTTTTCAGATCATGTTCTAAGAAACATGGATCAGTGCAAAGCCACAGGAGCTGTCTTTGTAGATCTGTCAAAAGCATTTGACCTCATTGACCACTACCTCCTCCTCTTCGCCCTGTGTCTGTTGGCTGCTCCCCTGGTATTGCTGCCTGGCTCCACAGCTATCTCTCCAACAGGTCCCAGTCTGTTATCATTGGTAAAGCATCCTCTGCTGCGATCCTGGTACACACTGGAGTCCCCCAGGGCTCCATACTCAGACTCCTGCTTTTCTCCATGTTTGTTAATGCACTCCCAAGGGATAGCATCAGTTGTAAAGCACTTCTCTATGCAGACAACCTGGTCCTCTACCACAGCGATAAATCTATTGGATTGATCTCCTCCATCCTCACACAAAATTTTGGTTCCGCCCATCAGTGGTTCCTCTCAAATAAGCCCCTAGTCAATGAAAAAAAAGACCAAAGCTATGCTCTTTGGCTCTAAGCCCTTCCTCACCAAAGCCACCAAAACCAACTCCTCCCTCCTAGTACTCACCCCAGCAGGCCTCCCCTTGAAAATGTCCAGTCCTTCAAATATCTAAGTGTTACCCATGACTCCTCCCTTTCTTTCTTTGAACATGTTAGCAACATGGTGTGGAGAATTCACCAGAAATTAGGCACTGCATACCTGCAAACCTTTCCTGTCTGCCGAGGCATGCCTTGCCATCACACATGGTAATCTACTGCCCCTCCTTGATTATTGCTCCCCAGTCTACTCACAGATATCCTCCACCTTGCACCGGTGACTAAACTCTACATACAACTCTATCTGTTGATTCGTCCTTCAAGCCCCACACTGTACCCACCACTGCACTTTCTACCAGTCCTTAGGATGGCTCACTCTACAAGGTCGTTTCGATTATGCAATGGGCTGTCTGGTGGACAACTCACTTAGAAACCAACACCTGTCCCCCTGCTCACTCCTCCTGATGGATAGATTGGTTTCAGGGGCTCTTAGGGTATCCTTAGTCCCCCCACTAGAAGTACCCCACTTCTCCACTGCCATCGGAGTTTGTGCTTTCTCCATCTCAGCACCCTCCCTATGGAACAAACTCCCACCTTCAATCTGCTCATCATCCACCCACCTGGCTTTTAAGCAGAATCTAAAAGCCTGGATCCTGACTGCTGCTAGCTGTCACTGCACCCAACATTAATATCTAGGGCCTACATTTCGCCCATGTTCTGTAACGGGCAGACGGAACTGTTTGATCCTGCCTATCCAGCCTCTCCTTTTCTCAAAACTGTCTCTTCCTTTGCCATACCCCTTCATCAAATACTCAAACCTGCCCCTGATCCCTCTGTGAACCTTTAATCCCTAAGAAACAATGAAAATGCTTGCTGCCTGAACCTGCATAACTATTGTGGTTAGCATCTGTATGGAATTAGAACATGATATTATATGCTATCGGTGTATGCAACTTGCTTTATTCATTTCTGGCACACTTGTACCTTGTCTGTCTCTACTGCTATTGTATAAACTCTAACGTTATTGTATAATCCAGTACAACATCAACTGCACATTTCTTTTTTCCACACCACCCCATGTTGGTGTGTATTGCTATGCCGTGTATATAATTGTTGCTTTCTGTGCTGTTGCCACTTTGTGGCCTGGGTCATGCCTGAAAATGGTCTTTTGGATCAGTGCACTTACCCGGTTACCAAAGACATAAATAAATAAAATAAATAAATAATATATGTGGTGGCACCATGGTGTCCACTCCGGTGCAGCCAAACATTATCTTGACACTGGGATGCCTAATCTCCAGTGTCAGCTTCTGTCCCTATACAAATAAAGAAAACCATGCCTCAGTGATCTTTGTTAAAAAAAGAAACTGAAAAAAAAGAAAGTGCTCTATTGGCAGTCTGCCCCCGGCCCCAGCAAATACTGGTACTTTATTTATATCTCCATGGCAGGACTGGAGCTAAACCGTTTTCACCAAAGGGTTTTTGCTAGCTGCATCTTTTTGGTGCAAGGTTTGAATCTTCAGTATCTCTGGATACTTAGTTGCTTGAAACATGAATGCAGGATGATGTTCATCTTTATCATACAAACATACAAATATGTGAATTTGCCAGCAGAAACAGGCCTCGTGGTCTATCAAGTCTGTGCAAATGTACAGCTAGCACTCTTACATTGCAGCTGCTCCCCCCCCCTCACAGTTAGCCCCCTCACCCTGTCCCATCCCCTTTTAAAACTTCCCACCATCCTACAGGATACCACTTCCTCAGGCAGAGTGTTCCATTTATCCACAACCCCCTCCATGAAAAAATGTCTCCTCATCCCTCTCCCATATCTTCCCCCCTTCAATCTGAAACCACACCCTCTTGTGTCCCTCCCCCCTCCTCAACTTAAAGACCCCTTCTGTACCTGTCTTGTTTATCTCCTTCAAGTATTTAAAGGTCTTGATCATATCCCCGTGATCCTTCGTCTCCTCCAGGGTGTACATATTTAACTCACTCAGCCTGTCTTCGTAGGGTTAGTCCTCAAGTCCCTGGATCATCTTTGTTGTTCTGCGCTGTACCCCTCTAGTAATCTGATGTCCTTCTACAGAAATGGATGCCAGTACTGCATGCAGTACTCTAAGTGTGGCCTGACTAGTGACCTGTACAGGAGCAGGATCAGCTCCCTACTTCTGGATGAGATTTCTCTCGCAGTACACCCCAGCATCCTGTTGGCTTTAGCTGCTGCCTTTCTGCACTGAACTAAGTTGTTCATATTCCCCGTTATAACCACCCCTAGGTCTTTCGTCTCCTCGGTGATACCTAGCTGAACCCCTCCCAACTGGTAGCTCCTCCCCAGGTTTCTTGCTTTGAAGTGCAGAACCTTGCACTTCTTCACATTGAAACCCAACTGCCACATTTCCGACCACTCCTCCAGTTTAGTCAGGTCGTCCTCTGCCACCCTACTATATCGTCCACCACCGCCCCATCTTGGTATCATCAGCAAACAGACTGATCTTACTCCTGATGCCTTGTGAGATATCTGCTATGAATATCCCAAACAGCACCGCGCCCAGTACTGAGCCCTGTGGAACCTCGCTCATCACAGCCCTTGGGGATGAGAGTTCCCCCCACCACCACCACCACCCATTGCTGGCTCCCCTTCAGCCAGTTCATGATCCAGTTTACCACCACATATTCCAAATTCCCCCCAACCTCCCATGAGGCACAGAATCAAAGGCCTTGCTGAAGTTCAAATACAGGACATCCACTGCATGGCTCTTATCTAGGTCCCTCGTTGCCCAGTCATAATACTCAACTAGGTTGGCCTGGCAGGATCTTCCTGAGATGAACCCATGTTGCTGAGCATCCTGGAGTCCATTGTCCTCCAAAAAGGTCACCAGCCTCTCTTTCAGTATTGTCTCCATTAGTTTTCCCTACAGTGGATGTGAGGCTTACTGGTCTGTAATTGCCTGATTCATCCTTTGAACCACTTTTGTGGAGGGGCACCACGTGAGCCATCCTCCAGTCTTGTGGTACTCATCCTGTGTTCTGGTAAGTATTGAACAGGTCCACCAGCAGCCCCGCCAAGACCTCCACCAGTTCTTTCAACACCCTGGGGTGAATGCCATCTGGTCCCGGTGCCTTATCCACCCTTAGTGCCTTCAGACCCTTCAGCACCCTGCCCTCTGTAATTACCTCATCTGTCACACACTCCCCCCCTTGCCCACCTTCCCCATCGCCTGAGGTAGCTGCTCACCCTTCTCCTTCATGAACACAGAACAGAAGTACTCATTTAGTGCTTCTGCCTGCTTTGCCCCCTTATCCACCCCCCACCCTTTCTGATCCTCACTATCTGGTCCTTACCGCTTCTTCTCTCCCTGATGTACCTGAAGAAGTCCTTTTTACGTGTCCTTGATGTCCAGTGCCAACCTCAGCTCTCTGGAAGCCTTGGCCGCCCTGACTAGTCTGGTTACCACCTTGGACTTCTTCAAATACATTTCCCTGTCCTCCCCTTCCAGATTTCTTGAACCTCCTAAAAGCTGCTTTTTTTGGCCTCACCCCTTCCTAGACCTCCTGACTCAACAGCTTGGCTTCTTAGACCTTTCTTTCTTGCTCTGTGTCTTGGTGCATGACCCAGTAGCCTCCATCAGCCCTAATTTGATAATTTCCCATTTTTGGCTTGCATCCAAGCATTAATTAATTCCTGCCGGGTGCCTTTCCAGAATGTCCTCTATCTTGCCAAAGTCAGCATGTCTGAAGTCAACTACCCTGGTTCCTGTACTTACAGCTTCCTTCCCATGCTGAGTGTGAACCTCACCGAGTGGTGGTCACTCCCAGCCAGTGGGTCCTCCACCCTCAGCTCCCTCAAAGTCTCCCCATTAGGTAGTACTGGGTCCAGAGTTTAATCCAACTGAATTGGCTTGTTAGCCATCTGTGTCAGGAAGCTGTCCTGGAATGCTTCCAGGAGCACTTGCTCCCTTGCATTCGAGGTGGCTGGGGTGCTCCAGTCCACTCCTGGTAGACTGAAGTCCCCCATGATCATGGTGTTCCCCTTCCCACAGACCTTCCTAATCTGCTCTGCTAACTCCCTGTCCAAGTCCTCTGCTTGAGCTGGTGGCCTGTACACTACTTTCATCCTGTGTCCTACTTTTCGAATCTTGGAACTGCATCCATATTTACTCTGTTCAACCCTCCTCTCCCCCTTCCCCTGCACACCTTGTCCCCTCCATTACATAAATTTTCACCCCTTCCCTTTTCCCTTGCCCCTATCCTTTCTGTATATCCTATACCCCGGGATCATCATATCCCAGTCTTGATATTGTGTGGCCTGGAAATCACTAGGGAGCAGCAGGAGCAAGAGAGCTGATCAGAGAAGTATTGGAGTTTTTCTTTCTTTCTTTCTTTCTTTCTTTCTTTCTTTCTTTCTTTCTTTCTTTCTTTCTTTCTTTCTTTCTGTTTAATTTTGATATTGGAATTGTGTGTGCTGTGAGGGGATAAGGTGGTAGGGATTTAAATCAGTACTGTGAGTTACAACTGTTACTGAGTTAAATTCTGGGCTGTGATATTTAATCTGTGCTCTTTGAAATTTTGGAGCTGCTACTGTGTGAGATTCACTCAGGTTTGGAGCTCAGACAGGAAGCTGCAGTTTGGCCTTGTACCTCTGTGTGGGGAGTGAGAGGTCTTGGTGGGGAAAGGGTCAGGGCTGATTGACTCTCATGAGAGTCAGAATAGGGCCCAAACCCCACCCTCCCTCATCCCTTCCAACCTGGAGTACTTCACATTTATAGGGGAGGAGCTGCCCTTTGGTTGGTGGACAGGACTGCCAGGTGAAGCCATTTCATTCCCTGGCCAGATGTATGAAAGCCACAGGGCATGGAAACACAACTTTTAAACAGGGAAAATCTCACCCTTGAGTCTAAACTAAAAGCTTAAAGCAGCAGTGCAATGAAAAAGTTATTCCAAAAGCTAATTTTCTGTTATGGTTATGAAAAATATCGGCAAAAATGTTGGTTTTGGTTTTCTGGATACTTCCTATACTGTATTCTGTACATTTGCATTTTTGTACCCTCCTCGGGTCCTCGATATTGTTTCTATGCAGATATGAGGTGGCCATCTTTTTTCTTGAGAAATAATTACCTTAAAACTTTCACACAATTCTTAAATGATAACGAAAACTGAAAATGTCACCACCAAAATAAACTGGAAGACATCTGGCATCTATTAGGAGGAAAAAAGGTGAGGTCGAATTTTAGCCCATTTTCATTGCACTCCTGCTTTAACATAGGCAAGAGGAGAATATAGGTGGAACCACATTGGAGGGGCAAATGGAGCAGGGTGAGGGCAGATCCAAGGCAGGGTCCCAATGTCTCAAGAGCTGGGGGCATCTTTGGGAGGGTGGTAGGGTGTATCATTGTGGGTCAGCCATGGTACTGAATATAGCCTGGAAAATTGGGGGATGTATGGTATGTAGGCAGATTGCACAACTAAGGGAGGAGGTGGAATGGCTGAGATGAGCACTAAGCTGGGAAAGGGAGAGGAGTCGATGGGGGAACATGAGGGGTCCCGTCGAAGGAGCTAAAGTAGCTAGAGGGAGCACTGTGAGGGGACACAACACAGTCAAAAGGGGAGCTGCAGGGGCACAAGGAGTAAACTCAGCCATAGGAAAGGGAAGATGGGATGGGGACTGGAGCAAAGTTGGGGAGCACAAATGCAAGGGGAGGGGGAGGGGAAAGCACCAGAGGAGATACAGAAATCCTGGATAAGGGCAGCAATGGGCACAAGAGAAACCTGGGGGAAAGGTGGGTGATACAGTATAAAGGTACAAAGCCTGTGCAGAGCACAAGGGAGGAGAGATCAAGGGAAGGACTATTGCCCAGAGGGGTACAGGTGGTGCGCTTAGAACAGAAGAATAGTTCTGTCCCACTAGAGGTGCTAAATGGGAGGGAAGAGCAGGAATGGGGAGCTGAAGAGCGCACACAGGGGAAGAAAGAGAGGCAAGCATGAAGGAAGGCGCAGAACAATTAGAAATGGGGAGGTCCTATCAGGTAAGACAACAGGCAAGCCCAGAGGGAGGTGGGGAATGTGGTTGGGTTCAGAGGAGCAAATGTTGGATGGGGGAGGAAGGTCCCCAGGGAAAATCAGGCAGGGCATGGGCAAGAACAGATAAACAGGGAGAGAAAAAGTTAGAAAATGGAGGGGCAGGGGTGGGCAGCCTGACAGATAGAGCCTGGGGGGTGCAAAGCTGGGGTGGTGCAGATCGAAGAAGCTGAGGGAGCAAAGAGTGAGGATAGTGCTTCAGGAAGTGAAATAGGCAAAGGGGGTATTGATAATAAGGTAGGAAATAGGATGCAGGGCGTTGGGGGAAGGATGGTAGGGAGATGCAACAAGAAGTAGATGGGGAACAGGGTCCTACTGGCTGGGGTGGTCTATAATAAAGGGATTAGGTGGGGGAAATGGGAGATAAAAACAGCACAGTGTGGGTGGAGTGTCTGTCGGGCATTACAGCAGCCAAGGTCATTCATTATATCCTCTCAAGGGGGAGGCAGCAGGACGAGAAAACGGATCTACTGTTCCACCTAGAAACCAATGACCTGGCAGGAAATAGCATGATGGAGGTGCAGGCTAGATTCAGAGCTCTAGATAAATACTGTAGCAGTCTGGGATTTAAATCAGTGGCATTCTCAGAGGTGTTACCAGTACCGAGGGCAAGCACTGATAGAAAGTCGAGGATTAGGGAGTTCAACAAGTGGCTGCTGGGGTGGTGTGAGCAAATGGGGTATGGCTTGGTATGGGACTAGGGATCTACATGGGAGAATGAGAGCCTATTTGGAATGGACAGATTGCACCTGACTAGGGAGGGGGTAGCAGTACTGAAATGCAAGCTAGGAGAATACATAGCGGATATCTACAATTTAAACTAAGTTGGGGGGTGGTGGGGACAAATCTGCTCCACAAAGAGGAAAGTTTGGAGGGCTACCAGCCTCCTCCGGATAGCAATACATGGCTGGGCAAGAGGGTGACGGGTGCAAGGGGAAACAAAGGGGGAGACTGGTGGAAGGGATTGTCAGCAAACGCTGGGAGTTTAGAAAATAAGATGCTGGACCTGGAGGCCATCATGAGGGACGAGAGATTAGATTTAGTAGCAATAAGTGAGACCTGGTGGACAGAGCATCACACCTGGGAAACAACCATTCCAGGTTATAGACTGTTCAGAAGGGACAGGAAAGGCAAGAAGTGGGGGGGGTGAGTTACTTTATACGTCAGGGAAGGCATCAGTGTTACTGAAGGGCAGGAGGAGGAAGGGGAGACTGAGCTGTTGTGGGTAACACTAGGTAGGAAGATGGGTGAATCCCTGTGGCTGGGGATGGTATACAGGCCATTTGCATAACGTGAGGAAGACAATAGATGGTTAACTCAGGCAATCACAAGGCTGGCATGGAAAGGTGAACTACTACTACTGGTGGGTGACCTGAACCTCCCAAATGTTGACTGGGAAGTCCCAGATACAGCGTCGGCAAGGAGCAGGGAGATATTAGCCAAGCTGCAGGGAGTATTCCTTCAACAGTTGTTCAGGGAGCCAACGAGGGGAAGCAACTTGTTGAACGTGGTCCTGACTAATGGGGAGAGTGTGGAGGAGGTGCAGGTGGGAGAACCCTTGGGTACCAGTGACCACAGCGCGGTACGGTTCAGGGTCAGGGCAGAGAGGGAGACAAGTAAGGCTAATACGACAGTCGTGGACTTCAGACACACAGACTTTAATAAGATGAGAAAGATAGGGAAAAAATGAAAGGTATGGAGAAGATAGGGTCAGTGGAGAAACTCTGGGAAGCTATCAGGGGAGGTGTTCAGGAAGCAGCAGAAATGTGCTTAAAAAAGGTCAGGAAAAGCAAGAGTGGGAGGAGACCACTCTGGTTCACTAGGGAGGTGGCAGAGGCAGTCAGGGAAAGGAGGAGGGCTTTCAGAAAATTTAAGATGATCCTTAGAGAGAAGGATAGGGAGTAGTATAGGGAGAAGAGGAGTCTGGCAAGGAGGGAGATCAGAAGGGCAAAAGCAGCCACTGAGGAGAAAATAGCCAAAAAGAGCCAGGAGAGGATAAGAAACATTTTCAGATATGAGGAGAGGAAAAGAACAGGGCAGGGGATTGCCAGACTGCTCTTGGGGGATAAACTTGGAGCAGGACTACAAAAGGCAAAGGCACTAAATGAGTATTTTAGCTCAGTGTTCACGGAGGAGGAGGAAGGCAGGGGGCCAGTACTAGTGACTAAGGGAAAGGAGGTCAAATGGGTGGATCAGAGACCATTCACTGTAGATCAGGTCAGGGCTGAGCTGGATGGACTAAGGGTGGACAAGGCAATGGGGCCTGACGGGTTGCACCCCAGAGTGATCAATGAATTGAGGGAGGAGCTGGTCGCACCCTTGACAAGGCTCTTCAACCTGTCCCTGGATACGGGGAGGGTGCTGGAGGACTGAAGGAGGGCTGACGTAGTGCCCTTGCACAAGGGAGATAGCAGGGAGCTGAAGGTGAACTACCACCCAGTCAGCCTCACATCTGTAGTGGGGAAGGTGATGGAGGCATTAATCAAGGAGATGGTGGTGAATTACATGGAGAAGTGTGGCTTGCAGGACAGCAGACAGCATGGCTTCACCAAGGGGTAATCATGCCAGACCAACCTGGTTGAGTTCTCTGATTGGGTGACTCAGGTAATTGACCAGGGAGAGGCAGTGGCCATGGCCTATCTGGACTTCAGCAAGGCCTTTGACACCGTCCCTCATAGGAGGTTGGTAAGCAAGATGGAAAGCATAGGATTGGGAGGGATAATAGCAGGCTGGGTGAAGGCTTGGCTAGCAGGAAGAACTCAGAGGGTAGTGCTTAGCGGGGTGCACTCCGAGATGGTAAAGGTAAGCAGTGGAGTGCCACAGGGGTCAGTTTTGGGTCCAGTCCTCTTCAACATCTACATCAGTGATATTGCAGAGGCTTTGAGAGGGAGGGTTTGCCTATTTGTTGAGAATACAAAAATCTGCAATAGGGTGGACACCCCAGAGGGGATGGCAGACATGAGGAGGGACCTCAAGACGCTTGAGGAGTGGGACGGAAAATGTCAGCTAAATTTAATGCCAAGAAGTGCACTGTGATGCACCTAGGGAAGAAAAACATGCCAGTAGGATACACGCTGGGGGGAGGGGAGGGGAGGAGGAAATCAAAGACTCAGAACAGAAAGGGATCTGGGGATCATAGTTTCATCAAACCTTAAGGTAGGTTTCCAATGTAGTAGGGCAGTTGGAAGGGCCAATGGAATGCTGGTATGCACAGGCAGGGGCATTACTAGCAAAAGGAGGGAGGTAATAATGCCCCTCTGCAAAGCCATGGTGAGGCTGCAGTTAGAGTATGGAGTTCAGTTCTGGAGACCACACCTCCACAAGGATATAGATGCATTAGAGAGGGTTCAGAGAAGGGCAACAAAGATGGTGCGGGGTATGCAGGGGAAGACATAAGAGCAGAGGTGTAAGGAGCTGAATCTGTACATGCTGGAAACAAGGAGGGAAAGGAGGGACATGATTGAAACCTTTAAATACTGTATATACAGGGGCTCAATAAAGTAGGTGAAGGGGGTCAGCTGAGGAGGAAGGAGGGAGCCAGAACTAGAGGGTACGGCCTCAGATTGCAAGGAAATAGGTTCAGAGGCAATGTGAAGGGGCGCTTCTTCACAGAGAGGGTGGTGGAGCCCTGGAACAGGCTGCTGGACAGAGTGGTGGGGGCTAAGCTGTGGAGGAATTTAAGAGGGCATGGGACTGACATGTGGGACTGAGTATTTGGGGGAGGGTGAGGGCAGGCAGGGAGGGGTATGTGAAAGGGGAGGGTTGGGTTGACTAGATGGGCTGGAAGAATCCTTTTCTGCCGTCAAATTTCTATGATTCTATGATTCTGTGATGGCCTCAATGTCCACCATCCCCATTGCCAAGAGAGCCTGTAACTCAGCTGATTTGTTCCCCAGGCTTCTGCATTTAGGGAGACAACCTTCAACTTATTCCCTTCCCATCCTTAACCTTTTTGTCATCACCCCCGTGACTCTACCCTGGTACCATCCCTGCTAGCTTGGGGGTAAGCTCATTCACTCCTCTCTGGTGGCCCTACATACCTGCTGCACACTTACCTCCCCCCACACCTGGTTTAAATCCACCTTAGTTGCTATGTATTCCACAACCTGTTTCAAAACCCCCGTCCCACCTCACTCAGATGTAATCTGTCCTCTACGAATAGTCCACTGTTGTCCCAGATGTTACCCCGGCCTCCCACTAGCCCATACCCTTTGGTTCGACATCATTCTCTCAGCCAAGAGTTGAACTCCTCTATCCTTACTTTCCTTTCTGTGCTTGCCCTGGGTACTGGGAGCACTTCCAAGAAGGCCACTGATCTCCCTGCCTCCTCACACAACTTCCCCAGTTCCTTGAACCTCTCCCTTACCAACTCGACCGTATTACCCCCCAAGTCATTTGTACCCAAGTGCACCACTACATGTGGTTTCTCCCTTCCTTTACTTAAACATTTGAGAATAGACTGTTCCGCCTTACTCGCTGTCAATCCAGATACTGAGTCCACCCATATTAGACTACGTCGATCCCCTTCACTTCCCCATCTGATCACTTCCCCATCTGACCCCTTTTAGGATTGAGTCTCCCAGCACTAAGACCCTGACCCCTTCTCACATGTTATGCCCCCCACTGCTGCTTGCAGATCTGTCCCTTCTGCTATGTCCCAGCCTCTGCCCTAGTCCCACCCCTTCCTTTACCCCCCACCCCCAATCCTCTCCCAGCATCATCACCCTCCTTCCCTCCCTTGCTGGGCCTATTCTTCCCTTCTGCCTCTTCTGCCTTATCCCCCTTGCCCTCCCCTTTACCCCTATCCCTTTTCCCCTTACTACCCATACCCCATCCCCCTCTTCTGCCTGACTGTTGCCCCCTGGGCTTTCACTACCCCTTTTTCCTCTTGCCCCCTCCCAGACAGCCCTTCCCCCATCATCCACCATTGAAGCCAGCACCGTGAACATATTGCCTGACCCTGGGCTTCCACTGTTTGCTTCTCTCCTCGTACTAGCTCAAGGTTTTCCTTATTGCATCTCAAAATTTTTAGCCTGTTCCCTATCCTCTTCTTTTTCACTAGTTCTGCACCCCTGGATCCCCAAGGTGCTTTCTGTGACATTGCCAGTAACAGGGCAGCTTCGCATGCTAATGTGTGCATAACACATTTATTTATTTATTTATTTATTTATTTCTCAGAATTAATTACAAAACCTTTGAGTCAGAGACTTATTTACAAAGGTTCCACGTCTGAGAATACAATAGGTTAGAATACTGACAATGTACAATTAAATAGTACCGACAATGGGATATTGAATCACAAGGCAAAATTATGTAGTAAACGAATGTACCTGTATATACATTAAGTAACAACACTGTGTACATTTGTGGATTCAGTGGGTGCAGAAGATAATAGTGGGCACAGACAGTGAGAGCATTAGGTGACACCTGAGCCATCAGTGAGGAGACATTGTCAAAAGAGCATGGGGCTCCAATCCCAGTACAAACTGATAAATAACAAGAAAAGGTAACAGCATGAATGTGTAGAGGGAAACGGGTAAGGTAGGTTACAGGTAGAACATACAAGTTTACAATATAAATTACAGGTTGGTGCACCAATAGTGTGATGCAGCAACATTTGAGCAGTCAGACTATTGGTTTTGTCAAGTAACAGAGTGGAGAGAAGGAGAAGGGGCAAAAGCAGAGCAGTCAGCAAGGAGACTTTGTTGAGCCGAGTGTTGAAGGGAGGGGAAGGGAGGGAGTGGTATGGGGGGAGAGAGTGAGAGGGAGGGAGGGAGCACAGAGGACATGGGGGTGACAGAGGAAAAGATTAGGCGAGAGTGTAGAAAATCTGGGAGCTGTCAGGGAGTGAGGATGGGGGAGTGGAGAGGGGGAAGGGAAGGGGAGCTGATAGAGGGAGGGAGGGAGTAGTAGGGTGATAGTGCAAAATAGGGAATGGGGTGGCAATGTTCTGCTAGGGTAGAAAGCTAATTGGGACAATCACAGTTGTTAAGTGCAGTAAGGTGCAATCGGAGTTTGCATTTGAAGGAACCGAGCTTGGGTTCATCAAGGCTATTCTGGGGGAGGATGTTTAAGCTGCTAGGAGTGTGGAACATGAAAGAATGTTGAGCATAGGTGGTCCAACAGAAAGGTACCAGGAAGGCGTGTTTAGATGCACTCCTGGTTCTACGGGAGTTAGGCATGCTTATGAGAAGATGCTGGGTGGTGGGCTCACCCTGCCAACCACCCAGCATCTTCTTATACACACACCTAATTCATTTATTGAGATATATGTATATATATTTTGCAAAACAAGCTGGAAATGAAGGTGGCAGCCAGGAAGAAAGGAGCAGATCATTCCAATCCATTCCCCTAGTTCCCTGGACTCTGTGCAATGGTGTTGGCTGAACAGGGGAAGGATTAACATGGACTGCTCCTTTTCTGTAAACTGGGTTGATTCAGCTGGTGTAGGACACTTGAGAAAGTGCTCAACCGGAACAGCAGAAGACACCACCATGGCTCAGCAGGGTCTGATACCTCCTCCTGGAACGCCCCTTGTTTGCCCCATATCTGCACTGCCATCCTAACTGAAAGGATTTGATCACCACCATATGGGTCGGAACCAGCCTCAGTCCTGCTTCTTCAGCAACAAAGATCAGCGCACTCACACATGAAACAAAAATAAGAGGTAAATGCTGAAATAACTGTTGGGGCAGTTTACCTGTTCTGTGTTTGAGATTTTTGTGCAAGAAGCAAGAAGTTTAATAAATTATCAAGAACTTCAACTAATTCAGCATTTACTTGTTATTTTTGTTTCTTATGTAAGTGCACTGATCTCTGTTGCTGTGCTTAAGACCCCATCCACACTGCACTGCTCAGACCCTGTAACGGATAGAAACCGTTATAACCGGGGGAGCGGTGCAGTGTGTCCACACTACTGCGGTGTCTGTTACGGGACCGGCACTGCCAGTCCACACTTCAGGAGACGGGTGACCGTTACCGTGGCACCCGATCCCACAATGCTGCTCGCGCTGCACTAGGGGACCGGAGCCACGCATCCACACTATGCCCGGTAACGTTACCAAGGCGTAACTGGTTTCATAACCGTTGATTGAAACCACCTCGTATGTGGTTTTCAACAGCAGTTACGGCATAACTTCTGTAATGGGTATAGTATAAACTATTCTTGATAGCAGTTTGGGCACTCTGTAATGTTACAGAGGGTAGTATGGACAGGGCCTTAAAGTATTGGGAAAGTGCTTGGTCCCCCCAGCTGCACCACAAGCTTTTCATTTACATCACTACTATTTGTAAAGGGACACTGTCTGAAGGTATAGTCAATTTTTTTTTTTTTTTTTTAAGGGAGGGCTCATATCCCTGTAATCACTGATCAATAATACTGACAAACGCAGGCAGTTTGATTGCTGAACACCTGGAAGAAAAGAGGCCAGAAAAGAGGAATTTTGCTCCACTGGTCCAAACAGTTGATCATTGGGTGGTGAGGTGGGAGCAGTACATCTGTCAGCAAGGGATCTGCATACAGACGAGTTAAAGTCATAAACTTTATTAAGCCAAAGGTTGTTTTTTTTTTTTTCCAAAATTGTGCAAACATCCCCAGAAAGAAATCAAACAGCAAACTGGAGCTGGGATTAAAAAAAAAAAAAAAAAAACAGCTTTGGCTTGCTGTTTTTTTCTCTTGCACTCCTCCATCTGTCGGTTAGGGGCTTTGAACTAACATCACTTTTATTTCATAATCAGACAATGTGAACCCTGGTATAATTCTGCTGCTTTACCCACTGTGACAATGAGGTGTGTGTGTGTGTGTGTGTGTGTGCGGATGCTTTTCCAGGCTGCAACAAGTTCAAAAAGAAGGTTTTAAATGCCCTCTAGAATCTGATTTTCAAAGTCTCTCGCAGCCTATCTCTCTTTCTCCTCTGGCAGACCTGGGGCTAGATTTTCAAAACCCCAGAAACTGGTGCAGGTGCAGTGAAAAACTGCCACAAGTGGGGCTTCAGTTGCAGAGTCGTAGTTTTGCCTGCATGTGCTGGATTCTCAAAGAGGGAGCCAGTTTACAATGGTTTCCCCGATTTACGGCAGCCTGTGGCCATTTGTTTTGCACAGGTACACAAAAGTGTTACACCTGGTGGGACCAGGTGTAACATCCCCACAGCTGTGTCTGCCACCCATTCAGAGCACGGGCTGAAAATAGGAATCTCCACCAGTGTGGGAAGGAATAGGACTTAGTCTCTGAATGGCTGAAAATCCAGTGCCTGATACTGAACAGCTGCTTGCATCTTGAACCCTAGATAGAACATATCAAACCCGAACCAAGACACACACCACTAGGAGCAGATTCTAGACTCTAACTAAATGTATGTGCTCAAGTCAATTAAAGTGATGTTCCTGGTGACTGGGGAGAGCATCAAGTGAAAGAGAGAAAACATGTGCTGTTGGCCTTACAGCTAGCATAATTTATTGCAGAGATTATCCTGTGAAACTTTGTTCTTCAAAACCACCAGCTAAAGAAACTTAATTTACAAGTTGGGGGAGGGGGCACATTTTTTCCATTAAACCATGGTTGTGAAAGCTGTTTCTGTCTTTTTTAGCATGATGAGCACAACTGAAGGCAATAAGTGCCACTAACCACTCAATGCTTTAAAACAGGATCTGATCAATTCTGTCAATTTAAGGTCAGGCTGAACTCTGTTTTGGTGTTAACTTCATTTTAAAGTAATTGCAGTTGTTTTTGATCATGCTCTGTATAACTGCAACAGGACAGCGGTATTTTGGTTGTGCAAATGGTTAGGTACAGTACCATTAATTAAAGGAGGGCTTCATGCTCCAGTGTTTTCACATTGGCATCTTTCACCAACACTAACGCAATTATTGCAGCAGCAGAACTTGTATTCAGTCTATGGGTTGGTTATATAATGAAACAGTTGTTTATCTCCTAATGCTTGATTTGTGTTGACAGCAAGGATGCTAAATGTGATACTGTCATAATCTGCAGAGTGAAAAGATAAGGCATTACCTGCCTGCAGTCTGAAAAATGTGCAACTGTGCAGGAGGAGGTTTATCATTTTTATGTTCTCTGAATCCCCCTGATCCCCGTCTCTGCCCGTTGCCAGTGAAACTTGCAATTTTTCTCTGTCCTGCTCAGTCCCTTACCCCACCCTCGTGGCTGTTACTCTGTCACCTCTCATGAACACCAGATTTCAACATGTAAGCACCTCCAAATATCGATGCTTACTTTAAAACTTTCTCCTCCTCTTTTCCCTGTGTGGTCTGGGGGAGGGGTCGTGGCCTGCTTGCTGGCCAGGGCTATGGTGCCCAGCTGGGATTTAAGGGATATCTGGCACCATCTGGAGGAGAGGCTGGTGGGAAAAGAAACTGTGAGTCTGGGCTCGGGCTGGGGGGGAGGGGCTCGTGCTGGCCCTGGTCCGACTGGGGTTTATTAGAGTGGATGGGTAGTGAGTTGCCCTGGGAGTGATAACGTTAACCAGTGTCCATTTGAATAGCCCCCTATGCCACACAGAGAGAGAGTGGGGAGTGAAAATGTGAGTTCTGTGCTATACCCCGCCGTGGTACATTAAAATGGCCTAGGGGGTCAGCAGGATTCCAACCTGTGTCATTGCCATCTTAGCAACACCTGTAGGTCTGGTGGCAAGTATGGAACCCTCCAGCATGTAACTGGGAGCAGTAGCCAGAGGAGTCTAGCTGGCCTGCGATGTGGATCTGCTGCACCATGGTGGGTTTGCTGGAGGGTCAAAAACTGAGTTTTGTTCCAGTCCTGTCATTGGGGCAGTGCGGTGGTGAGAGCCCATGCTGCAGGGATGGCAGTGGTGGCAGCCTGCCTCATCTTTCCGGAGTGGCACTGAAGCAGGGCTGGGGAAACACATGCCTTTTGTGGGGTCAACATCAAGGCGTCTCTGGGATCACCAAGGCCTGCATCATGCTTGGATGCTCTGGGATGCTCAGGGCTCAGTGCACCCCAGAGGAGAGAGAGAGACACACAGATAGAGAGCCTGTGGGTCTCATGGAACCTGCAGCCTTTGAATGGCTTGGAGCCCGCTTTAGGAACTATGCTGCTGCCATCAATTTTAAGCCTAATTTGGCTTCGGGGAATAATCTGCAGCATGATCTGCCTAGTTTGAGCAAGTACTGTGGCCTTGTGCCACTGAAATTTAGCTACCTCGTGTGACCCCTTGCACTCCATCACGCCATGGAGTGGGTTTTGTATTCTTTCATTTGAAAAGAAATTAAATCATCCTATTTGAATTTTCTACTTGGTGTTGACATTCAACTAAATAATGAACTTAGTGATTGTGCCCATAACCCAGCTGCCCTCTACATCTGCCACTGCCCGGAAGCTGCTGTACTCCTCCAGCCTGATCTTTGAACAAGCAAGAAGACCGAGCCCAGATAAACTTTAACAACTTCAATTTTTGGACTGCATTTCAGTGCTGTCAGGCTGCCCTCTCCCTCTTCTCAACATCAGCCTCCTAAACCAGGGGAAGGGGCTTATAAACACAAACTTTGTTTTCCTAAAAAAGGGGGGCGCCAATGAGCAGCTAAGGATCAGCAATGTCTTTTCACCAGCTCCATCTCCATGGGACAGCTAAGTATAAAAAGTGGTTTTAAAAGTAGAAATTAAGTAACTGGCTCAACAGTATCAGGTGGAGGAAGGTACAATGGATGAATATCTTGTTTCCACTGCAGAGAAGCTATCATGTAATGTGGTGAAATCAGCAAAAAAAGCTGTGGCTTCCAGTGTGGCAGAGGGCCCAAATATTATCACGCTCTCCGCACCAAAAATGGTAATAGTAGGACAGATCTTAATGGCACAGGTACTGGCAGCCATATCTCCAAAATTGAACATCATCACGACTAACATCTCAGAGTTTTCAGAGCAACTCACCGGACAGGTGGCAAAGATAGCTGAAGCAGAGGTCCGTATTTCCATCCTGGAGGACTGGACGGAGCGACTGCCTGAAATGGTGCAAGACCTCAGGATGGAGCTGGGGGAACTCCAAAAACGAATGGACTACCAAGAAAAACTACCAACAGAGGAATAACCTCCACATCCGTGGCCTTCCAGAGAGTAAGGAGGGGAACTCACAGAAGAATTCTGTGGCATGGTGCTACTATGGCTGTTAGGACTGGAGCCGAAGGGCGGAACATTTTAAATTGAAAGGGCACACAGGACTTTGGCACCGAAACCACCAGCAGGGGAACCACCACATCAATTAATCTTCCACCTGCATAACTTCAGGGACTGGCAGGCCATCTGGTTCACATTTAAAAAACAGAAGGAAGTGACTTACCAAGAGGCCCACTTGTTTTTGAGCCAGGACTTTTCCCAGTTGCTGCAACATTGGAGGAGGATGTTTAACCCGGTCTTGGATGCCCTAAAAGCCAACAAGGTGGATTCCAGTTCCTGTGTCCAGCCAATGTGAAGGTGTGTAGAGAAGGAGCGACCTTCATGTTTCATGAAATGGAGAGAGTACAGCAGTTTCTAAGAGAGCTGGAGGGGAACCAATGACGTGGACTATCACTGGGGGCTTCTGCAAGTTCAGATAAGTGAAAAACTCCAGGCTGTACCGAACTGTACAAATGGGAAATTTGATTTGATTTTTGGGACTGGGGGTGCTGCGCATATGGGCCTACCTCATGCTAGACTAAGGCAGACATTGCGCATGGGGTGTTGAGAGGTTTTAAGATGTACTGCCTCTGAACTGAGCAGACAGGACACCACCGCACCTCCATCTGGACTTATTCGGTGTATGGGGGGGCTTGGTCACTTGAAGGCCTTGGAGGGGGGGAAGATTGCTTGTAAGGGAAAGGAGGGAGGCAGCCTGTGATGCTTGGCCAGCTGGTTATGATTGTTCTATGATATTTGTAATATAAAAATAGTATGTGATTGTCTCACATAAGACAGCCTGTGGTATGGGTGCCCCAGGTTTCAGCTACAGGAACTGACCAGGAGATCTCTGTAATGTAATTAACTTCCTTGAGAAATTGCATTTTATGGCCTTTTTATGACCTGTTGCTGCCTCTGAAGTTGGGAAGCTAAATATGCATTTTATTACAGGACAGGACATAACTTAGCTGATTCCTGTTGGCTATATTAGTACCTAAAGTGATGTATGGCAGAGTTGTAAAAACCTTTGATGTTCCTTGGGAAAATAAGAAACCAGCCACCAGTTCAAAGAAGAGGCTTGATTAAAGACTGTCATAATTTTGGAAATTAGTTTTTGCTGAAGTCACAGTATTCAAAATATCTCCTGACAGGAAATCATGTTTGTATTTTTTTTTTTTGGTTCTAAAAGGAGGAGCTAGATGACTCATAGAAGGGGTGTGGAGACACAGAGTTTTAAACTGAATACTGTGTCTGAACGTGTTCATATATACCATCTGGGGACTCTAGAGAAAGACACAGCTCTGATAAGCACTTAAAAAGATAATACATTAGATAGAAGAAGTCTAAATGTATTGTGGTAGGAGTTTTTGTTTTGTACCTTTCCATGTTTTCTTTTAAGTGATTGTATGCTCTTTGATATATTGTTCTGTGTTTTCATTTTTCATATTTTTATCCATTTTCAGTAAATATATTATTTGGAAGACTGCCTGGGTGTCTACCAGTTCTTTTTTTGTATGCGACGTATAGATGATTAAGTCTGACAATTGTTCAAAAGCTTGATGGTGTTACCAAACTGGGAAAAGGTAAGAATATACCTAAGGTCTTTTATAGAGTTTTAAGGGTTCATTTTGGATACCTGGTTAGGTGCCCTTAGGCAAAAGATATATTGCATCCCCCCGAAGAGAATATTATCTGAGCTTGTACATTTGGGTACGCTAGCATAAGGTTCACAGTTTGAATCCCCCCAGAACTTGACACCAAAGGTGATTTGGACCCAAAAGCAGACATTAGGGTTACCCTGTCTGTTACCTGTTCATATCATTGCGCTCAGAGGTTGGCACTGTGGGAGCAGAGGGCCTGACCTGCTGAGTGCGTTTGTGACACAGCCTATTGGGGGTTATGCTTTGTGGAAGGGGTTGGGGCTAAAATTGAACCATGGATGGTCTCTAAATGCACATTTGGGTTAAGAAACACCCCCCAAAAGGAAAATGGGAACAACCTTTCCTGGGCCTGGGGGGGGGGTCATATGACCATCAGGGGAAGCAGATGCCATGTGGCAATAGACTCTGGAGGTGTTTCACTGAGGCAGAAGGCTTGATCGTACATCCGAGACCTCCAGTAATGCAGGACTTACATGGCAGGCTGAGCAGCATGGTTTAGCTGCTATTTGAACACCGCTAATACCTGTTTTGAATTTGTTGAAGTTATGCACAGGGCGAATGTATGGCCGGAGGGCCGGTAATGGGGTGGGGGGAGAATGTACATGGATGGAAGGTTAGAGGGGTCACACATCCAAGGATCATTCTCAATGGAGGTTCGGGGGTCATAAAAGGCTGGTGGGCACCTCATGTGAAAATTGTGGACCGGTGGGGTTAAAAGAAATAGAACTTAATATACTGTCAATAGGACAATGAGGGATAAAATAGAAAGGGGGGTTCAAAGAAGAGGGGCCTGGAAGGGCGAAAGAGCACCAATGTTGCTGTATGGGGTAGCGAACACAGGAAAGAGGTATACAAAGAGGGGCTAATGTACAGGTCAGAACTAACTGGGGTCTAAATGGAAAGGGTGAGACTGTTGAGGGTCAATGACCAGTAAAAGCAGTTTGAGCTGTAAAGGGCTCTCTAAACTTTTCCTTACAGGTTGCAGCCCTGGAAGTAATGAGCATGAATGGCTTGCCTTGACGGGTGCTCGAAGAGGAGGTGTCTGGAGGTGGCTTCCACAGGACAATTGTCTGGGGGTAAGTAGGGGCTCCGTTAGGGGACTCGGAGACTTATAGGGATGATAGGACCAGACACACTTATAAGAGGCGAAAGGGATAAAAGAGACAAAAAGGGTGCTTGGGAACAAGCCACTGGCAGTGAATGTAGGGTAATGGGGAATAAACCACTTTTAGCTTTAAGCTGGGGTATATAGTGTGGAGGGGGGAGGGGATGGAACCTGTGCTTGAACCTGCTTAAAATGAAGGGATGGTTGAGGGGAAGGGATGTGGATTGTATTCTGTCCTCCATGCCCAAGGTAGAGATATGGGATATAGGAGGATAATGCCGAGCAAGGAAGAAGGTATATTGGGATGTAGTTCAAAGATGTGCAAGGACAACAATGTTGAAAGTTCTGTTAATGCTTATTTTGATGTTTGGTTTGAATATCTGACTGTTCCAGGGGATGTTGGGTTAGTGGGGAGACAGGGGGAGTCACAAATGTGTATGAATGTAAATGTAATACTGTACTGGTATCAATTGTGTGTGTAAGGGTGTAAGAATGACATGGACAATGGAGAGGCAGGGAAATTACAGACATAGGAATGGACAGTGACACTGTGATTATATCCTGGGATATCCGTGGATTTAATAACCCCATAAAACATAAACAAGTACTTCAAGCCTTAAAACACCACCAAGCCCAGGCAGCATTGTTACAAGAGACCCACCTTAATGTGGAGAAGCAAAAAAAGTTAGTAGGGGGCTCAGTTGGGTCATGCCATGCTGCAGCATACAACTCACACAGGCGGGGGATGGCATACTTTTCCATAAAAACTACCCAATAGTGGCAGAAAGTGTGGTGGTGGACCCGGATGATGGCCAATATATATTTGTGCAAGGGAGGGTGGGACAGGAATCGATAACATATGCCAGCATATATGCCCCCTCAGTGTTTGATGCTGAATTCTGTAAGAAATTACTGGATGTGATGGTTTGTGAGCAATTCCCCAACCTGTGTCTGGAAGGGGACCTAAACTGTGTAATGGAGCCCAGCCTGGACCACTCGGGGGGAACTGATAGACATGCGAGGGCAATCAGCCACTGGAAACAGGGTGGTGGATTTGGATATGATTGCTGTATGGAGGGCCGCCAACTGTGGAGCTAGGGAATATACATTCTACTCCAACCCACATGGGACATGGTCCAGGCTGGACTACATCTTTGTCACTAGAGAGATAGGTATGGAGGGGTGTGGGACATCCTACACAGGCCTATCCACATGTCGGATCATGCTATGGTGGTGATGAGGAGATTCCCCAGAGAGGGGGCACACCCATGCCCAAGCTGGCACTTCCCCACATACCTTCTGACATCAGAGAAATTTAGGGAATTTCTGAAACAGCACTGGGACCAATACAAGGAGGCAAATGAGGCCACTGCTCCGACAAAAGGGGTATACTGGTAGGCAGGGAAGGAATATATGCGGGGAATCATCATAGGATATGTGAATAGGTACAAAAAACAGAGGAAGCTTAGAAGGCAGACACTAGAACACTAATTAAAAGATATTGAAAGGAAAGTGATTGACCAACCTTCAGATCAGCTTAGTGGGGAAATGCTGGCACTTAGATGGGCTCTTAATTTATTGCTTACAGGAGAAGCTAGTACATCCTTATTCTACACCAGACAATGGCTGTACGAATGGGGAAATAAACCTGGGGCTATATTGGCACAACTGGCACTGGGTAGAAGAAGAGCAACAGCAATAACTGGAGTGAGAGATGGCAGAGGTCAGTTGCATACACAGAGTGAGAAGATTTTATTTATTTTATTTAGTTTTTGTTGACCGGGTAAGTGCAGTAGACAAATCCTGCCTATTTTCAGGCACGACCCGGGGGAGGGGGATATGGATGAATGCCAACTGACCTTGAACCAGATTAAGCTGTTGGTGGTATTTTTAGTGAATGAGGGAAATTTGGCCAGGACACCAGGGAAATTCCCCTACTCTTTTCAATAAGTGCCATGGGATCTTTAACATCCACCTGAACTACCACCAATCCAAGCAGATGGGACCTCGGTTTAACGTCTCATCCGAAAGACGGCACCTCAGAAGTGCAGTACCCCTCTCATGCTGCACTACAGTGTCAGTACTGGAATATTAACCCAAGCGCCAGATGTGGGAACTGAACCCACAGCTCTCTGATCTCCCGGCCTCAGAGGCGAGTGTGCTACCTACTGAGCCACTGACACTGCAAGATACGGGGGTTTTTGCTGCTTTTTATGAAAAGGTATAAAAAACGGAGTGCGGGAATGCAGAACCCCAGATGGCACAGTTTTTACAAAGATTGAGACTTCCAGAACCCTCAGAGGAACAGAGGGAGAAGCTAGGAGAAAATGTTATGGCGGGAGAGATAGGTAGGGCCCTAGTGTCAATGAAAAATGGGAAAGCAGGAGGTCCAGATGGATTTGTTATGGAATACTACCAGGAACTGAGAGGGAAACTGGTGGAAGCCATGGCTGATATGTTGGAGGAGGCAGGGGGGGAGGAGGATGGACTGCCAGCAACCTGCCTGCAGGCAATGATTTGCGTACTTCCTAAGCCTGGCAAGGATTTGGAGTAATGTGGGTCATATTGCCCCATATCACTCCTGAATTGCGATGTCAAAATCTTTGCAAAGGTATTGACCCAAAAACTAGAGGCGATCTTACCCCAACTGGTCGATGCAGATCAAACGGAGTTCGTGCAGGACTGTCAGTCTTATCATAATATGAGGAGACTCCTATATGTCATTCAATGGGCAATCAACATCCAGGACAAGTGGTGGTGCTGTCCCTAGATACCGGAAAAGCATTCGACTGTATAGATTGTCCCCACCTCTTTGAGGTGTTAAAGAAATCTGGATTAGGGGACAGCTACATAGACATGGTCAAAATGCTTTATAAAAAAACAAAAGCCCAGGTGTTGGTTAATGGGTGGGGTGCTCTGATATGTTTGAATTGAATTGCAGGGGTCCCTCTGCTGTTCTCTGGCTATTGAACCACTGGCAAGTCACATCAGGGCTAATGCTAGGATTCAGGGGGTGCAGGGGGAATCAGAAATGCACCACAAATTGACCATATACACAGATGACCTGCTGCTGTTCACCACACGTCAGGATACTACCATCCCAGCCCTATTAGAGGTAGTACAGGAGTTTGCAGAATTCTCTGAGTATAGGCTCAACCTATCCAAGTCAGAAATATCTAGGATTGTGGGGCCAAGGGGTGTAAGGGATAGAAATACACGGGGAGTTAACAAGAACAACTTTACTTACCTGGGGATTAAGGTGGGTAAGGATCTGACGGATTGTATGAGATTAATTATGGACCCCTGTTATAAACACTTAAAGAAGACACAGAGAGGTGGAGGGCACTCCCGATCTCATGGTTGGGCCATATTAAACTCCTTAAAATGAATGTCTTACCCAGAATCTTATATTTAATGCAGATGCTCCCAATGGGTTTGACAAATAGGGATTATAAGGATATGGAGAATGAATTTGCGAGGTTCATCTGGCAGAACAGGAGACCCAGAATGAGTCTATTAAGGTTAAAGGGCAAAATGGCGAGGGGGGCCTTAACTTCCCAGAAATGAAAGGGTATGCGTTAGCTATGCAGAATAGATATATCCAGAACTGGGTACATCGGGGGCAGAAGTGGGATGGGTAGATTTAGAGGGTGAAGATGCACAAGTCCGTTTGACAGCGTACCTTGACCCGGGAGGTAAAAGAGCATACTACAGGTTGCAGAATAGAAAACCACTAGTGGAATGGACACTGGAGGCATGGGAACAGGCCAGAAAGAGAAGAAAAGTGGAGAGAGAAGTCACAGGGCTAGTGCCAGTGGTGGGGAACCCAGCCTTTTTGCCAGGACTGGAGGGAGGTGGGTTTGAGCTATGGTAACAGGAAGGGGTGCGCTGCCTCCGGGATTTATTGGGGGAGGATGGGTACAAACCTTTGAGGTATTAAAGGAGAGGTATGGCATTCTGGCTATGCATAGATACAAATACTTTCAGATTAGGGCCTTTAGTATAGATAGAACTAGGCAGGACAACCAGGCCAACAGATTGGAGCCACTGGTGGAACTGGTATGGACTGCGCAGACTAACCCAAAGGGCCTCATTGCTCGAGCAGTATGACAGGATAGAGATCTACTGCCAGATAGATCCCTAAGGGATAAGTGACTGTGGGAAAGGGATTTGGGAATCCAGATTACAGATAAGAATTGGGCCCTGGTCCTCTAGACCCATATGGGATTAGTAATGTGCAATAGATTCAAGGAGTCCCAGTTCAAATTCCTGCACAGGTTGTACTGCCCTCCAGTGGTGGTCAACAAGTTCCACCCAGCAGTCTCACCAATGTGTGTGAGATGTAATGCAGCAAGGGGTATATACATCCACTACTTCTGGGAATGTGAAGAGCTGTGGCCCTTTTGGTCGGAGATAGCTCAGGTGGTATCAGGAGCTATGCAGATGTTGGTGGCAGGCACTGCGATCGCCCTCCTGTTTGGAATGGAGGCCTTGGGGGAAGAGGAATGGGAAGTATACCCCAGGACGATAAGGGTTCTCCTGACGATGGTGAGACAGATACAGAATACATGGGTATCCCATATCAGACCAACACTAGGACAATGGAAAATTCTGGTGATTAATAATCTGGCACTGGAAAGGCTGACATACCAAAGGTATGGGAAGAAGGTGCTATTCATGAATAAAAGGGGGACATACATAAACTAATTGCTGGCAGGGGAAGCAATGGCTCTGAGGCAAGGACTAACCTGAATTCACTGGGGCTGCACTCTTCCTTAGGAACAAGAGAAAAAAAGATTGACACCTAGATATGCAGAGAAGCGCAGGAGGGATACCTGTGAGCTGAAGAGAGGACCTGAGGCAGGGATGGAGTCTTTGAAGTAGTTCACAGGTAAGTGATACACAAAACTATCAAGAGAAAGAGATATCTGCATAGACCTCTGGGGAGGTATCTAAAACGTGTTTGCTAGGATCCTGAAAGTGTGAGACACCCTGGGGGAGGAATGTGGCCTATATCACCACTGGTCTGTGTCAAAAGGGGGTAGAAGAAGGTCATAGGGAATCCCTCTGGAAATTATCTCACACACTCAACAATGTGTTAACAATGTATAATTGTCTATTCATCTTTATTTTTTATTTTATTTTTAGAAGGCGCTTTTCTTAAAATCAAAGCGCCTGTACAAATTCACAAAACAATAAATACAATAAAATTAAAACTAATATAAATCTTTAAAAGCTATGCTAAAAAGGTGGGTTTTCAAAGCTCCCTTAAAACTAAGGACGGTCGGGCAATCTCGCACCTGACGAGGTAGAGAATTCCACAGGGTTGGTGCCATAAAACTAAACGATCTAGCACCTGATGTTTTCAAATGAACCCTACAGGATACTAGACAGGTACACGGATAACGATACTAGGGTTGATAATAGTATGTGGGGATTTTAGCATAAAAACGGTCACTCTACAATTAGAAACAGAGCAGACAATGTTTGACTTGATTCCAAACTGTAGCAGCATGAATCGTGAGGGCGGTTTCCTTGGAAGCTGGAAAAGGAACTGTCTATTGTCTGTAATTCTGAATTGAAGTATGATATTTACCTGGATAAATATATTGAAACAAAAAAAAGCTATAAAAGATTCAGTGGATTGAGAAACCAAGTTAAAATGTTATTTATTTTACATTTTTTGACCAGGAAAGACACATTAAGCCCAGGCTTATTTCCATGTGCACCCGAGGTGCACAGAGAAGTTAAGTTACTTGTTCATGGTCACACAGTATGCAAGTGGTGGCTGTGGGATTCAAACCCACTTCTCAAGGTTTGCAGCTCAGTGCTCTTAACCACTATGCTATACTGCCTCCCACTGGCATAATAATAATGATAAATAATACTGAAGTAAAATATACCAAAGCCATTGACTGTCTGACCTTGTTTCAGCAAGTCACTTGACCTCAGTGCTTTAGTTCTTCAAAGCTGCCACATAGGTTAGAAGCTATTTTAAGCAGCCGTCTCATTGCAGGGTGCACCCCTGATGTAAACATCCATGCCATTTCCCTGGTTATCAGAAATGAAACTGAGCAGGTCTCTAGCAGGGCCCCCAATGTAGATGTCCACCTCTTCTCTGCTTTGCTTTTCTCTGCTTTGCTCTTCTTCTGTGGGTTTAGAGCACTACTCAGAGTTTCCTCATTTAGGAGAGTGAGACAGGGTTCACCACTACCCCCTTCGTTCCTTGTCCTAGCTGTCCTTACAGACCCCTCATGTCAAAAGTCATGCCCATATCCCCATGTTATCATAAATGAAAAGGAACAGGCCCTGGCAGGGCCTTGGATGTTGTCCTAGCTCTCCTTACAGACCTGGCTGTATTTATTAGATCGTGAAGCCTGATGGATTGCTCTTTTATGTATAGTCACTCTGTTCTGCCCCAGGAAACTGGATCAGCAGGAAGCAGCAATGCAATTGCAGGTCCCACTTTCTGAGCTACTCTTTGTTCTATCTGATAGATATTCTGAAACCAGCGTTTGATTGTTGTCTGCTATGGACATCAGTTATTATTGTTTGTGGGCAGCAGGAGAACACCCTGAGCAGCAAGTTTTTTGCATTGGACAGTATTAATGGACATTCACAGTATTTACAGTATTCTTGAGTTTGATATACCTAGTTGGATTCTGGGAGATTCAAAGGGGAGTTCCTCTAGAGCAATAGTTCTCAGACTTTGTCACAGTGAGCCTCCCCAAATCCACGGAAAAGATTTTGAGCCTCATCCAAAAACTGAAATAATCTTGGGCCTCCCCAAAGAAAAATAACATACTGTACTTTGTGCAGTACACCGTGAATAAATTGAAACCCCTTTGAGTACTTGGCTCACATTCAGTTCTTTGTCTTATACTGACTTGGAACATTTGAAAAAGAGTTCCTGTACTCAAAGGTGTTATCTGGATAACAAATAAATAAAATAAACAAATATTATTATTCAGCTTATTGTAACTCCCCCATAGGCCAACCTACTTGCTCTGCTGTTTTCATTCTTGAGCCATTGTTACCCCTTGTTGCAGTACCTTCATGGGTCAGACCACTTGCTCTGTTTCCTCTCTATATGAAATAACCTTCCTACATACTTTGCCTCTTCCCTTCCTTCCCTGCTCCTAAGCAACATCTCAGGGATTACTTTGCTCCTTCCTGCTATTGCTCTTAGCACTTCTATGCTCAACCCTTGTATTTGGGCTGTTCTGCCATCAGTTTACAAATTGATCAATTACCACAACTCATTATTAATTTATTCATATTTTATTTGCACTATTGCTCATTGCATATTTCTTGATTGTTTTGCAGTTACCTTTTGAAATGTATTCAAACCCTACCCTTCCCCGGGTACACCTGAAATGAGCCTTGGCTCATTCACCTTCCTTTGCCACCTATTAGCAAATAAATACATACAATTCACCTACTGTTAGAAACATAGAAACATGGAAACATAGACTTTGACGCAGATAAGGACCGCTTAGGCCCATCTAGTCTGCCCATTTCCCTACCTACAGGATAGGCCGCAGATCCTAGTTAACCAACAGCCTATTTCTTCCTACCCCCCGTTATACTGTTATTATCCTCTTTCAGTTTGCTTCATCTCTTCACACAAAATATATAAAACCAAGCACTTAAATACAGTACTTTTTTCAGACTTGCTTGAGCCTCCCCTGGAACAGGCTGGGGCCTCCCCAGAGAGGCTGGCCTCACCATTTGAGAACCCCTGCTCTAGAGGAATGATGTCAGACAGTGCTCATTCTAAATTAGCTGTGAAGTGGGGAAACACTGGGACTGCAGGGATGATATATGGAGAAATAGCCTAGTCTCTAACCATCACTAGAGGAGTGAGTTACATCCTTTTTTGTTTGAGTACAAGGTAGAAGTATGCACATGATATGATGCAATGTCAACCGTGAAATTAAGGCTGCTGTAAAAAACAAAGTCAATGCTGTTTGCCAGGCATCACCATAAGAAAAAAGTCCCTCCCTTGGTTATCCAAACTTCACTTGGTGCTACCCTCGAACAGGTCAAATCATTTAAATATCTAGGTGTCACCCTGGATGACACTCTCACATATGCCACTCATGTTGACAACATTGCAAATCTAGCCAACAGAAAACTAGGTGCTGTCTTCCAATAATGTTTAAATCTTACTGCTGCAGCTAGACACCAGCAGTCTCAAATACAATCTTCTACCTCATTGACTATGGTCTAACGATCTATAGCACTACCTGTGATTCAGTCCTAGGCAGGGTAAAATTGGTCCTTAACAAAGCCTGTCGGTTTGCAAGTGGGGCTGATAGGCTTATTCACACTTGTTCCTTGCATGCACTTACCAACACTCTCCCCTTGCAGGATAGGCCTGAAATACCAGTCCTATCTGTTGGTTAAAAAAGCTCTCCTGGGCCTCACCCCTTCTGCAATTGGTAACCTCTTCACCCCAGTCAACAATAGCTACCCCACAAGGTGTATGTCCAGACATGCCTTGCAAGTCCTCTTTCACAGAACCAGCCAGGGTAAACGTACATTTGCTATCCAAGCCGCAAGGGGGTTTAATGATCTCCCTGAATCCTCACTGCCTGGCTCACCCCCTTCATTCCTCCGAGGGGGGCCTTCTGGTGGTTCCCAGGATGAAGCTGAGGCTTTCAGGAGACCGGGCTTTCTCCATGGCTGCGCCTGTCCTGTGGAGCTTGTTTCTGGTTTATCTTAGAGAGGCCCCCTCAGTGGAAGCCTTTAAGAGGGGGCTCAAGACATAGATACATAGATACATAGACAGTGTCAGCAGATAAGGGCCTATGGCCCACCCAGTCTGCCCATTTGAGCTCGTAAGTTCAGTTTATGTTTTCCTAGAAGTCTGTTGCCCCTTACCCCTGACCTCCTGAATTCCTTTATGTCTATCCCATGCATTCTTAAATCCCGTGATTGTTTCAGCCCCCACCACTTCCTCTGGCAGGGTGTTCCACTTGTACTTGTCCACCACCCGTTCTGTGAAGAAATTCTTCTTCATGTTTCCTCTGAATCGTCCTCCCTCCAACTTCATCCCATGCCCTCTAGTCCTGGAACATCTTTTTTGCTTAAAAATAGTGTATTTCTGCACCCTGTTCCTCCCTGTGAGATACTTGTATGTCTCTATCATATCCCCTCTCTCCCTCCTCTCCTCCAGGGAGTACATGTTCAGTTCCTTCAACCTGTCTTCATGGGACTTGTGATGCAATCCATGCACCATCTTTGTTGCCCTCCTCAGACCTTCTCTACTCTGTCTATGTCCTTACGTGGGTATGGTCTCCAGAACTGTACACTGTACTCCAGGTGGGGCCTCACTAGTGTCTTGTATAGCAGAATTATGACCTCCTTTTCCTGCTGGTGATGCCCCTGACTATACATCCCAGCATCCTATTTGCTTTACCTGCTGCTTTGTCACACTGTTTCCCTACCTTGAGGTCATCAGGATGATAACCCCAAGATCCCTTTCCTGCTTGGTGCATGCTATATCCTCACCCCCAACTGATATATTGTGCCAGGTTTTGTGCTCCATATGCATTATCTTGCACTTCTTTGCATTGAATTTTAACTGCCAAACCCCTGACCATTCTTCAAGTTTCTGCAGATCCCTTCTCATTCTGTCTACACCCTCTGGTGTGTCTACTGTGTTACAAGCTTTGTGTCATCAGCGAACAGTGAAATTCTGCCTTCTAGGTCCTGTGCAATGTCACTGATGAAGATGTTGAATAGGACCGGTCCCAGCACTGATCCCTGTGGTGCCCACTGGACCTCTTCCCTCCGTGGAGTGACAGCCATTACCACCACCTCTGTGTCCTGCCACCCAGCCAGTTACTCACCCACCACCACTGTCCTGCCCACACCCATATTCCCCAGTTTGTATAATAGTCTTCTATGTGGCACAGTGTCAAAGACCTTGCTGAAGTCCAGATAGGCCATGTCCACTGCCCTCCCTGATCCACCTCCTAGTCACCCAGTCAAAATTCAATGAGGTTGGTCTGAGCATGCCTCCCCCTGGTGAAACCATGCTGCCTTGGGTCCTGTAGTCCATTGACAACCAGATGTTCCACCAATCTCTCCTTCAGTAGTGCTTCCATGATCTTCCCCACTACTGGGGTGAGGCTGACTGGTCTGTAGTTCCCTGCTTCTTCTTTGTTCCCACTTTTGTATAAGGGGACTACATCTGCTGTCCTCCAGTCTTTGGGTACCTCCCCTGTTTCCAGTGATCGGCTAAACAGGATAGCCAGAGGTTCAGCCACCACCTCTCTAGTTCTTTAAGGACCCTGGGTGCACCCATCTGGCCCCATTGTTTATCAACCTTATTACTTCCAGTTCCTTCAGACCTTTCTCAGGTAAAGGGACTTGTGTCCATTTCTGCACCATTCTCACCCCTTGTACTCCCTTCAGACACATTGCCTCCTCTTTCTTCAGTAAAGACTGGCAAATACCTGTTCAATACGTCAGCTTTACTGTTGTCATCCTCCACGTGGCCCCATCCTCCTCTTCAGTCTCACTATCCCTCCCTTTGTCTTTCTTTTTCCTTATGTACCTATAAAGGTTTTGTCCCTCTACCCACTGATTTTGCAATGTGTTCTTCTGTCTGAGCTTTGGCTTCCCACACTACCTCCCTGCCTCCATTTGCTTCTCTGGTGCTTCTCCCTATCCCTTCTGCCTGTGTCTTTTGTATTGCTGAATGCAATCTTCTTGGCTTTCACTTTCTTTGCTACCTCTTTGGAAAACCATAATGGTCTCCTCTTCCTTTTCCTTTTTTAACCTGCTTAATGCATAACTCTGTTGTTCTTGTAATCCCCATTTAAATACTGCCCACTGTTCCTCAACCCTGATTCCTGTCCATTCCCTTAATGCCTCTTTCAAGTATCTCCCCATTTTCCCAAAGTCTGCCCCCTAAAATCCAGGATCGTGTTTTTGTGTGGTTTGGTTCTGCTCTTTCTGTGATTTCAAGCCACAATGACTGGTGGTCACTGTTCCCCAGGTGCTCCCCACTGTACCCCATCACACTGTCCCTGTTTGTGAGGCACAGGGTCCAGTAGTACCTTCTGCCAAGTTGATTCCATGACCAGTTGCTTGAGGAAGGCACCTGAAGGGAGTCAGGATAAATCTGCTCCTAGTTGATGCTGCTGCTAGGATGCTCCAGTCCACGTCTGAAATATTGAAGTCTCCAACCAGTACTACCTCACCCTTGTCTGCCATTCTTTGGATGGCTAGCATCAACTCCTATCTGTTTCTTCCTCCTGGGCTGGTGGTCTATAGACCACACCTGTGCGGATGGCTGTCCCCATTTTCCTTTCCAGCAACCCACAGTATCTCTCCCCATTTTGTTCCTCCTGGATCTCTGTGGCCCTTATGTCATTTTCACATACAGTGCCACTCCTCCTCCCCTTCCTGCCTGCTCTGTCTCTTCAGATATGTTGTAGCCAGGTATGGCCATCTCCCAGTCATGGTTATCATTACACCAGGTTTCAGTGATGGCCACAATGTCCAGGTCTGACTGCCACGACAGCCTCCAGATCTTCCATCTTGTTGCTAAGGCTCCTGGCATTTGCACATGGCTTTCCATGATTTGACCTCCCTAGACTGTTTTGCTGTTCTACTCCAGCCCCTTCCTTGGTTGTCCTTTATCCCTGGTTCTCCTTGCTGTCTGCCCTTCTGCTGAATTTTGCCCTGTTCTGCCTATCCATCTCTTGGGCACTAATCTCCATCTTTTGCACTGCTTTCAGAGATAGCCACTCCTCTGGTTCACTGGTTCCACTGCTAGCTGTGGGGGTGAGCAATGGTGCCCTCCTTGCTGACCTAACCCCCTTTGCTAGGTTTAAATGCTTGTCAATGTAGCATTTAAACTTATCATTGAGTCTTGGATTCCCCTCCAGGATGGATGCAGGCCATCAGGCTTGAACAAACCTCCATCCCTCCAGGTGGGTCCCCAGTCACCAATGAATCCAAACCCTTCCTCATAGCACCAGTTCTTCAACCATGAGTTAAAGTTCCTGGTGCATGCACTTCTATGCGCTTCCTTGCCTCTTGAAGGTAGTACTTCCTAGAAGTGACAGAAGTAGCTACTTGCTTGAGACCCCTCCCCAATTTCCTAAACTCTTCCTGAACTTCCTTTGGCTCCCCATTTGCCAGGTCATAAGTACCTAGGTGGATAATGACATCCAGCTCACCCTCCCGTCTTGCCTTCCCAGTGATCCCCAGGATCTTCCTTCCATCCCTCCATGCCGTGGCACCTGGTAGGCACCTTACCTCCCTGTCCTCCCCCTCCTGTGTTCCTAGCATTCCTATTCAAGCAAGCATTTAACTTAGTATAACATGAGATATAAAGCCAGACTGTCATTGACTTTAGCAACATTATAATTTGTAATTGCTGTATCTGTGCTCTTTAATGTATTTTAAAATTGATTTTCTATGTTAAGTGTGTATTGAACAGTGCTCCGAGGTCCAAGGAAGGGGTGCTTTTTCAATAAAGGTTTGATTGAATCCCTAGTGGACCTCCCCAAAATCACACCTTTTAAGAATTCCCTACGAAAGGAACTTGCTTTGAAATCTGCTCACCACTGTTTTATATGACCAGATACCTCTCTGTATGATGTTGTGGCTTGGCAGCCATCTGGCCAAACTCTATGCTGTTATACCTTGTTTGCAGCCCTAATATCTATACTTGACCAGGCTCCCCTTGAGATGGTGAAATCTTGTAGTACATTCCGTACATATTCTAACCTACGCATTTGCAGCTGATGAGGCTCCTGTGTATCAATGTTGTGTATACCTGTTTGTTACTGACGTGGAACCTTTGGAAAAGAATGCTTGTACTCAAAGGTGTTATCCAAGTTTCAACTAAATAAATAAATAAAATGACATACTGTACATAGTTCCGCGTGCAGTATTCATTTGGTTTGTTGATGCAGTGTATTTCAGAATGGAATGCTTAGAGTTAAGGGAACACATGGGCACTTTTGAACATGCAACAGAATCAAGGGGGAAGTTTATTCTATATACAAATGCATTGAAGACAACAAGTGAAGCCATTAGTACATGACTTGAAGTAAATTATTTAAAACTTATTTTTAGAAAAAAATAAACATGGTAACATGAGTGCATTCTGCATTCGTCATGATGGAGTCAGTAAGTGCTTGGTGGTCAAAATATATAAGGGCCAGGCTAACCCGGTGGCACAGAGGGCTGAGGCATTGTGCCTTATCTCATGCTATGCTGGTGACCCCGGTTCAGGAACAACCTTGGGTCATCGGGGTGCCAGCTGGGGGAGGTAGGAGCAGAATTGAGCTGCCTAATGACTGCTCTCATCTACTGGGGAGGATGCAGCCTCTCCCATAGTCCCATCACCACTGGGTGGAGATCCAGTGGTGGTGTAGGTGGTGAGAGGTATGGCTAGTAAGGTGGGGTATCCCGGGTGCATAGGCATGCACATGTCTTGACACTCGTGCGTCCCTGTCAAGGACGTGCAGGTGAGTGGGGGTTAAAGAGGAAAAAATACAGAAATAGATAACTAAAAAAAAAATAAATAAGGGCCTGGTGCCAGAGTGTTTGGGGTGCTGGGTGCCTGGTAGTGGAGTGTCTGGGTGGCTGTAGATGAGGTAATGGAGTGTTAGCTTGGCTGGGAGACAGGTGCCACAGAGTTTGCATGGCTGGGAGCCTGATAATAGAGTGATTATGTAACTGGGGGCCTGGTACTGGAGGGTTTGGGTGGTGAGGAGCTTGGTACTGGAGTGCTTGGCTAGATGGGGGCCTGATACTGAATTGTTTGTGAGGCTTGGGCCTGGTACTGGAGTGTTTTAATGGATATGGGCCAGGTATTGGATTGGTTGGTGGGATGGTAACCTGGTACTGGAGTGCTTGAATGGCTGGGGGTGAGGTACCAGAGTGTTTAGGTATCTGGGGACCAAATATTGGAGTGTTTGTGTGGTTGGGGGCCAGATACTGCAGTGTTTGCATGGCTGAGGGACTAGTACTGCAGTGTTTGCATGGCTGAGGGCCTAGTACTGGAGTGTTTGGAGGCCAGTGGCCTGGTTCCAGACTGTTTGGGTGACTGGCAGTCTGGTACCAGAGTGGTTTGATCATGGATGGTGTACTGATACCAGAGAGTTCAGGTGGTGGTGGTGTTCCTGGTAATGGAGTGTTTCGGTGGCTGTGGGCCTGGTACTGGAGTGTTTGAGTAGCAGAAAGCTGGGTACTGGAGTGTTTGCATGGCTGGAGGCTGGTGCTGGAGTTTTTTTTGGTGGTCAGGGGCCTGGTCTGGAGTATTTTGGTGGCTGAGGGCCTGATTCTGCAGTGTTTCAGCTGCTTACAGCCCAGTTCAAGAGTGTTTGGTTAACTAGGAGAATGATGTATGAGTAGTTTGGTGGCTAGAATCATGGTGTGGGTGCATTTGGAAGACAAGGAGCATGGCACTAGAGTGTTTGTGTGGCTTGCAGACTGGTACTGAAGTGTTTGAGTGACTGTGGGCTGCCAATGTGACAGTATTGTGGGTGGGTAGGATTACAGATGAAGGGACTGTGGGGGAATGAGGGCTTCCACTGGGGGAGTTACCAGTAGTGAAATGGAGGTAGAGTTAGTGATGGGACAAAGTTGGGTAGGGTTAACAATGGAACATTATTGTGGTGTGCTTCTGATGGGCATATGGGGAGGCTGGAGCTGGACACAGAGCAAGGAAGTTTGTTGACATGATTATGCTTACAGTGGTCATATTCATGAGTTTTTGGGTGGCTGGAGGACAGATTCTAGAGTTTTTACATGACTGGAGGCGTGGTACTGGAGTGTTTGTGTGACTGGGAGTCTAGTACTGGAGGGTTTGGGTTGTGGGGGGGCCTGGTATTGGAGTGTTTGGGTGGATGACTTTAGGTGCTGGTGACATTGTACCAGGGTGTGTTCACAGTGTGGGGCTCACTCATTTTCAAGTCTGTGCTTCACTCACTCATTCAACCCATGCAGCATTTGGCAATACAAAAAAATGCAACCCCAAACAATTGGCTGAAAAAATCTAGTAAAACCCCATAAATGGGAATGCGGGTGAAAGCCCTGCTACTTTGAATTAATTTTAAATAGAGCCATGGCAAGGTTGCACAGCGACGTTGCAAGGTGATAAGTGAATTAAATACATACTGCGTGTAACTTATGGGAATTTGTGTCAGTGGTGAAGGTCTGTCAAGCAGTATGAGGGAAAAAAAGCATATGAGTGCTTGTAATGGGTATATGTGATGGGAGCTGGCAGCATAGCAGATGGGGAGTGGCATGCATGCTATATGGCCCAGAGATAGATATGAAGGTTGCTGGTGTAAGGGCGGGTAAGGAATGCATACATGTTATTAGCTGAGGGGCATGTGTGAGGGAGGGAGGTGGAAGGGTGGGTAGGTAGGGCTAGGGGTATGAGTGCGGAAAGAGGCATGCATGTTACCAGGTGAGGAGTATCTGTGAAAGAGGGTGGCAGAAGGGCTGGTAGTGAGTGACACAAGTGTGGGAAAGTGGTAGGCTTGTTACCAGCTGAGGAATATGTGTGAAGGAGGGTGACTGCTGGTCAGTCAAGGAATGGCATATGCATGCAACTGGATGAGTGATATGTGTAATGGAGGGTGGAGGCATGGCTGATATGGAGTGGCTTGAGTGTGGGAGATCACATTTATGTCACTGGGTGAGGGATATGTGCGAAGGAGGGTGGCAGCAGGGCAGTAAGGGAGTGGCAAGAGTGACTAGTATGGAGTGTCATGATTGTGGCTAAGTGACAAGCATGTTACCATATGAGGGGTTTGTGTTATGGTGGGTGCCACCCCACCGTGACCTCCCACTCAGCAACCACTCTCCACACACTTACACACACACTCACCTGAAAATGTCGCAGGACACAATACATTCACCTGCATTCTGAGTATGAGAACTGTAGGTCTTTCATGAATTCTGAAGCCATTGCTAGAGTCATGCTGCCAGCTTGAAACAGTGAGCTGGCATACCTCTTCCTCTCTGTCTGACTCTTTTTTCCATCTATCTTTCTTTCTATCTATCTATCTATCTATCTATCTATCTATCTGTCTATCTACTATAGCTATCTAGACCGGGGTGCCCACCCCCAGTTACTGGCAGTACCTTTTTTCTTCCCCTCCCCTCCTGGTCTCTCTCCCACTTTCCCTTATTTAATATAATACTTTTATAAGTAGACCAGGGTGCTCACCCTCAGTACTGCGTCTCTTCATCCCCTCTCCAGGTTGCCTGCCCCCTTTCCTACTATAAACATTGCGGCATTGGGGTTTCAACCATTGGTGCCATCGAATAGTAATCCAGCACTGGAGTTCCAATTCCTTAGTGTCAATTCCCCTGAAATAAAGAAATCTATACCTCATTGATTTTTTTTTAACAGAAAATGATCCATCGCTAATCTGACCTCCCCAGACCCCCCACCTACCTACCCCGGCTTCCCACTCAGTAGCCACCACCCCACACCCCCTGCACACTCTACACACCCTCACTCACCTGAATATGTCCCACAGCATAGATCCAGTCTCCAGTCAGAGACATGTTTGGCTGCTGGAACCAGAGATTGCAAAATGAGAAAATCAGGTAACTCCGGTTTAACTTCAATGTGGTTTGGACTTTTACTCGTAACTTTGTCAATTTTGAATGTTTTTACACTAGATGTGCAGCATGGCCATTTTGGGACCTTAACTCATGATCAATGGCAGCAGAAATATGCAAATCTGGTCTTAAAGGTGATTCTGTAGTCGCTTAGCGAAATCACCTTTCTGGCGGGATTTGAAAATGTTCACTGCCCTTTTCATTGCCCTTGTTTATGAGGTGGTGTCATATGAAGGGTATCTTGAAAATTTGGGGGCAAAATATTTAAAAAACAACACAGTTACAGAAACATAGAAGTTGTCTACAGACAAGGACTGCCAGGCCCATCCAGTCTGCTCGTTTACACTACCTGTAATAGCGGCTGGTGACTGTACAGCAGCAGATCATCAGCTTACGTTTTTCCTTCTCATCTCTGTGGTGCCCTTATTTCTACCCCATGGATGTTTGAATTCCATCACAGTGCTTGCTCCCACCATCTCCTGGGGTAGGCCATTCCATGCATCTACCACCCTCTCAGTGAAAAAGAACTTCCTCACATTTCTCCTTATGCAGCCCCCCTTCCCCATCTCATGTTGTGGCCCATTGTTCTAGTACTCTTTTTATAGTCAAGTTAATTTTATTTATAAAGTGCAATTCCATCCATGATAAAAGCACTTTACAATAGACATAAAAAACAGATAAAACCATAAAAACATTAAAATAGCTATCTTAATGTAATTTAATTATAAACTAATTAGAATCTGGGAAAGCCATATCAAACAGACACATTTTTAAAGCAGATTTAAAGTTTCCACAGTCAGGCACTCTTTAACCTGACAAGGTAGAGAATTCCACAGGATTGGGGCTGCAAAAGCAAAAGAGTGGGCACCAAAGGTCTTAATTCGAATCCTGGGAATCCCCAGAAATCCCTTGTCGGTGGAGAGGGCGGGGAGAGCAGTAAGGGGAAAGAAGAGCTTGCAGGTAGCACAGTCTCTGACCATGTAGGGCTTTATAGGTCAGTAACCCGACCTTGAAGGAGATACGATAATAAACTGGCAGCCAGTGCAGATCACAGAGCACAGGTGTGATATGGCAAGATCAAGGTGGATATACTGGAAGATGTTTTCCATTTTCACCTTATTTATACCCTTGAGGTACTTGAATGTTTCAATCATATCCCCCATTCCCTCCTCCGTTCCAGGGTATACATATTAAGGTCTCTTAACCTTTCCTCATATGCCTGACATTGTAGAACCTGCACCATCTGAGTTGCTCTCCTCTGTATCTTCTCCATCTTGTCAATGTCCTAACAAAGGTGTGCCCTCCAGAACTGCACACAGTACTCAACATGAGGCCTCATCAGTGTTTTATACAGTGGAATCAGTACCTACCTTCTCTGGCTTGTGATACTCCTTCCAATACACCCCAACATCCCACTGTCCTTCCCCGCCACCATTACTGCCTGCTTGGTGGCCTTCAGGTCATCTGTGATAATGACCCCTAGATCTCGTTCCTCCTTGGTGACTGACAGAAGCTCCCCCCCCCATCCTGTAGCTCTTTCCTGGGTTCCTACTCCCCAAATGTATGATTTAAACCTTTTTGCACTGAATCTCAGTAGCCACTCCTCAGACCCTCTTTCCAGCTTTTCCAGGTCTTTTCACATCCTTTCCACTCTCTCTGGAGTATTAGCTCTATTGCAGAACTTGGTGTCATCTGCAGACAGTCAAACCTTTCCCTCCAGTCTTTCAGCAATGTAGCTGATTAAGACATTACAGAGGAAGGGCTCCAGAACTGAAGCCGGAGGTACCTCACTGGTCATCTCCAGTCCTTCTGACTGGGTTCCATTTACCACTACCCTATACTTCCTGACCCTCAGCCAGTTACTCACCCAGTTCACCATCTTGTGACCCAACCCCAGCCTACACAGCCTGGTGACCGAACTTCTATGTGGAACAATGCTGAAGACTTTGCAGATGTCTAGGTAGGTGACATCTACTGCTCTCCCTTGGTCAACCACCTTTGTCACCCAGTCAAAGAAATCAGTTAGATTAGTTTGACAGGACCTTGCTGCTGCCAATGCATGTTGTTTGGATCCTGTGCACCTATGGCTTCCAGGTGTTCCACAATCCATTTCTTAAGGAGTGTTTCCATGATCTTACCAACTACTGACATGAGACTGACTGGTCTGTAGTTTCCTGCTTTCTCTTTGCTGCCACTCTTGTGAAGATGGACCACATGTGATCTTCTCCAATCCTCCAGGACTATGCCAATATTTAGAGACTCAGTAAACAGGACCATCAGTGGGGCTGCCAGCTCCCTCTTTAGTTCCTTCGGAATCCTGGGATGTATGCCATCTCAACCCATAGCTTTGTCCACTTTAAGCTTTGTAAGCTCTTCTAGTACCTTCTCCTATGTAAAAGGAATGGTGTCTACCTCAATCCCTTCTGTCCCTCCCTTTCCACTGTGAAGACTGAGCAGAATATTCGTTTAGAATGAGCATATGTTGAAATATTTCTATGCACACTCATAACGTTGGTAATTTTCAATATTTTGAGCCCCAAATTTTCAACATGCCATTTTTTTTACACCACAACATGAATGTGACAGCTGTAATTTTTAAGATATTGGCCAAAATGTGTTTTTGCACCTGTGGCGTTAAATGACGTTTCGCTGGGGATTCAACAATTTTCACCTACTGGCTTCATCAGGCGAGGTCATAAGAAAACTATGCAGCGAATTTGGTGTACAAATATGGTAAAATGACCAAGTTATGATTGAACAGTGCCATATTTCAATGTTCGCTCATAAATTTGCTAATTTTCAATATTTTGACTCCAAACTTTCAACATAGGCATTTTTTTCACACCACTTCATAAATGAGGCAGGTGTCACTTCTGAAAACCTGGACAAGACTTGTTTTCACACTTCTGATGAAAACTGTAATGTAGGCCAATATATTATAAATGTCACATGTCATGTTTATATGGGGAATCTTACAACAACTATGTTGAAAAACTGGGGTCAACATTTAAAAAAAATGATTACTAAGAAATGTTGTCTGTAATGCCAGTCTTGATCCCAGCAGGTATGCTTTAGTATCCATTGCTAGTGAGCTGAGTTCAATGGCAAGCTCAGTGACCCAGCTGGATCGGGTGAGGGTGGGGGGATGGTGCTATTATGCAATATCCCCCAGCCAGTAAATGAAAGCTGCAGGGTTGCCCGCACAAGCCCAGGTACCATATAGTGAAGGCAACTCTTTTGTTGGTATACAGCCTTACACATCTGCACCTGTGGGTAGTAGAGCACACTGTTTATTGGTTGACAGATGGACTCATTGCCATATGTGTCTTTATCTACAACCACATGGAAGTACAGGGAACAAAGGGCTCTGCACGTTCACAGCCCGACAGCCCCATGAATTCCTGACATCTGTCACTGCACAGAAGTGCAGGACCCACAAGGGCCCTGCACTTCCATAGGTGGCTAGAGTCTTCTCTTTCTTCCCTTGGGTCCTGCACATCTGCAAATGTTCATGCTGGTCCTTTTGGGAACTATGTGAATGAGGATACAATTCCACTATCTCAAAAAGAAATGAAATTCTTTGGAAATAAAACTACATTAATGCACCAGTTAGGTTTCCAGTTAATGTCACAAAAGTAGGGAAATGTGACATTAGTGTTTCCAATCCTGACTCCCCACTTCCATCCCCAAGCAGCAAAATTAAAAAAAGTTAGGGTTTTGGGTCTCCGAAGTCTTGACAAATCAATGGTGGGGTCTTCTTTAGGGTTGTCAGCTGTAATGCCCACCCTGTTCCCTAAGCAAACAACATCACACATGATCACCTTTCTTCACACAGGTCCCACAGGACCCTGTATGAATATTCTACAACAGACTATATTGGAAACATGTGGTGAGGCATACTTCTGTACCTTGAAGAGTGTATCAGTACTAGGCACTGGCTTAGAGCTTTACGTTGTGCTTCAGACAGGAGGCTACAGGCTAGGTAAGAGGTGAGCTTCAGGGTTGACAACACCAGGGAAGTCCACACCTCTGATTCGCCATGACTCCAGAGACCCAACACCATAATATTTTTGGTTTTGCTGCTTTGGGAGTGGAGGTGAGGAATTAAGGTTGGAACCCCTAACACCATAGTTCCCTACATTTGTGGCATTAGCTGGAACCCTAACAAATAAACCTCAATTTTTTCAACTTAATAACTTTCACAGCATTTGATAATAAACGCCAAAATTTGGCATGCATGGTCAGGCTGGTAGAGTCCCAATACTTGAAAAGTTTTGTGATGACTTCTTATTTGTTTTTTTGAGATAAAAATGCAAAAAAAACACCTTTTCACACTTTGACAAGGCCCCTCGCTATCCCCGTCCACCTCACTCCCCGCCCCTACCCTCCCACACCAGCTTGACAAGACCTAGGGCTGCCACTTCCTACTTTTCTTACCACCCGTCCACCTCACCCCCGCCCCAACCCTCCCTCACCAGCTTGACAAGGCCTATGGCTGCCACTTCCTACCTTTCTTTCTCCCATCTTTATCCTTCCCCCTTTCATCTACGCTTTCCTCCTACTATAATGATAAAACTGCATGTAGATACATATATATTTGCTCACTTTATTTTACTGTTTTGGAAACATTGTACTTTTACCTCTTTGTATGATTTATCTCCCCTCCTCACTGACGTAGAACCTTTGTAAATTAGCTGTCTGTGCTCAGAGGTATTGTAATCCAAGAATGAATAAAATAAAAAAAAAGATGTTGGTTTTCCTATATTTAACATGTTTTTTTGTTTGTTTTTGTTTATTTGATCTTATATACAGACTGGGCAGCATGGAGTTTTTTCATGAAGCTTTCAGGGTAGAAGCAGCTGGTATAAAGGTAGTGCCATTTGAAGGCTTTGAGAAAAAATATCATATGGTTCCAGAGTTGTAAGGATTTTTTTTATAACTGCCAAGCTCAACAATGATCCTGAGTACTTATTTTCATGATTTACTTTTCGTGAGAAAAAAGAAGATTGTGGCTGCTGCCATGTTGTTCTATTTTTGTATACTAAAAAACATTGAGGCCCAGATATTCAAACTGTGCCAGGCTGTGGCGCAAGCCTTGGCACAGCGCAACTTGGGTGCGCAGGGGTGTTGACTGAGCAATATTCAGCGGAGCTGTGCCATGGCTCAGCATCATTGAATATTGCACCCTGGCCACCCACAGTGCACATGGTGCAGTGGCACTGCACCAGTGCAAGTGGCCAGAGTGGAGCAGGGAGATGCACTAGTGCAAGTTCCATTGTGCAAGACGCAGCAACTGCGATATTCAAAAGCTGACATGCAAATGGGGCCATAATGTATGCAAGGCTCACATGGGGCCATTTGCAAGTCATTATAGCCTCATTGCATACAGGTGTGCGATCCCGATGACTTGCACCTGGCGTCCTGCCAGGCAACCTTGGCGTCGGACTGGCGCCCTGCATCGTGACAATGTTCCCCACAGCGATCGTGGGCATTTGTAAATAAAAAGATTCCTATATCTCTGGTGGTCAGTGGACTGCTGTCAGCCAATCGCAGGCTTAAGTAAAATAAAATAGGATCCTATCCTGGTGGTCAGTGGACCTGCCAGCCAGTCGCAGGCTTCAGTAAAAGAGTATAATGATTCCTATATCCCGGTGGTCCAGCGACCCCTCCCCCACCGCCCCACTGATCCCCATCACCCCACCCCACCTGGTCAGTGGTGGAGCAGCACCCACCCAACTGTGCCGCCACCCACCGACTGACACCATCGGTAGGGCTGTACGCCCATTGGTCCACAGCATGAGCCACGGGCCTGCAGCCCATATTGTATAACACATTCCAGATATATGATTCACATATCTGGAATGTGTAGTATGGTATGGACTGCATGCCCATTGCCTCACGCTGTGGACCAATGGGCATACAGCCCCACCGATGGTGTCAGTCGACGGGTGGTGGGGCGGCAGGAGGTGGTGCTGCTGCTGCCCTGCAGCTGAGTGGGGTGGGTGGTGGGGATCAGTGGGTGGGTGGGGAGGGGTCCGCTGGACTACTAGGGATATAGGAATCATTATACTTTTACGAAGCCTGCAATTGGGCTGACAGTGGTCCACTGGACCACCAGGGAAAAGGAATCTTCTTTTATTTTACTTAAGCCCGTGATTGGGCTGACAGCGGTCCACTGGACCACCAGGGAAAAGGAATCTTCCTTTATTTTACTTAAGCCCACAATCGGATTGACAGCAGTCCACTGGACCACCAGGGATATAGGATTCTACTTTTATTTTACAAATGCCCACGATCAGGTTGACAGTGGTCCACTGGACCACTAGGGATATAGTATTCTATTATTTCACACCAATGCCTGTGATCAGGCATTGGGGGGTGCCACCACAGAGGTGCTGCCGAAGCTCGGGTGGTCACCAACAGATGGCAGCTGCCGTGTTGCACCCTGCAATACAGCAGCTCACCCGTGGGTGACCAGCCATTGCTCCTTTTTATTTTTTGGATCAGCTTTGTGTGGTGCAAGTAGGGGTTGCGCATGCATGGCTCAGCACATTCTGGGCTGAATATTGGGATGTGCAGAGTGTGCATGGGCACACACACCCACCTCTGCCTGCATACATTACTGATGCGCTCCAGGCACAATTCCCATTTGACTATCATGCCAGGGCATATCAGTGGGTTGCGGATGGCACAACACTGTTGCGCCATGCACATCCCTTTTGAATATCTGGGCCTGAAACTACACAAAAATGATGTATTTTCAACAAAAAAAAAAACCTGATCCTCATAAATGGGACCCATTTAACTATATTCTGGTGTTTGTTTATTGAAAATTGCCCTGGAAATAATGGTTCTGGGCACCCAAAAATCCTGGGTGCCCAGCTTAGGGAGAGGAGCAATTCACTCACATTTTCAGTATGAGAAAAGCGAGACCATCTTGAACTTTGAAGCCACAACTGGAGTCATGCTGCCGGTTTCAGTTGGAGCAATGAGCCTGTGATTCTGTGATCTCTCTCTCTGTTTTTCAATGTATATATGTGACTGTCTATCTATCTATGTGAATCTATCTATCTATCTATCTATCTATCTATCTATCTATCCATTGTCAATATTGATTGACAGTTTGTAGTTGTCAAGCACTAGTGTGATCTACAGATAGTAAATATCAAAATTAAAGTCTCCAGATTAAAATGAGAACTCTGCCTGAATTTGCATCATTTTCTAAATCATACTGTTACCAAGCACTCAGTACAGTTCAGGGCAGGAAGAAGGAGCTGGAAGCCACCGATGACAGTCAAAGCATTTGCAGGGAAGCTGATAGCACAAAGTTAGTGCCATATGCAAATCAGAAAATTGCTGCTTTTGTTTTAACAGGATAACTTTGACTTGTCTGCTCACCTCCCTCCTGTAGTATGCAGATGATCTGTTGGCACACATGTGTGAGATGGAACCCTGGTGTCATAGTGCTCCAAGTGGGCACAGTGATAATGACCCTGAATAATGAAATCCTCAGTACACAACCCCTTATACCTGTGCTCTGAGGTTTCTATAATGTCTGGTGTCACCGAGCCCCAGTACAGCCATGCACTACTGTGCCTATGCTGTGTGACCTCCTTTGTTTGGTGAGACAGTATGGACAGCAGAAGTGAGCACTACAATTTGTTTCTCTAGCAAAAAGATTTTTAGCTTGTACTTGGGGCAAAATCCATTTAGCACTACTCTAGCTGGTGTGTAACCTTGGGGTTTAAAGTGAGTGTGTTTTTAGCTCTGAACTTTAGGTGACATCTCGAAACAGGATCTAGAAATATCCTTATAGCCTGTGAGTCATTTGTGGCTTGAAAGAGTTGGGATTAGGGAGAGTACCTCCAGTTAAATCGCTCAGCAATATTTAATTAAGGGCATCAGCTGGGGCTTTAAATTACTTTTTAAATTGTTTTTAGTAACCAGGTTGTATCTAGGCAACCCGTCTGACTTCCGGATCCATGCTACTTAAACATATGGGGCCAGATGGGGTGCACCCCAGGGTCCTTAAAGAACTAAGAGAGGTGGTGGCTGAACCTCTTGCTATCCTGTTTAGCCGATCACTAGAAACAGGGGAGGTACCCAAAGACTGGAGGATAGCAGATGTAGTCCCCTTATACAAAAGTGGGAACAAAGAGGAAGCGGGGAACTACAGACCAGTCAGCCTCACCTCGGTAGTGGGGAAGATCATGGAAGCACTACTGAAGGAGAGATTGGTGGAACATCTGGTTGTCAATGGACTACAGGACCCAAGGCAGCATGGTTTCACCAGGGGAAGGTCATGTCAGACCAACCTCATTGAATTTTTTGACTGGGTGACTAGGGAGGTGGATCAGGGGAGGGCAGTGGACATGGCCTATCTGGACTTCAGCAAGGCCTTTGACACTGTGCCACATAGAAGACTATTGCACAAACTGGGGAATATGGGTGTGGGCAGGACAGTAGTGCGGTGGGTAGGTAACTGGCTGGGCAGCAGGACACAGAGGGTGGTGGTAAATGGCTGTCACCCACAGAGGGAAGAGTGACCAGTGGGGTACCACAGGATCAGTGCTGGGACCGGTACTATTCAATATCTCCATCAGTAACATTGGCAGGACCTAGAAGGCAGAATTTCACTGTTCACTGATGACACAAAGCTCTGTAACAGAGTAGACACACCAGAGGGTGTAGACAGAATGAAGGGACCTGCAGAAACTTGAAGAATGGTCAGGGGTTTGGCAGTTGAAATTCAATGCAAGGAAGTGCAAGATAATGCATATGGGGGCACAAAACCCTGGCACAATATATCAGTTGGGGGTGAGGATATAGCATGCACCAAGCAGGAAAGGATCTTGGAGTTATCATCTCTGATGACCTCAAGGCAGAGAAACAGTGTGACAAGGCAGCAGGTAAAGCAAATAGGATGCTGGGATGCATAGGCAGGGGCATCACCAGCAGAAAAAGGAGGTCATAATTCCATTATACAAGACACTAGTGAGGCCGCACCTGGAGTACACTGTGCAGTTCTGGAGACCTTACCTATGTAAGGACATAGACAGGGTAGAGAAGGTTCAGAGGAGGGCAACAAAGATGGTGCATGGATTGCATCACAAGTCCTATGAGGACAGGTTGAAGGAACTGAACATGTACTCCCTGGAGGAGAGGAGGGAGAGAGGGGATATGATAGAGACATACAAGTATCTTACAGGGAGGAACAGGGTGCAGGAATACACTATTTTTAGCGGAAAAAGATGTTCCAGGACTAGAGGGCATGGGATGAAGTTGAGGGAGGACGATTCAGAGGAAACGTGAGGAAGAATTTCTTCACAGAAAGGGTGGTGGACAAGTGGAACACCCTGCCAGAGGAAGTGGTGGGGGCTGAAACAATCACGGGATTTAAGAATGCATGGGATAGACATAAAGGAATTCTGGAGGTCAGGGGTAAGGGGCAACAGACTTCCTGGAAAACATAAACTGAACTTACAAACTTAAATGGGCAGACTGGGTGGGCCATAGGCCCTTATCTGCCGACACTGTCTATGTATGTATCTATGTATATGCTCCGCTAATGGAGCGAGTGTGCACAGGCAAGCGCAAAGATGAGTGCAAAGACACACGATGCACATCTGTGCATGTCTGCAGTGTCCGCAGTGGTAGCAAGTGTAGCTGTGAGTAAATATATTTTGTTATATTCAAATAGAGTGTGGAACTGCTAAAAGTGGTACTGAAAGTAAATCCAGATTTATAAAATGGATACCAGAATTATTGACTTAGAGGGGAATGTAGCTGTAAAATGACAAGATTGTGGAATGTTTACATTTGTAACTAAGGATCAACCAGATATGGGACCTGTTTGTTCTAAATGTCTATATATAACTATATTACAAAAGGAGTTAGCAGAAATATGATTTAAAATAAATGATGTCATAAGTAATCAAGAAAACATTAGGAAGCTCATGATTAATTTGCTAAACCCTGTACCATCTAGTGAGATTACAAAACAGGATAGTTTACTGGGAGATAATGAGAGAATGGTAAATCTAAAATCTGTACCAAATAAAATAGTTGCACAAACTATTCTTGGGGATGGAGGCACTAAAAGGAAGGAAATTGATTTTGAGTGGTCTGATGATGACAGTTTTGAATGGTCTACTGTTACTCTGAATAAATCTAAAAGAGGTAGAAGGGCTATGGATTTTTCAATACCACAAAAAAATCAGTATTTTATCCTGAGTGACTGGGATGATAGTATTACTATGGATGATGTTCCTAATATGGTAAATGAGATAACTTCAAATAATAGCCCTGACTCTGAAACCTGTGACAATAACATCAAACAAAACCCATTAACCCAAACTTCAGTGAATGACCATGCTATGGAAATCAATGTGCATTTTCAAATCCCCCCTTCTGATATAAATACTATTATATCTGAGTTCCCTATGCAAAATCCTCTGGATAACGTAGAAACACAACAAGTTTTTGTACTTGGAGATTCAATGATAAAACAGATAGATAGTCATCTTTGTAACACTGACAAACAAAACAGAACATCTAGTAGCTTTAGAGGAGCCACTATATCTGATATTACACAAATGATCACTGATACATTGCTGAACTGTGGAAATAAACCTATTGTAATTATTCATGCTGGCACAAATAATATCAACAGAAGTAAATTAGAGGATTTTAGGAAAGACTTTGTTAATCTAAGTGATAAACTGAAAGCTAAAAATTGTATTGTTTCCTTTTCTGAGATTTTACCTATTCCACATGCAACAAATACAATGACAAATAAAATAAAATCAGTCAATAATTGGTTACATCAATGGTGTCTTGATCATGGCTTTAACTGTGTTACACATTGGGAGGCATTTAATGATAGACAACATCTGTTTGAATGGAATGGATTGCACTTGAGTAAAAGAGGTAGCAGTTTGTTGGCTAAAAAATTCTTGAAAGTTATCTCTAATACTTTAAACTAAGTAATGGGGATGGGAAAATTACAAACTAATATAATTAGAACAGCGGGTTATAATGTTCTTTTTACAAATGCAAGAAGTTTAAATCTGGTCAAAAAACTTGAAATACAAGTTTAAATGTCCCTTTATAGTCTTCATATGATAGCAATAACTGAACCTGGTGAGACCATGATTCAGATGGTACTATGAATATCCTTAGTTACAAGCTCTATAATAAAAATAGCGACAGAAACAAAAAAAAGGTGGAGGTGTTTGTATTTATGTACACAAATCTATCAAATCCAGTAATATGGAGTCTATCCAGGGCAATAAAGAAAATTTAGAATTAATTTGGGTTAAAATTACACCGTTAGGTAGATCACCCATCATTTTGGGTAATTGTTATAGACCACCAGCTACAAATTAAGAATATAATAAAGCTCTTAATGAGGAAATATTGGAAATGAGTGCTTTGGATGATTTGATAGTGATGGGTGATTATAATTACCCAGAAATAAACTGGATTGACTTAGGTGGTTGTGATGTCAAAGAAAATGATTTCATAGATCTTTGTATTAATATTGGGTTAAAACAAATTATTGATTTCCCAACTAGGGCAAATAATCTTTAAGATCTGTTATTAACAGATATAGATGAAGAACTAGAAAACATAAGTATATGACCAGCTCTGGGAAATAGTGATCATTTTACTATCAGATTTCATTTAAATATTGATAGACATGTTTTCAGATCTTTAGTTACTGAAAAAGATTACCAAAGAGCAGATTTCTCTTTAATCTGCTGTAGACTGCAACATATTAATTGGGATATAGCCCTAGGTTTAGTATCTATTCAACAAGCTTGGAATAATTTTCAAACATTTCTACTAGAAATTGAAGATACTTTTGTACCTTTTAGAATTAAATATAATACCAAAGGTAAAATACCAGTTTGGATGAATAACAAAATTTAAAAGTTAATTAAAACCAAACAGAGACTGTTTTACAAATTTAAGTCTAAACCCTCTGAAGAAAAATGGGATAAATATTTGAAATCATAAAAGTTGTTAAAAAAAAATCTGATCACAGAAAATGAAACTGGAATTGCAAATAGCAAACACAAATAATAGGAAATTATTATATACTTATTTTAATACCAACTGTAGAAATAGGGTCCAAACTGTGGGACCAATTAAAGATAATAAACAAGAAATATTGGATTAAAAATAAACAGTAAACAAATTTAATATATATTTTTGTTCAGTTTTTTTCTAAAGGGTCAAATTCCATAATACCCAATATTATAAAATCTGAAGAAATACATTTCTTAGAGGATGATGTCAGGAATCTCTTAACCCAGTTAAATATCTATTCCAGTGTAGGACCAGATGGTTTAGAAAATGGGCTTTTTATTTACTGGGTTCTGATTGGCTAGTACCCCAGCCAGGGGGGTACATTAACTTTCAATAGATGCCCAGTAAATTAAAAGTGCCAGTCACCTGACCACATCACTACCAAGCTATTCTTGTGCCCACCCTGACTGCTCATTGGCAAAAACCACCCTATTCAAGTTGAAATCAGTGCCATTTTTTAATTTTGCTTAGCGAGTGAAACTGGCATCCCCATGGGTCCCTAATTCAGTGCCACTGCCTGTACATCCCAAATCAGAGAAGTGCCCCACTCCAAGCAGGATTCCCCAAATACACTACTCTCATTATCTACTCTAATAAAGAAAGAAAAAAACATTCCTTTCAAATCACTAGTGCTAGCACATCGCATGCTGAGCGCTACTCGCAGCCAGTCTTACATGTCCTTAGAACAAGCCCATCACGCGATGTGCCAACTGCTGTTTGACACCCCCCAAACTGCTAACCACTTCAGTAAAAGAATAACCCACGAAATACCTCACTCACCACCCAACTGCCCCATCAGCCTTCTCCTGTGCTGTTCTCTACACTGCTGGATTCCCGCCTGCTCTTTCTGTTCTTCCTCTATCCAGTGCAGTGCATCGTACCAGGCAGTACTCACTCTGCCATACATGTTACACCATTCAGCTGCCCGATAATATAAAAAAATATGTTTTCATAAAACGGAGCATATTCCGGCAGAAGGAACAGAGAGCAACTTTAAAGATAAGAATGGCAATGATGCGGGAGACAGGGACTGTGCGTCACTACACAACTAGAAATCCGTTAACTTTTGCGCAGTCCTGCATTTCCCACTCACTTTCATTGGTATTTTGAAAATAAATAAATGAGTTGCATCAATGGGGTAAAAAGAAAGACAGAAGGGGACAGACAATTGGCGGGGGGGGTGAATACAGACAGACCGAGCTTCACTACACAACCTAAAAAACTTTCACTTTTCTGAGGTCCTGCATTCCAGTCTCGCTTCAATTGGCACTTTGAATATAAAAAAAATAAACTGCATCAATGGGGTTACAGAAAAAAAATTTAAAAAACAGAAGAGGACAGACTGTTTGGGGGGGTGAAGTGAGACAGCACAGTACCAGACATTACACTGCCCCCTGCTACCAATGCCAGTAGTAGAGGGACTACTTTGACAACGAAGGAGAAAAAAAATGAATTGTAGTCAAGTTTAGTGAATTAATTTACTTTTTTTGCAATCCTGTAAAAATGACACAGTTAGCCCATTTTCTAAGTGCAATAATACCCTTCAGGGTGGGCGGTATGGGCAATACGGGACCATCCAGGGGCTATAAGGCTCTCTGCCTGCGGCGTCAGGCCTCATTACACCCCTGGGCAGTTTGGTATTGCCCAATATTGCCCACCCTGGAGGATATTATTGCTTGCATAAATACTATACTTCTTAAAGAGGCTAGTAAAGTTTTGGCTGCACCCTTTACCCTACTTTTCAATATGTCAGTAGCTGAAGGGTGTGTACCTGATGACTGGAGAAAAGCACTGGTTGTACCTATTTATAAGACTGAGGACAAGGGTATAGTTCATAATTATAGGCCAATTAGCCTTGCTTCTCACTGTTGTAAATTACTGGAAAGATTGATTAAAAACAAACTGCTGTTGCATTTAGAAGATACAAACCAAACTGATATTAAACAATATGGTTTTGTTAAGGGGAGATCCTGTACTATAAATTTGATTACCTTTTATGATAGTATTAGTAAAAGTTTGGATGCTGGGATTCCATTTGATGTGATCTTGTTGGATTTTTCCAAAGCATTTGATAGAGTAGATCATGATAAATTAATTATAAAACTAATTTCATTAAAAGTAAATAGTTATCTGATAAATTGGATTCAAAATTGGTTGTTTAATAGGAGCCAAAGGGTGCGCATAAATTGTGTGTTGTTGGTGGAGGGAGGTGTGTCTAGCGGGGTGCTCCAGGGTTCTGTTCTGGGTCCCCTATTATTCAATATTTATGTCGCTGACATGAATAAAAATATTAAATCCCATCTAAGCAAGTTTGCAGATAATACAAAATTGGGTAGTGAAGAAAATATCTTGGAGAAACACTTCCAGTTGATCTCTGACCTTGCAGAAATTGAAAAATGGGCACGTGAAAATAACATGCTATTTAATGTTGATAATTGTGTGGTTCTACACATAGGCAAAAAAAAATCCTGGATATTCCTACATCCTAAATCAAACCTTAATTAAACCATTTAGTTGTGTTAAAGATTTGGAAATTATGGTAAATGATGGTCTTACATCAAATACTCAGTGTAGAAAATTAGCACATAGTACTCAGTCCCTACTTACACAGATAAGACAAACCTTTATTGGAAGATCAGAACATCTTATTCTACCATTATATAAAACCTATGTTAGACCTATTTTAGATTATGGCTCCCAGTTTTGGTCCCCATATTTAAGGAAGGATGCACATTTATTGTAAGGCGTGCAAGGAAAAGTCACCTGATATTTTCCCAGATTAAAAACTAAACATTATTCCCTGAGATTACAAGAGACTGGTTTGCATTCACTGGAGGCAAGAAGGCAAAGAGGGGATCTTTTAATACTATATGAAATAATACATAGTATAGACAGCTTAAAAACTTTTAATTTGCATTATAGCAATACAAGAAGTGACTTTCATTCCCATAACCAGAAAATAATGGTTGAAAATTCCAACACATTTAAAAGGGATTACTTCTTTATTGTTAAAACACAATTTTTATGGAACAAACTTATTCAGGGTATAATAAATAGTTCTAGTCTGGATATATTTAAAAACAATTTAGATTGTATATATTACAATAAAAACGTATTGGTATAGTTATCCCACTTATGTGGGAGACATATATAATGGGCTTGTAAGCCCCCTTATGTCAATAAAAATCCTAGTGAATCCTAGTGAAAATATTTGCCGGCATCTTTAGCAGAACATTTGTCCATTTGCAAATAATGCATGCGCTTCTTTTTTTTTTTCCATATTAATTTTTTTTTAATCTTCCGTGCAGGCAGGCATCTGTCCCCTTCTCCAGCCTCTGGTCACCTTCCCCCACCCCATACCCTAGTTCCTCCACAGATTACCCCTCATGGCAGGGCAGGAAGGGAGGAGGTCATCTTCCCACCCGTGACCATATCCAGAGCAGGCTATTACAGGTGGTCCCGAGGTGACAGCGCTGGCTTGCAGGAGGGGACCTCACTAAGCCTGCAGCCATTTTTCCTCTTTTTTCTGGTCCTTCCCCCACGGCCCTTAATGTGCGTGCGTGGAGGCATGCATGTGTCACAAAGTCACATTCTTATGTCTCCTGGATTCTGGCTCTGCCCCCCCCCATCCACCAGGAGGCAGCCATGGAGTGGGATGATGTGCCCACCCATTGCCAGGAGAGGAGAGCTGTCATGGGATGCTTGATCCTCTCCCTCCCCTGCCGACTCCAGCAGCCCAAGTTCACTTCCAAACCTGGGTCACTGGCATGGCGTGAGGTGTGGCGTCCAGTGTTTCAACCCTCAGCACCGCCAGGCTGGCCAATGCATGCAATTCTAATTGTCTCAGGAGATGCAAGGAATAATATGTACTCTCACAGTCCCAGTTAATTTCTGCTGCCTATTCCAGTCCACTTTCACAAGTCTGTCAGACCCATTTCATAGTGTAGTTATTAAATGTGAACCCTGATGCCTGGCAAGAAACTTTGACAGAGTCTCTGACAGAGCTGGGCAAGCCAGAGCAGGCTGTAGACTGGCTCGAGCTTAGTGCCTGGCTTGGCTTGGCTTGACCTCTATAAGCACTTGAAAGCCAAGGGCAAGCCAAGCCAGTTATGGTTAAAGTAAGTATTTTTGTCAGTGTGAACAGTTAGTGTAGTGTATAAAATATTCAATTCCTGTGTAGAGAACAGCCTGCACTAGCCAGTGCTCATCTCGTGTTTTGGCTCATAGAGTCAGGTCAGACCCCTGATTCGACTCCGGATGTAATATCCCTGGCTTGCCCACCTCTAGTTTCTGAGCCTTTCTATCTGCCCACACCATTCTGTCAGTACAACCTCATTTTAGATACCAGGGAACAGAAGAATGAAACCAAGTTTTGCATGCATAACTTGGTAGCATGAGACAAGGAAAAACAAACAGAAATAAGGATCTCTTACATGGCAGACAAACAAGTAAGACGAAGTCAAAAAACAAAATCCATGATTATTTTGGGGGTAAAATACATCATAAGGTGTAGCTAACAAAAATCATGATGCAGGTGTGGGAGTGTAAGGGAGTAACAGCACATCAATCTTCACAGCTAAGTAGCGTCCACAGCACCATATATAAAGCAGATCTGGGGTGGAGGGGCTGTATGCAAGGGGATAAGCTGCTGAATTTAGATGTGCCTGTTTCAGAGTCTCATGAATGGTATTGTGTAACTTCTAACATCGCTCTCTAATGAAGGTGTGATTTTCAGAGGAGGCCTTCTTGCAAGGCATTATTTAAAAGTAAATAGCCCATCTACAATTCATTAAATCACATTAAAACAGGAGAGTGTGCAAATTCTTTAGGGAAAAATTAATTCACGTCTTGCTTCAAGTATGGAAAGTTGTTAATCGAATTTAAAAACATTTGCTAAGCACCTGTGTTTAAATTCACTCATTTCTGAAATAATATAAAAGGTGTTTTTAAAAGACCTCCTGAGCTAAAGCAATAGTAATGAATCATATTTGTTAAATCACGCTGCAATGAACACAACTTTTAGAATGTGTACCATGTTGGTTGTAATTTTTATGTTCACCCTTGCACTTGCACAAGGGTGAGCTTATTGGTATAACAATGGGTTTTAAGAGGTCCACTGTTGGTCCAATGGTCTGCAAGGGGCTCGTCAGTGTCAGACCAATCATCAGTCATGCTGATCATGACACTGTTCTGGTCTAGCTGGGCAGAAACTCAGTGTAATTCAAAGAAAAGAGCCAGCTGAATCATAGAGCAGCTCATTCTTTTGATCTTCATAAGCTGCCCAACAGGCAGAACTGATCAGCGTCATGATCAGCCTGCTCTGTGGTGCCCCCAACCACAAAAACAATCCCGCCCACCCTCTGCCAAATATCCCTCTCATCTCCCACTGCTTCCACTTTCTTAATTGGGTGCCCAGTCACTAGTGTTGAATAGTTTTCACTGTGTGACAACAGCAGCCCACCCCCAGTGCCACCAAACATAACACCAACACTAGGGTGTCCAATCCCCAATATTAGTACCTGAAATGAAACCATCTCTCGAGGACTTTTTTTCATATACCCTCTAAAAAAGGAAAACACTAATCGATGTCTGTGGCTACCACTGTTACCTTCCCCCACTAAATCCTCCCACTCAGCACCCACCGTCCCACACTCCTTCACCCCTTACTTTTCATTATCCAACACCAGGGCAGCCAATCCCCAATGCTGACTAGTACAGTAAAAGTCACATTAAACTGTTTCTTCAATGAGTTGCAGTAGCATTTCTGACCGAGTTGCATAAGTTGCACAGCACACAGCTCTACAAAAACAGTTTCTTAAAAGTTAAAACTCAGATTTGCATTGCATTGTGACTGGACTGTAGGTACATTCCAAATGAGCTGCAAAAACATTTTATATACATTGCTCTTGAGCTGGTTAAGCATTGAAAAACAATGCAATGCGAGTTGCCAATGCATTGCCAACTGTGAAAAGCAATGCTAAGCCAACTCATTGGTGGAACATTTTGTTGTGATTTGTGCTGTACCCCTGCCCTGGCCATTTTCAGTATGGACACCAGAAAAACCAACCCTCGTTGCTATCAAACATGCCACTAACATCAGGGTGCCCAATCCCCAGTGTCGGTACCTGAAATAAAACTGTCCCTCATGGCCTTTTTTATTTTTATACACCCTATAAAAAAGAAAACTGTCCATCAATGTATATTGCCACTGTTGGCACATCACCACCGTTACACTCCCCCCACTCGACCCTCCCACTCAGCACCCACCATCCCACATCCTCTACTTTACATTTTCTGACACCAAGGTACTCAGTTCCCAGTGCCAGCTGCTACCCTCCCACCCCACCCATTTTCAGTGTGCTACATCCAATACAAGTGTTGGCACCTGAAATAAAAACTGTATCTTGTAGACTTTTTATTTTTATATATTCTGCAACAAAATTAAAACTGTCCATTGATGTCAGTATGTTACTGACACACCACAGTCATTGCCTTCCCCCACCCAACATCCATCACCCCCTAAGAATCACTTACTTACCTACTAGTGGTCCAAAGCTGTAATCCTGTCTGGACTGGAGATATGTCTTCACTCTTTATTGCTGGAACAGGAACTGAGGAAATCAGGTATGCAGTTCAATGTATTTCAATGGGTTTTGAACTTGTCCTCATAATTTGGTCATTTTTTTTGCCAGATTTTCATCATGGCCTTTTTGGGACCCCACCTCATGAACAAATGTGGTGAAATTATGCAAATCCATCCCAAAATGTGACTTTGCAGTCTCTGCATGAAATGACCTTTCAGGCAGGACCTGAATATTTTCTCCACCTTTGTTCATGAAGTGGGGTCATAAGAAGGTTATGTTGAAATATTTGGGTAAAAATATAAAAAACAACAATGTTATGAGTGTACATTGAATTTGTTCAATGCATGCTCGTAACTTTGGTAATTTTAAATATGTTGACCCCAAATTTTCAATATAGCCATCTTTTCACACCACCCCATGAATGTGACAGCTGTCATTTTTCAGATCCTGGCCAAAATGAGTTTTTGTACTTGTGGCACAAACTGAGCTTCAGGCAGGATTGGAAAATTTTCTCCACCCTTGCTCATGAGGTGGGGTCATATAAAGGCAATGTTAAAACTGTGGGGTAAAAATAGTTTAAAAAAAAAAACAGTGTTTGAACATACATTGAAAATTTTCAATGCATGCTCGTAACTTTAATAATTTTCAATATTTTGACCCCACATTTTCAACATACCCATTTTTCATACCTCCCCATGAACATGAGAACTGTCATTTTTTAAATCCTGGCCAAAGTATGTTTTCACGGTTGTAGTACAAAAATGACATTTTGGCCATTAATTGATAAATCACACCTGTCATGTTCAGAAGGAGTAATCTTAAAATAGAGAATAATGGATAGATAAATGTGTGTTATGGATTTTTTTCACACGCCCGAGGTGTGTGATGACCCATAAACCTCTGGAGCGTTTATGTGGTCATCACATACCAAGGGTGTGTGAATAAATCCATAAACTCACACTCACCTATCCTTTATTTTTTAAAATTGCTGGTGCAGGGAGTGAATGCCAAGGACAGTTATGCTGTAGTGCCAGAAACAATATATAGGATAGTGCATCGGGAACGGTTGACAACAGGGCTATTCTTTCACCAAGTTGGCACTATGATGACGGATTACCTCAAGAGTGCAGCTCAAGAGGTAATCCGTCGTCATACTGCCAATGAGGTGAAAGATGCCCTGTTGTCAGCTGTTCCCCATGCACTTTTCTTTATAGTGTATGGTGGAACGTCGTTTTTTGGAAATAAAATCACTACAGCATGTTTCTGCTTCAAAACAGTTTTACTGTATTACTAGAAGGAAAAAAGAATGTTACATTTGAATTGTTCACTCTTGACATTTTAACTGTTTAAGAACTTTACATTTTGAACGTTTTAACGCTAAACATTAGTACTGCCGCTGACACTGCTGCTTTCGATATGCGTCCTGTCTATGGAGTGAGCCCTAACTATCAAATGCTGCTCGAGGACACTGTGTGACATTCGCAGTGCAGAAGAAAAAAATAATTCTACTGCACTGCGAATGTCACTAGTGTGTCACTACAAGGTTTCGACAATGATGGATTTCGGTGGAGAACGACGTTCCCCCATATACTATAACTCCATCTCTTTCTCTGACACACACACACACACACCCTGTCTAGTAAGGCAATTATTTTTTCTTAAAAAAAGATGCTATTGCTGATGCAGCTAACTTGGAGGAAAGGCAAAACCAGTCACTTTTGAGGTTGTGCTGGGTCGGACCGGAGCCTCAACCAAGGCGTGTGCGGGTTTCTGCGTGATCAACCAAATAGCTTTCTTTTCTTTTTTTTCCTCAAAAAGGCAGGATCAACCTGATAGTTAAAAAAAGAACTTACTTTAGCCAGCTACAGTTAATTTGGGTGATTGGTACGGGTTGGAGGCCATCGCTAACAGGAAGGTGTAACCGCCATGTTTTTTTTATGTGGTCAGCCCGCCCACACTGAGATTAAGGGCCAATAATATGGCACACTACAAATGATTGATGCTGTGTGTGTGAGAAAGTTTTAAGAAACACCGTAATAACCTGATTTCGGCTTATTATGGTGTTTGAAAGTTATCATAATCCAGTTGATAAATAGGGTCACCAGTGATTATGTATTGTTTATAGTTTTCATTACAACTGTTTCTTTGCTGACAGTGAAACGTCCTCCTTCTACCTTTACTTGATTATCAGGGAACTCTCTTCTGCTTGCTCTGACAGTGAGATAATTGAGTCTCTGGCTCTAGAAGAGTTGTGTGTGTGTGTGTGTGTGTGTGTGTGTGTGTGTGTGTGTGCCCGGTCGCACAGTATTTTAAGAAATGAACATTCTGCCAGTGGAACTGAGCAGAATTTTGAATCCTTGTATTCCATGGTGAACATCCCATGATAAACATTCTATATGTTGAATGTGGAGAAAAACAGAAAAAAAAACAGGATGAAGAAAGTAGGCAATAATACTCTGTAAACAAAGAAAAAAGGTGGGAAAACACAGTTACATAGGCAAACCCAAATTGCTCAAATAAATGCTGATGTTTATAAAAGCTTGTATGTTTGAATCATATATGGGTGGTTTCTGGGAACTCTATCACCCCCCCAACACACACACACTCACACTACCACCACCAAAAAAAGACACTCTGGCAGGTTTAATGTTGCCTTCAGTGAAACTATATTACTACACAGTAATAAAAAAAGTTTTAAACACTGCTTAGTTTTATAAATTTACAGATATTCAGTGCATTAATATGAGTATTTACATGCTACAGAGAAAATATATATAGTGTATTTTGGAATGCAATTGTGTATGGATTTCCATACACTTGAAAAAGTTGTTCTGCTTTAGTAGTGATGTAGCTACTAATGCAGAAAGACTTTTCATTCTGCGTTAGTAGCTCTGTCACAATGCAACCGCCACCAAACAGCACTGTTTATTAGACAGGTGGCAGATAACTAGTCCGTGCACAAGCTGGCTGGCCAGCATAGACTTAGGAAGTACAGGTCTCTGGAACAAAAGGCTGCCACAGATCAAGAATAGTAAGCAATTGTTTTTGTTTTGTAGTACTATACACTACAAAGAAAGGTGTATGGAATCCCAAATACACAACCTCACTATTCTCGATACCTCATGGTTTCCATGATGAAAGGGACCTCTCGAGCTTTGTTCTCAAGGTCCACAGCGTCATGGAAATCACTCAGTATGAGAAAAGTGTGGCTGTGTATGGGCTTCCATACACTATCCTATATATTTTCAGCAAACTACTAATAAATACTTTTATTGTAAAGTACTAGTTAGTCTATTGCTGAAATATGCTATTTATGCATTAATTGGGCACTACCTTTTTTAAAAGTTTTAGAGTTAATGTACTGTACACTTGTTTGAAAATAGTAAATAAGTTTTAATTCCTATCAGAGTGACTCAAACTAATTATTTTATGTTGGTGGCCCATTTTATGAGTGTGACAAGCCATTATACCATCATTATAATCATTGTTAACTGCTATATTTAATTTACAGAAAAGTGAACAGACTGCCACAAAGACATTGTGAGATATAATTGTCTCAGGGAGGGGGTGTCATGTGTAACATGAAAAGCATCAACCTAGTCAGCATATCGATTTGTTGGGGTGGGTGAAGTGCCATAGCTTCATACAAGGTTCTGATGATCAAGGTTTTATAACATAGAGGATAATGCCTGAGTAACAATGGTTAACAACGATGTAATCACCTCAAGCAGCTGCCAGGACTACCAAGTGAACCTCAAGAGTGCAGCACGAGAGGTTTACAGTTGTCATGGCAACTACAAGAGGTGATTACATCTGTGCTTGACCACCATTACTCAGGCATTGTATTTTGTAGTGTATGGAAAAACTAGCCTCTGTGAGTAAAAAAATAAATGTTTTTTTCAATGTGCATTTTTTCTCCTGCTTGGCTATGAATGCCTCCTGGTTTGAATGCTGAGCAACTGAAGTGCTGAAATTAGCCACTGCAATCTATATTGCAGAGGATCTGTAACTGTCTGAATGAAATGTTTGTGTTTTGAATGAATGTCCAAGCAGCAGATCACCTTTCCTTTCCAAGAATTTTGACAGGTGGTGACATTCTTTCCTTCAATCCCATCATTACAACATAGTTAAGCAAGTTTTACAGCATACTGATGTCACAATGATGGGATTTTCAGGTTATAAACTGATTGAAATCAGGGGTTAACATTGTCCATACATTATAACAGCCTTATTTATCTTTATCTGTTTGAATCTGAATGTAAATCTCTTAACATGCAGTTGTATGTATTTTTTAAAAAAAAAAAAAACACTCCATTAATGCAATGTTTTGGGGAATGACTAAAGCACCAAAAGTAGGGAAATGTCACTTTACGAACCCTAAAACCCTCCCCCTGAAACAAACCAGGGGTGGAGTCTTCCTTGGGGGTTGTCAATGCTAAAGCTCACCCCATTGCAGTAGCAAGAAAGGTCAGCTGTGATGGACACAGGTGAGTTATGTTTTAGGAGTGTATAGAATAGGGCAAGCTTTAGGGTTGAAAATCCCAAGGGAAACTCTACTCCTGATTTGTTTTAGGAGTGGGGGTAGGGTTTTAGGGTTGGAAACCCTAAAGTCACATTACCCTGCTTTTGCCACTTTAGCCATAACCCTAAATGTTATATTAATAGATTTATTTTTCAAAGAATGTCCTTACTTTTTGAGATAGTATAATTGTATCCTCATCTGTCCGTGGGGGTGCTGGGCCCTTTGGGCCCTGTGTTTCCATTTGTAGCACAACAGCAACCCAACTACCATCATAGCCTTGTTGTTACCCAACCTCATGAATCCAGTACTGAAACTTTCAAATCCACACTGAAACATAATTCCGCACCACCATAAAGTCATTCCATGCCAGAGGCACGAAAACACATTTTGAAAAAGATTAGAAAAATGACAGCTATCATGTTCATGAGTTAGTGTAACAAAATTGCTATGATGAAAATTTGGGGTGAAAATATTGAAAATTAGGAAAGTCGTGAGCGAGCATAGCTTAATTTCAACAGATGCTCAAAACGTTGTCATTTTAACATAGCTTTACCCCAAATTTTGAACATACCCTTCTTATGACCCCACCTCATAAACAAGGGCAGTGAATATTTTCAAATCAGATCCAAAAGGTGACTTTGTCAAGGGACCACAACAAATCATCTTTCAGGCTGGATTTGCCTAATTCCACAGACAATGTTCATAAGGTGGGGTCTCAAAAATGTCATGTTGAAAATTTGGTGTCAAAATATACCAAAATGGAAAAGTCATGCACCATAGTTGAAAATCCCATTAAATATATATATATATATATATATATATATATATATATATATATAAATATACACACACAATATATATGTATCTATATATCTATATATATATATATGTAGCTGCATAGTAGTGCAGCTACAGTTAGGGTTGCCTGGTCACTTCTATGTTAAATCCCAAATATTGCACTTGAATAACTTTGCATGCATGCTGGGGAACCATATATCTCTAGATCTGGCAAGTTGCGTCATGGTCAGATGAGCAATTGCAGAGCTGCAGAACACCCAAAAAAGCACAAAAACTGGGTTTTTGTGCATTTCTTTGCTCATGGCTACAGCCCACATGATTTGTTTGACTGGTGTAAAAGCTTCAGGGAAGATACAGTCTGGATTCACTGATGTACCTTTTGAAGATTTGGTGAAAAAATATTAAGCCGTTAAAAAGTTATTCAAAGTTTAATTTTCCCATTATAGACAATGGGAAAAAATGTGTGTCTCACGAAAGCTGCCGCCAGTACATTTTACTATTGCAAATGGCCCTTTTACTGTCATGCTGCAGCAATCTTGTTTCAGTAAGTGGTGAAGAAAAATGTCTGTAATTCAGATTCTACTGCCCCTAGGTAAACATTGACAGTTCCGTTTACCTAAATGGGGCCTGAGGAACACAATGGTGCCATCAGTTTTTTGTCTAGGACCTCTAGAAATACCTTTTTTTAAATTGGGTCCCCCGTAGTGTTGCAAATCATGACAGTACATTTGCGACACTGTCACAAATCATGACACTGTCGCATCTGTACTGTCATAATTTGCAACACTACTGCATTAAAAATACAATTTCTTTGCCACACCATTGTACCTCAATGGTTAGGGCTTTTTGGCTGAATCTGGAAAGTGGCAAGCCCTGGCCCCACAGATGTGCCTTTTGGTGGTTTGCTAGAAAACTGTAAAGTGGTTACAAAGTTACAGCACTCCAAAGTTGAGAAATTTCCCATAGGATAACATTGCAGTGCCTGTATCTCGAAAACTATTTGAGATACAGATTTTTTTTTGATACCCACCTTTAGGGCATGCATGGAGGTTTGGAAGTCGTGATTACAACAACAGTGGAATTTTTTTTATAGTTACTATAGTTACTGTGATATTGCCAAATACATGTTACAAGGGTTCCTTTTGAGTACTATGGGGCTGCTGTATGGCTCCATACTTATGTGTAACTGGGAGCACAGGGGCTGAGCAATGTGAAGGGAGCGCAGGGTCTGGAGGGCCCATGCTCCCACTAACATATACCAGTTACATTACACTTTCTCAAAAAGAAGGGACATTAATTGCAAAAAACTTAGTTAATGCATCAGTTAGGGTTGATAGTGCAGTGACAAAAACATGGAAATGTGATGTTAGGACTACCCCCACCACCACCTCACCCCTACCCACCCGCCCTCCACACACCAACAGGTGCTGGGGTGTGATGTTGGGGTGTGTCATCGGGCCATTAGGCCAAACTCTCACCCCATTCTCCTATACTGTAGCATGTCAGCTTGCTTACACATGGAATGGGGTGACAGTTGGGCCTGATGACCCCACGACACACATCAACATCTGTAGGTGTGTGGAGGGTGAGGGGATGGGGGTGAGGTGGTGGACATAACCCTAACATCACACTTCCATGTTTTTGTCTCTGTGCTATCAACCCTAACTGATGTATTAACACAGTTTTTTGCATATATATATATATATATATATATATATATATATATATATATATATACATATATATATATAATAGGCGTGGACACAAATCCTGTGTGACAATCTGAGCTACTATGAGATAAATTCAAAATTTTACATTTATACACATAGTAGACACATCATCACAGATTTATATACATAGTAGATATGTCACAATCACTCCAGAACTCATGTAGAATGTTCAGCCTCAGTACCACTACTAACTATATCCAAATGCAAATAACTTCAAAATGAAAAAAGATAGCATAGTGCTGTGAGCACGAAAGTTGTGCAACACAAAATGAGTGGTATTTCATTTAAAGATACCTTACAGATTTTTTTATAATTAGCAAACAAGAGCAGAAAATGCAATTTTTTGTTCAGTTTTTTGACAAACATATGCAAAAAAAAAAAAAAGATAAACAATCAAAAGCAAATGTCCCTGCACTGACAGAAAGCATCCCTATTGCATAAATGAAATATACAATGTTGAGCTGTCAGATAAATGATTTATCTACACTTGTGCTGTTTGACCTCGGACATCTCACTCATGGCTTACACCACTCGTGAGGTTACCAAGGTCAACCAGCATTTGTGTAGATAAATCATTTTATCTGACAGCTCACTATAATATATATATATATATATATATATATATATATATATATATTTATATGTAAAAAAAAGCTTGTTAATGCATCAGTTAGTGTTGTTCCACAGTGACAAAAGCAAGGAAATTTGATGTTAGATTTACCACCCCTATCATCCCACACCCGCCCACACCAACAGACATCGGTATGTGCGTTGGAGTCATAGTGCCTAACTCTCACCCCATTCCATTTGTAAAGAAACTGAGATGGTTCAGTATAGAAAAATGGGGTGAGAGTTAGGCTTGATGTCCCCAACTCACACCCTGATGCCTGTTGGTGGGGGTGGGGTGGTAGGGGTAGTAACCCTGACATCAAATTCCCTTGCTCTTGTCACTGTGGAACAACCCTAACTGATGCATTAATCGAGATTTTTGCCATGAATTTCCCTTTTTTTTTGAGAATGTGCAATATAAATAGTGAATGGCATGTGGAGGTGGAAGCGCGGGGCACAATGCTGCCCATTTCTGCCTATGCATAATAACCCTAACAGTAATGGTCATGGTAACAATAATGGTAATGCTAACACTAACGGTAATGCTATCGGTAACACTAACAGTAACGTCGACACCAACGGTAACAGTAATGCTAATGGTAATGCTAGCAGTAATGATAACAGTAACACAAGCACAAATGTATATGCTAACGCTAACGGTAATGGTAACACAAATGATAATGCTAACTGTAATGTAACAGTGATGCAAGCAAAAATGGAAATGCTAACGGTAATGGTAAAGGTGACACAAATGCAAACAAAAACGCAAACGCTATTGGTAATGGTAGCAGAAATGTAAATGCAAACAGTAACATATAATCAAATGGTGACACAAACAGTGATGCAAATACTAACGGTAACAGTGATGCAAACGTGAATGCAAACACAAACAGTAATGGTTACAGTAATGCAAATGGTAATGTAACAGTGATGCAAATGCAAATGCAAAGACAAACAGTAACGTAAACACAAATGCTAATGATAACAGTAACAGTGACACAAGGAGAAATGCAAATGGAAAAGCTAACGGTAACGGTGACACAAACAAAATTGCTAATGGTAATGGTAGCATAAACACAAATGGCAATGGTGACGGTGATGCAAACGCTAATGGTAACAGCAACACCAATGCAAACATGAACGGAAATGCAAATGGTAACATTACAGTAATGTGAACGCAAATGGTAACGCAAACGCTAACAGTAACGGTGATGCAAGTGGTAAAGGTAAAGATAATGCCAAAGCAAACATGAAGGTGAACATAAACACAAATGCTAACAGTTACAGTAACACAAACGCAATTGCAAATGCAAATGGTAACGCAAACGCAAGCGCAAATGGTAATGGTGATGCAAATGTAAATACAAACACAAACAGTAAAGCAAACTCAAGCACAAATGCAAATGCAAACAGTAATGGTAACGTAAACTCAAATGTAATGGCAATGCTAACAATGATGCAAATGTAAATGCGAATGCAAGCACAAATGCAAATGGTAACACTAACAGTTATGGTAACACAAACTCAAACACAAATGGTAATGGAAAAGCAAGCACAAATGCAAATGGTAACTGTAACATATACACAGACGCTAATGGTAATGCCAATGGTGACGCAAACATAAATGCAAATGGCAATGCAAATGGTGATGGCAGTGGTAACACTAATGGCGACGCAAACAGAAATGCTAATGCAAACGGAAACACAAGCTCAAACGTAAATGCAAATGGTAACGCTAACGTTGACACAAATGCAAAGCAAAACAGTAATGGTAACACACATGCATCGAGTCTGAAACAGGTGCATCAAGAATCACAGTGAATACAAGGAATGTAGGCATAATAGTGGCCCTTGGACAGGAAAATGAGCACTTGGAATACTAAATTGCTTATATCTCAGGAACCGTACGAGGTAGAACAAAATTAAAATTTCATATTATTTATGATGTTCCAGGCTAGTTTTGTGTTTAGCCCTCAAGAGGGACTAAGAATTTTTGTGACAAAAGTCCATATCTCAGACCGTTTTCGAGATACGGGACCCGAAAGGCACGGTGGATGATACATAGATACATAGATACATAGACAGTGTCAGCAGATAAGGGCCTATGGCCCACCCAGTCTGCCCATTTAAGTTTGTAATGTTATTCTATGGAAAAAAATCATCATCTTCAGAGTGCCGTAACTTTGGAGCCCTGTAATATTTTGGCACCAGACCACCAAAAGGCGCATGTGTGGGATCTTGGCTTTCTTCCCTGTAAATTTCAGCCCAAAAACCAAACCGTTGTTTTGCAGGAGGGTGGTAAATATTTCCTGTTGTTTTGGACCATACTTTTGCAAATTACTTTCGCAAAGCACGAAAGTTTCTCAAAAACAACCATGAAACCTTCATATTTGTAAACGTATTTTACAACAATACTTTTCCCAAAACTTTTAAAAACATATTTCTGGGGGGGTTAACTCCCCAAAAAAGATATGTCAAGCATCATCAGGGTCCAACTAGGTGAGCACAAGAATTGTGTTCCTAGAGGGTCCCAATTTTAAATGTCAGGCATTTTTCTGAGCTCTAACTGAAAAAGAAATGACCGACTTATGACAGTAAAAGGGTAATTTGCAACAATAAATATAGGCATTTGCAAAACTTTTGCATCTATCGTTAACGTTCCCATTGACTATAATGGAGAATCTTGTTTTTTGAATAACTTTTAAACCGTTTAATATTTTTTCATGAAATCTTCAAAAGGCACATCGGTGACCTCGGCTGTATGTTCCCTGAAGCTTTTGGACCAAACGCACAAACCATGCAGACTGTAGGTGCGAGCAAAGAAAAGTGCAATAAGTCAATTTTTTGTGTTCTTTGGTGCTCTGTAGCTCTGCAACCATACATCCAATCATAACGCAACTTGCCATATCCAGAGATCTGTGGTACCAGACCATGCATGCAATGTTATAGGCAAATCTGTCATGTGGTTGCAAAGTTATTAAATTGTAAAATTTGAGATTTACCTTTAAAGTGGGTACTCAACCCTAACTACAGTGGCACTACCGTACCACTACTATATATATATATATATATATATATATATATATACACACACACATTCTTTGCAAAAATCTTTGTGAATGCATCAGTCAGGGTTCCACCAACAAAAGTTGGGAAATGATGCCACCATAATATATACTGTGTGCAGTGGGAGAGAGAGACCGCGTATGTGAGTGTGTGTGAGAGTGACAGAGAGAGACATATGCCAAAGTATAGATTTTATTATGTGGTTTAAAGGTCTGTTTGCTAACATGAAGCCCAACATTTGGGCCTCATATTAGCAAATAGACCTCTCAGAGCATATGAAGCCTCAATTTCCCATATAAAAACAAAGAGGAATTTGGAGGCTTCATGCTTCCTTTTGTCAACGACTTTTGATCTGTATTGGTCAAAAGTGAACACCACTATCACCCTCTCATGTTTTATAGAGTTGTTTCGTATATGGGAATGCCAGAGGGCAAACAGGTCTAACCCACAATGCTTGGTCAGCTTTCTGCTTTAAAAGTGTGACTGGGCAAGTTTCTTCTCACTCTCTCTATCCTTTTCTCTCTCCCTCCCAATTTCTCTATCTCTCTCTCTCTCTGTTTTGATGTCTCTTGGGTGCCTCAATCTCCATGTGGAGGCCAATGTCTTCTTCAGCTGTCCTGAGTACAAGTTCTCACAGAAGCCCAAGGGCAGCAACAGATACTAATGTATTTGCTTATATGTTCTGAGTTCCTACAACTCCAGCAGCCAAATGTTTAGCACATTGGGGTGGTCTCAGAATATACATTTGCACATCATTGTATAGGATTGGGGGGCAGTCAATCCAGGTTTACTGCTTGGTTGAAAATGTTGTTCACTGTAAAGCAGCAGTATTTATATGAATCCAGGCTCCCCAGATTCAACACTTACTTGAAAAGGTTGTGCGCTGTAAAGTGGTATTTGTTATTTGACAAAATCTTTCTTTCGTTTTTGACAAGCATATATTGCTGGCAGAAAATAATATACAGATGTTTCTCTTCATTTTAATTCAATCCCAAACTGAAACTATGGTCTAGAACGTGTTTAAAAAGTCCCGCCTCTTTTGTCATGCCCACCATGAAAAGATTGACTGTCTTTAAGTGATGCTGTGTTGGTTCAGCAAGGTGTGCCAGCAACATCCTAATAAAACCAAAACATGCAAAGTAAACAATAACCTCAATGGGAGAGATCGTTTGCTAGTGAATGCCACCTGTATTGACTTGAGTGACTAATTATAGAAAGTTTTCATTAAAAATGTTTAACCAAAGAGGGAATAAAACTATATATGTTGACTCTAATAATATCCAAAACAAATTATTGCTTAGCAATGATGCATTTTTTTTCACTGACAAAGTACTGCAGTATTAGGGTACATCATTCTCTACCAAATATTGTACATTATTTATGATCTCATTTGATAAAACCTATTATTTATACCTCTTCTTGCCAGTGACACAAAAGAGTTAATGAAGTATGTGTGTGTGTGTGTGTGTGTGTGTGTGTGTGTGTGTGTGTGTGTGTGTGTGTTTGTTTACCACCTATACCCACCAGGGAGCACACACATTAAATATGTTGCTTTTGTTAACAGCACAAGCAGTCATATTTTTTTGCAGGTAATCTGTTTACTGAACAAGTTTTGACAAATTTATAATCACAACAAAACACCAGTGGTCATAGAAGCCATCACAAACAAACAGGTCAACTAAGGGATGTAAATTTATTTTTAGCAGATCAATGCAATATGGGCACGCCTCTGTACATAAAATATATTGAGAGTACCATGCAATGCTATACCTTTCTAGGTATCTTAGTTCCACATAAATAAATAAATCTGTTTCAGACAGTGATTTTGATTGACATAGAAACTACCTGGCTGTATAAAATCTTTAATTCTTGGCATATAACAGATTTTTACTGCCCACAGAGAACAAGTCCCATTTTTTATGTTAATGAAAACAGGTGTGAAAGAGGAAAGTTCATCATTATATCTTTACAAAGCATTTATTTTTCAATTGCGGCCTTAGTTCTTGCAACAGGGGATGATGTTGTGAAAGGTTCTAGAATTCCTACTCAGTGTTTTAGCAGATAAATTGTATTATGGACTCTGTTTCCATGTTACATATTATTGTATTTCTCAGCCATTTTGAGCCATCTGAGTAACAGATAAGACATGTACTACAAAAGCTGCCTTTTGCAAACCATTAACTATAGCCATACTTGCAGTGTAAACAACTTATCTTTTCTATTTCCTTGGTCAAAGTTTGCTCAAGTTTTCCTAGGTTTGAGACCCCTTTACAAAAATGCATTCTGATAAATCTAAGGGTCAGCTAGTACTCCCCCTACCATAACACCAAAATGTTATAAGTGTTATAGCAGCAACCATTTTTGTGTAAAAATAACACACATTGAGATCCTAAGGGGAACCACCAGTAATTTGGCAGCCCAATTAAAAGGCTCTTACTTATTCGGGTTTGGTTTCAGGTTAACAATTTCAGAGAAGCCATGGTAAAAACAAAGAAACTCAAGTGCAATCATTCTTTAATGTTTTCATTTAAATAGAAAATAAAACTTACAAAGGCACAGAAATATATCCATTCACACAGATTCTGCATTGCAGTACACAGTATGCTGACATCTATGTCAATGCACAATATTATACAAAATGCAGTATGCTATAATGTATTTTATTTCGTTTTTGTTTACTAGGTAAGGTGCATTGGGCATACATTTGCCTATTTTCAGGCATGACCCAGGAGAGTACAACCAGTGGACCTTTACAGTGAAGCCAAGGATAGCACAAGTCATTAACGTAGGAACCAGAGGGGTACATTAATGTGTACAAAACAAGAGTTGGTGAGGGAAATTCAGTGGAGTACAAACACAATATAATTCCGTGCTGTGAAATGTGATTATGACTAAAACTGTAAAAAGTGTGGCGAGAACAAAGAAAAATCCAAGGTGCATGCCTAAAGGCAGGGGTAGTGTGGCTCTACAATGCCACAGTGTCAGCATCTTCCTGACACAACCCTACAGTGATGGATTTATGTCGACCATAATATGCAGTTGACATAAATCCATCTGAGAACCTCTTCGTGTTTATTGACAGGCTTTGCCCCTGAACCCCCCCCCCCAACTTAGGATTTCCAACTCTGAGTCAGAGTTCATTCAGGGAAGGGGTACAGAACCAGGAAAAGAGCGCTGAGGTCCCAGACAGACTTTACAGTGGACTGTTGATGTTGTCAGCATTGAACTGTTCTCTGTAAAGTTTTCACTGCAGGATCAGTATATGGGATACAGTAGAAGGGGGTAAATTGAAGGACACATAAAAGTGCAGTATTTACTTGTGCATCCCCAATGACTAGAAAATGTTACCTTCTTATGCTTTACAAAACCTAGATAAGGCACTGACAGACAAGTAGATAGATAAATAGATACATACATGCACACATACATAATGTACTTACTGTACATACATGCATACTGTACATACATACAAGAACTTCAGTGCAAAGCTTCAAAGTAAGAGTTATGCTAAATGCCCACTGCCTGTGAAGCCAAATATATAAAGTATATATATATTATACAGGTGCAGTCACACCTGTATATTAGGGTTCAGTGGTCACTTCTATGTTAAACCCAAAGTTTAAAGCTTTAATAACTTCACAATCATTTGACCCATGTGCATAACATTTTGCATACACTTTCAGGGATGAAAGATCTCCTCGTGTGGCAAGTTTTGTTCCATTTGGATTTGCAGGTGCGGAGATACACAGGGCCCAATTCCAGAACATGGTAAGCTTAGTGCAAAGTGATTTAAACCAGACCCTATGGCATAAATTGCACCTTGCACCATGCATTCCGCAGGTTGGAATTCCAAGATGCAGCTTGTGCCATGCCGCATGCAGGTTGTGCCAAAGGTGGGCTATGCCACCCACTACACCTGCATCCCACTGTGGCATGGTGCAAGGGTGGTTTACGGCAGCATCTGCACCCTATTCTGAAAGGGTGGCTGCCATAACCCAGCAATGTAAAGCCAAGTCGGAACATGGTGCAGCAGGGTTAGACCAGCTTGGAGGTGGTCTAAGGGGCATCCATCCTGGAAAAATGATGGATGCCCCCCACAGTGCCACAGTACACAAGTTCCCTTGCTTCACAAACACACCAACACAGTGATGCCCCCCCCGAGTCCAAGGTGCTGCCGGGATCCAATGTGTGCCATGCCCCCCATTGTGGCTGTGCCAATCAGCAAACCTCCCATGGTTCTCTGAGGCTTGCGGTAGTTGTACGGGGTAGGTGGCTTCTGGGGGCAGTTAATTGCTGGTCACAACTTATGGCACCCAGGTTCGTTGCACCATTCCCATGGTGCACACCCACGACTGCCACAAGTCACAGGTTGTAGGTGCCGGGGACCCTGCCTGTCTTGGAATAGGGCACAGGATCCCCAGCACAACTTACAGATGCCTGCAAGTAGCACTATGTGACTTAGAACTGGGCCCACAGTGTCAAAAAATTTGAAAATTACCACTTTTCATCAAATTCTTTGTCACGCCACTGCACAAAAAGGCTTGGGGTTTTGGTGAGAAATGTTCAGGGTATATGGGTCTTGAGTCACAGATGTGCCTTTTGAAGGTTTGTTGAAAAAATATTAATCTGTTCAAAAGTTATTACATTTCAAAGTTTTCCATTATTTCCTATGGAAAAATTTAGATGTGAGGCTCATAACAGGATTCTTTGATTGTGAAACAGGATTATTGATCACAAAACAGGACTCAATTGCAATTTGTTGAAAAAAATGTATATGCTGTTTCCTTGTCACCTCATAGCAAAGAAACGGTTTGGAGTTTTAGACTGAATTTTTTAGGGTGCAAAGGGCTTGATCCACAGATGTGCCTTATGCTGGTTTGGTGAAAATACATTACTTTGGCTTGGAGTACTGTGGATTTGAATTTTGGTTGATTTCCCATAGGATAGCATTGTACTAGGAGATTTACAGAGCTGTTTCTTTGTCACTAGGGTGTTAAGAAACGGTTTGCAATTTTGCTCTGACATTTCAAGGTACTAAGGGATTGCCTCACAGATATGCCTTTTGCTGGTTTTTGTAAAAATATATCACATTGCTCTGGAGTTCTGTGGCTTTACATTTTGCTTAATTTTCCTTAAGGTAATATTGTAATGTGAAATGTACCCAAGCATTTATTTTTGCCACTTCAGAGTACATGACTCTCTGGGCCCTGTGCTCCCACACACAAATACGGATACTATTAAGGAATAATGCATGGATGGCAGTGCAGAGACCTTCAGATCCTACACTCTCAAACAGAAATACAGATACTACTAGGTACTGATGGACGGATAGCAGCACAGGGACCAGGAGGCCCTGCATTCCCACACAATTACATAGAGGAATATCAAGTGATGGGAGCACAGGGCCCTGCACTCCCACAGGGAAATAAGAATACAATTACAATCTCTTAAAGAAATTATGGAGGGTTAGGATTACAGTTAGAGTTAATGTTATGGTTAAGAGAAATGTGTACTCTCAGGGACGGGGGTGGTTGACTCCTCCAGTCTATTGGGCTCACCCCAAAGAGTAACTTAAATTTAGGTTTTCACTTAACTCCAAGTGGTTTAGGAATTATAGGTAAATATCTCACTTGGGGTTTTTAGGGCATAACTCCATCAGTTTTCAAGGGAGTTGTCTGAAGCTTGGTGAGCTTGTAGTCCAAGAGGAGGTACATAGTGTGTGCAGTTTGTTGAAGATTGGCCTTGAAGTCTGTATTTGACAACATGTTTAATTTTGGTGGAAATATTTTGGAGCTGTGGGTACCCTGTGATAACTGTCCTTGTTATGATGCATTAATGTTGTAATACTCAGTGAGATCTTTCATTTCATATATAGTGTCACAGTTAACTCCAAATATTGAGCAAGCTATGGCCTGTGAAGGTTCTAATGTTACATAGATACACAGAAATGTGACAACAGAGAAAGGCCCCACAGCCCATCTAATCTGCCCAACACCCGACCTCCCCCCTTCTGTTATGTTTCCATCCTCTTTTTCCCAACCCCTTAAATCTATCCCAAGCCCTCTTGAACCTCTCCACCATTTAAGCTGCCAGTACCTCCTCCGTCAGCTTGTTCCAGGCCTCCACCACCCTCTCCACGAAAAACTGCCCTCTGATATTACCTCTGTATTGCCCACCTTCCAGTTTGAGGCTATGTTCCCTCGTGTTCATTCCCTTCTTCAGTTTGAACAAGCTATCACCCTCCACCTTATTTATTCCCTTCAGATACTTAAAGGTTTCAATCATGTCCCCCCTCTCCCTCCTAGTCTCCAGAGCGTACAAATTCAGCCCTCTCAATCTTCTCTCATAGGGTACATCCTGCATCCCTCATACCATTTTGGTTGCCCTTCTCTGTACCCTTTCCATCAACTCAACATCTCTTCATAGGTTAGGCCTCCAGAACTGCACCCCATACTCCAGATGCGGCCTGACCATGGTTCTGTATGGCGGCATTAGCACCTCCCTCTTCAAGCAATTAAAACCTCTTGCAATGCAGGCCAACATTCCATTTGTCTTTCCCACTGCCCAGCTACACTAGCTGCCCACCTTGAGGTCACATGATACCATAATTCCCAGGTCCCTTTCTGTTTTCTTCTCCTTAATCACCCCCTCAAGGGAGTAAATTTCCCTCCTACTCCTCCTCCTCCCCAAGTGCATCATCGAGCACTTTTGTGCATTAAACTTCAATTTCCAGGTGTCAGACCACCTCTCCAGCATCTCCAGATCCCTCCTCATGGCTAGCACCCCACTATGTGAATTAACCCTATTGCAGACCTTTGAATCATCTATGAACAGGCACACCTGTCCCTCCAGACCCTCCGCTAGGTCACTAACATAGATGTTAAAAAGTATTGTTCCTAGCACTGACCCCTGTGGCACCCCACTGGTCACTGCCTGTTCCCTGGAATGTGTCCCATTTACCACCACCTTCTGACTCCTTCCCTTCAACCAGTTTTCCACCCACCTGGTGATCCTGAGGTCTACCCCTAGTCTGTCCAGCTTATGCACCATTCCACCATGTGTAATGGTGTCAAAGGCCTTATTGAAATCCAGTTAGGCCACATCCACTGCTCCTCCCTGATCCACTATCTGTGTCAACCCATCCAAAAACTCTATCAGTTTAGTCTGACAGGACCTTCCCTTGGCGAAGCCATGCTGCCTGTCATCCCGCATGCCATTCATCTCCAAGTATTCTATCAACCTGATCTTAAGAAGTGTTTCCATTACCTTCCCCACCACTGAGGTAAGATTAATGGGATGGTAGTTTTTGACCTAGTCCTTCCACCCCCCTTATGTAGTGCAACCACCTCTGCCCTCTTCCAGTCCATTGGCACCACCCCTATCACCAAGGACAAGTTAAACAGCCTCACCAGATGTGGCGCCAGTTCATCCTTCACCTCCCTGAGAACTCTTGGGTGTATTCCATCAGGCCCCATTGCCTTGTCCACCCTAAGTCTACCCAGCTCTTCCCTTACTCCTTCAGCTGTGAATTCTGACACACCCACCTGCCTGTGGCTGTCACCCTCCCCAGCCCATCCTGGTCCCCTGTCCTCTCTTTCCTCTGTGAAGATTGAGGCAAAATAGCTATCTAATGCCTCTGCTTTTTCAAAATCCCCTTCCAGTAATGTTCCATTTTCCCCCCGTATCATCCCAAACCCATGTTGTGCCCTCCTCTTTTCTCCGACATACCGAAAGAGTGTTTTGCCCCCCCCCCCCGCCTGCTTCACTATCTTCTCCTTAGTGGCCTCCTTAACCCTCCTTATCTTTTGCCCTGCCTCCTTTCTTTTTTCCCTGTAGGTTTCCCTGTCCCCATCCTTTTGTGTCCTCCTGTACCTCTTGAATGCTCTAGTCTTCTCCTTAACCACTAATGCCAACTCTGTAGTGAATCATAGAGGTATTTTCTGTCTTCTATTCTTTCTTTCCCTTCTTATACATGAGTCCATGGCTTTAAATACCCCTCTCCTGATAACTGCCCATAATTCCTCCATCCCTGTACATCCCATATTCTTAATATTTCTTCCCTAACTACCTTCCTCATTCCATGGAAGTCAGCCTTCCTGAAGTCCATTACCTTGGTTCTCGTCCTAACCCTCACCCTGAGCCTGACAGCTCTGTGGTTACTGGTGCCAAGCTTTTCCCCCACCTCCACCTCCTCCACACTGTCCCCATTTGTGAGGAGCACATTCAACAGGTTTACACCCCTAGTGGGCTCACTGACACTTTGCTGCAGGAATATGCTCTGAAGAGCCTCTAAGATGCCTCTGCTCCTTATGGAGGTTGCTGTCTGGGCCTCCCAATTGATGTCCAGAAGGTTTAAGTCACCAGCTAGCACAGTTTCCCCTTTCCATGCCATCCTTGCTATGGATTCCATAAATCCCCTTCCTCCACTTGCTTAGGAGGTCTATAGACTACCCCAATGCGCTGGTTTTCCCCCTGTCCCCTGTCTAGGGTGACCAACAATATCTCTGTTTCTCCATCCTCATCCTGCCCTTCCATGGCCCCAATCCCTTCCCTGACAAATAATGCCACCCCTCCCCCCTTCCCCTCCCAATCCTTCCTAAACAAACTATACCCTGGGATCACTGTCTTCCAGGTGTGGTGCTCATTCTACCAAGTCTCACTCACTGCTACAATGTCCAGGTTCTCCTCTAGCATGGTGGCCTCCAGTTCTCCCAATTTGTTCCCCAGGCTCCTGGCATTTGTAACCAAAGCTCTCCAACATCTAGCCCCATCCCGTCCTTCCCTGCTGCTAGCTGCTCCCTTGATGAGTGTTGTGGCTTGGGGGGGAGGCTGATAGTCTCTCTGATCTGCCTCATGTAAGGATGGCCCTGTCCTTAGCCCCCCCATTTAGTTTAAATTGAACGTCCTTGCCCACCCCCCAGTTTACTGTTTAGTGCAGCTGCCCCTGAAGAGTTCAGGTGCAGTCTGTCTTGGGCATACAGCTCCTCCTCCTCCCATGTAGCGCCCCAGTCACCTATCCAGCTGAATCCCATCTGACTGCACCAACCTTGTAGCCAATTGTTGAATGCCCTTATCTTCTCTTTTCTGGGTGTGCTTGTCCTTTGTACTGGCAACACCTCAGAGAAGGTAATGGAAGGAAAAACCATGTTGCACCTACAGAACCTAGCAAGTTCCTCGAATCTTGCCTGTACCTCATCAGACTGTTCCCCTTCAAGTCATTTGTGCCCAGGTGAAACACCATATGTGTCATTTCATCCTGCTGCTTACCCCAGAAAAGAATATGATGCCTCACCTCCAGCGCAGTCATCCTTGGCATGCACTGTACCCATACTGCATTTTTTTTTGCTCCCTTCCTTCCCCATTTGAGCCCCTTAATTATTGAGTCCCCCAAGAGTGCCACTCTACTGCCCCCTGCTTCCTGGGTGTCCTTTTGGCCTCTAGCTTTGTGTCTCGGAGTTTGGCTCCCTTTGGCTTCCTCCTCATGTTCCATCCTGACTTGGTTTCTACCCCTGCTCATCTTTTGTTCCCCATCACCTAACCTATCCTGATTTTTACTCACACCCAGCATCTATCTCTCTTCACCCTCTCCCTTTAGCCTTTCCTCAGACTCCCCGCACCTGTACATCTTCATCCCATGTACTTCTGCCTGGCTTCCTTCATCCCTGCAAACCCCTCCTGCATCATTGCTTGAGCATGAGTCAACTTCACCTGACCCCCCTCTATCTGCTCCTGGCCTTCCCCGTCTGCATCACTGTGTGATATTGTGCCAGCTGTGCTTGATCCCCCTCCAACTGTTCCTGTCCCACCCATCTTTGCAGAAGGTTTTGAGCACTGTACCCCACTTGGGGAAGTCTTCCTCCTCACCACCTGCCCTGTCTGCATATTTTCCCTCTCCTGCACCCTGCACCCTGCCCGGCACATGCCCTGGCCTCCTACTGTAGCTCCTGACCTGCAGGGTTTCCTCTCATACATTTTCAGCCTCCCAGGATCTTAACTCTGGCTCTTCCAGTGCTTCCTTCCTGCCACTTTTCTTATGCCACAGTTCCCCTAGTGCCACCTTCTGGTGTGTCCCTAACATGCCCATCCCCTCTTCCACCCCTTCCCCTCCATGCAATGTGCCTGCCCCGTCCTCTCCCTCCTTCCACTGCACCTGAGATATTTCCCTCTACGTCCCCCAGCCACTCTGTCCCCCCTTCTCTGATGGTCCCTGCCAGACCCCTTCCTCCAAAATGTCCTCGACTAGTATACCTAGGGGGGCAAAACACTTTGTTACCTCCACCCTCTGGCCCATTTCACCTATGCCTATGTCATCCTTCATTCTGGGCATCCATCTGCCTTTTTCTGAGCCTACTGTCTCCCACTCCTCCTAATCCCCAGCTAAACCCTTTTCTCGAGTTACAGGCATCATGTTGGTGCCTCCATAACTCCTGCTGTCAGTTCTCACTGACCCCTTTCCTCCTGTCTCTGATGTGCCTGTCCCAAATCTGGACTTGCTGCTGTCTGTTACCACCTCTGGTCTGTCTCCTCTGGATCTCCTTCCATCCTCTCCCTCCTAAGCCCTTGACTTCCAGAATAGTGTATCTGATCTTCCAGTGAATCCACTCAACCCTTCCTTCTCCTTCCTTGGCTTATACCGTCTGTGTCTCTGTATCCCCTTTTCCAAGCTTTCCCCCACATTTAACCAACACCTTAACCTTGCCACTTCCTCCCTCAGCTGAGTGAGCTGCTTACACATCATACAATCCTCCATCCTCCAAGCCCAATTTAGGATCATAGCCATTTCACAGCCATTGCACCCCACCACCCTGTCAAAGATTCCCCTTCCTTGGTCACCCCTCCCTCTGTGCTGCCCTACCATTTCTTCTGTGATACTCAGATACCATCTTAAAATCACACCTTATTTATTTTTGGGCCCCTGACCTTCAGCCCCAACCCACAGTCAAGACTTTTTAGAAATAATAAAGTATGTGCAAACCATAGGCATCAAGAATTAATAACCATAGTCACCCAGTTCAAGTCCAAGACACCAAGTTCAAGTCCAAGTCCCCAGCACCTTCATCATCAGTAGTCCAAGATCAAGTGACCCGTAGACCTGTGATCTGTTAGCTCCTCCACCTACAGACCTGTGACCTGCTAGCTCCTCCGCTTCATATATGGCTCTTCCTCCCCTCCGTATTTAATAGGGGTTGGGGAGAGAGGGAAGATGGGAACAAACACATCTCTCAGCTCTGCGGTCTGGCTGGCTTTTTAAAGCCTGACCACCTTGGCACCTCTCTCTTTCTCTGATTGGCCCGATTCTACACCATGGACTGTGGTTGGATGGCTGTCCTTGCTTCAGTTGCCAAACTGCAACCTGCACCCCTTACTAGTTCAACTCCAAACAGCTCAGCTCTCCTTCCTCTGGTCACCAACTGCAACTCCACTGCTGACTGCAGCCACAGCTCTGCGCAACTCTACGCTGTCCTTTCTCTGGTCACCAATTGCAATCCACTCCCCCGCTGCTCACACAGCTAACAAACACAGCTCTCAGCTCTGTGGTCTGGCTGGCTTTTTTAAAGCCTACCACCTTGGCGCCTCTCTCTCCCTGATTGGCCCGATCCTACACCATGGTCTGCAGTTGGCCAGCAGTCCTTGTTTCAGTCACCGAACTGCGACCTGCACCCCTTGCTAGTTCAGCTCCAAACAGCTCAGCTCTCCTTCCTCTAGTCACTGACTGCAACCCCACTGTCAACTGCAGCCACAGTTCCACGCAGCTCTCCACTCTTCTTTCTCTGGTTGCCAACTGTGACCAGCTCCCCCGCTACTGACACAGCTAACAAACACAGAAGTGCACAGTCTGATTTATTTTTATGCCACCTGGGCTATTGGTACAACAGCCTAATCTGGTTTAAGGTCAGTTGGCATTCATCTGTATTCCCCTCCACCGAGTCATGCCTGAAAATAGGCAGGATTTGTCTAGTGCACTTACCCGGTCAACAAAAACAAAATACAAAATAAATAAATTAATTAATTAATGACAGAGGTCACCCAGGGTCACAGCTAGGCAGAGATTTGAGAAAAGGCTTTGGCTATGCAAGAGCTTTCAGGCATGCACTCCCCTGCCCCATTACATTGAGAGCCTGGGGCACACTTTCTCAAGTGCAGGATGTGAAATTATTTTGTCCTTATGCTTCCTTTGTTATTTAAAGAGGTTGTTTAAAAGCCCACAAACAGATCCCTTAGGAACAAGCCAGACAAAAATGTGGATTCAAGCAGGATCCAGAGTCACTGAATCTATTTATTTATTTATTTTATTTTATTTATTGTATAAATCGAATTTACAACCTTTGAGCCAGAGGCTCATTTAAAAAGGTACCTCATCACAGAGAGGACAGACAGAGTCAATATACGTACAGAATACAATCATACAGAGTAACATAGTTTTACACAGTTGCTTGAACATAATGAGTAATTAAAAACATTTCCAACATGACAGGTTGGTACCAGCAGGTACTGGCAAAGGAGACAGAGCCTATGGGGAGAGGGAGAGGGGTGAGGTGGAGTTCGGCCCAGAGGGCTATGTCAATAGTGATTGAGAGCAGCAGAGCCAGACTTAGTTGCTTGACTTCTGTTTTGCTTGGGTTAGCTTCCAAAAAGTTGACTTTAAACTGAAAATGCAAATTCCAGGCAGTGTTTTGCAGAAATCCAGTCCAGGAGACCTTCACAGATGTAATGAGCAAGAATGGTGTAGTTAATCCAAGCAGAAAATCTTGTGAATCCCCAAAAACTAAGCTACGGACACAGACAAACACAAACAGACACCAACACAGACCCAGGAGGTGGGGCTTAGGTATTATACTATAAGAATGTAGGTGTTATTCTATAAGAATGTTTGCATTTGAATGAATTCGGGTTAGGATTATGTTATGTATCTGTTGGAGTTAATGGGGGGCACATATCTAATATTGTTCAGGAAGCTGAAGTGCTCCTTCTGTTGTGGGTGCCCCTCCTCCCATTAAATAAAACTTGTTCTGGAGTTATGTCAGGGTTAAGTTATGTATTTTTGGACTTAATTGTGGGCACATATGTGATATTTTTCAGGGTGCTGAGGTACACTTTCTGTCATGTATTTCCCCCCATTAAATATTACTTGTTCCAGAGTTAGTGTTAGGGTTCAGGTTCTGGTGTAAGTTAGCTTATATGTCTGTTGGAGTTGAGGGGGAGCACATATCTGATATTGTTCAGGGTGCCAAGGTACACCTTCTGTCATGTGTGCCCTCTATTAAATATTATTTGTTCCGGGGTTAGGTTAGGGTTAGGCTAAGAGTCTGTTGGAGTTAATGTGGGGCATATATCTGATATTGTTCAGGGTGCTGAGGTATACTTTCTGTCATGTGTGACTCCCTTCCCATGAAATATTACTTGTTCCAGAGTTAAGGTTAGAGATAGCTGTTTGGGTTAGTGTAACAAAGACATTTGTGACTTAAGGTATGAAAACTACTAAGGACTGATGCATGGATGGGAGCGCAGGGCCCTCTGGGCCTTGTGCATCCACATATAACAATGGATATGATTAAGGAGCAATGCATGGATGGCAGTGCAGGGCTCAGATGGCCCTGCAATCCGAAACAGAAATATAGATACTACTAAGGCTTGATGCATGGATAGCAGAGCAAGGCCCAGATGGCCCTGCACTCCCACACACAAATATGCAGAGGAGTATGGAGTGATGGGAGCACAGGGCCTAAAGGGCCCTGAGCTCCCACAGGGAAATAAGGATACAATTACAATATCTTAAAAAATTATGGAAGGTTGGGAGCACAGGGCCCTCCAGGATCTGCACTCCCACAAGCAAATAAGCCTTTGATTACATTTTTCTCAAAAAGTAAGGTAATTCTCTGAAAAAAAAAAAACTTTGTCAATGCACCATTAGGGTTCCAGCATCAGAGGTAGGGAAATTACATATTAGGGTTCCCAACCCTAAGACCCCCACCCCCACCCTTGGTTTCCAACCCTAACACCGCAACCCCACCTTGCATGCAGGAACAGTTGTGAGGGGTGTGCCTTGGGGTTGCTGACCCTAATGCTCACTCCATTCTCTTGTTCTGTATCCATCTTAGCTTACTTACTCTTGGAATGGGCTTTTATTTCTTATATTTTGCTTGTGTGTTGATTTTGATAGACAGCAGTAATAAATCCTGTACAAAGGGAGTTTAACTTTATTGAAGCTTGTGTTTTATATCAAGCAATGAGGGAAAATCCCTCTGAACACTAATAATGCCTTAACGATAAATAATGATCCCAAAATAAATCTGATCAATAAAGATTTTTTTGCCACTAATGTTTATTGCATTGGTATCAGAAACTGTAACTCTTTCATATATATAGAATAATCCATTGTATGTTTTATTGCATGCAGCTGTGCTATGGTAATTGCCAGGAGATATGAAAGACTGCTGCAAACCCAACTTGACTTTCTGGTAATGCAATTATTTCCCCAAGTAGTGGGATTTTAATATGACTGCAAGGAGTGCTGCTTGCTGTTGTAGCAGGTTTATCTAAAGGTCTGAAGACAGCTGTTTGTTTATGCATTATTACTCAGTAGGGTTTGTTGCAGTAACAGACCCCCAGTAAATTACCCTGAAGTCCAAATTGTGAGATTTGACAAGAAGCAGTTTCCTGAGCTAGAGACCCACTGGGACATGGATGCTGTGGTGGATATCCTGATATTCAGTGCTGCACTGTGTAGCTGGTCTTACAGTAATGTATACATCTGTTCCGGTACAGACAAAGATTCTGTGAAATATGTTTTATGAGCTTGTCTTCCTTCACAAACGCCAGCATGGAGCTATATTTTGCAATCATTATTTTCTTTCTTATACTTTTTGAACCTGTAACACACTGCCTAGTCTTTATAATGAATTGTGCAAATACAGTATTAAACTCATTAAACATATTCAGAAATTCAGAAAGAAGTACTGTAACCACACACACACACACACACACACAAACATACTGCTCTTAATGTTGGCAGCTTTACTCCCAGTAGGTCTTTGAGCACATTACAGAATAAGACTTCATTTCTTTTTTTTCAATTGCCTTAAGAAGTACTAAAGTCATCCTTAGCTTGTCTGGATAATGATGAATATCTCTTTGTACCAAAAAAATGGGAACCTATTTTCAAACATCTCTACACAGAAATGTAATCACAGTTAAATATATTATATATCTATATAATATCCTCAATGTCTATCTCTGTCTCTCTGCCTGTCTCTCTTTTTTTGCATTTTTAAATTCCTTCCCATCTCAGCCAGCTCTCCTTTGTCCTTTCCTGATACATGTCATGTGTTGACAAATGTATAAAGTGGACCAGGGCACCCCTTATACTGTTTCTTTGTAACCAAGCTCCTCCTGGTCTTCCACCCTCGTCCCCAAAACTATATTATTTATAATTTATAAAGCAGACTGAGGTGCCCATCCCCACTGCTACTTCTTTCTCCCCCGTCCTCTCTAGATCTCTCTCCCCCCAACAAGTGCCATGATTGGACAACCGGGGATTCTGCTCTCCATGGCTTTGCTCTCTCATGCTCTGACTACTGCTCTTTTTTTTATCCCACACTGCCCACCCTGACCCCAGCCTCTATTAAATGCTCTCCCCTCATGAGCCGGGCAAAACGCCTTAACCTGCTATTGGCTGATGTTCATTAGCCCCTCCTATCTGCTTATTTTTCTTTTGTTCTTTAATAGTAGCCAGCCCTGCTGTCTCATTTGACCCCTATCACCCTGGTTGTGCCTCCCTTGTCACTGCTCCTTCAGAATTTGTACTCAGCATCTCAACAATGACTTGAGAATATTCTTTCCTGGTTATATACTGCATCCTATCTTCCTGCCTCGTAACGTACCACACCACAGTTGCCCAACTTCACCAAGGCGTATGCCCATGATATGACGGTCAATCAGCTCTGTTATCACAGAACACTACATGGCACCACTCCAAGGGGACAATCACCCTACTACCTAACATTTCACTGCACAAAGCAGCTTACACTGTATATACCAGAGTGCCCTGAACCTGACAGTTAAATCTCTAATATCTGCACTCTCTATATCAAACTACCCAAGTAGCCATATTGCAGCAAACACAACAGCTACCCATACCAAATGCATCTATTCTCCAGACTCACCCATTTCCTCAAAAAACTCATACTGCTCCTCCTACTTTGTTCTAGAAATGCTAAGTTAAATCCAGGCCCTCCTGCTTGTCTGAACACTCCAAAGAACCTCCCTCAATATAAGAACATCAGTTTTCTCCATGTGAACACCCGTAGTTTACTTAAGAAGCTTGATCCAGTGCAAACTTAGATTCTTCAAACCTCTCAGGACTTCTTTATGATCTCAGAATCCTGGCTTACACCCACAACCTCCAACAATGCTATCAATATGCCAGGTTATAGCACCTTTCGATGTGATAGACTTTCTGGGGGGGAGGGGTCGTAATCTATGCCAAAAGTAAATTCTCTGTCACAGTCATAGACTGTACCTCCAAGGCTAAAGAATTAAAATGCCTGGCCTTAAAACTAGCACTCACCAATGACAAGGTGCTCCTCAAAGCTGCATGCTATCATCCGCCCTCTGGTGGCACAACCCTCCTACCCCACCTCCAATGCTTGACTGACACAGCAAACTTGGAATGCATACTTTTGAGGGACTTCAACCTAAACTGGAATGATGACAGCTCCAAAAAGCTTAAAGATCTCTGTGACACATGTGGGCTGGAACAGATAACCCCTGCTCCTACTCGACCTAATCAAAAGAACCCTGATCAAAGCACCCTGTTGGACCTTATGTTAGTTAACAAACCACACAATATAATGCACACTGGGGTGTTCTTCAATGATATAAGTGACCACTGTGCCATTGCTTGCATTTAACACTCCCTGCTAATAAAGTCAGCCCCTAATACTAAATTGAAAAGGTGCTTGAAAAGATTCTGCCTAAACTCCTTCTTGCATGACCTGGGCTGTATTGCCTGGCAGGACTTCTACCTAGCCTCATCCCTCAATGAGGCTCTCAACATCTTTCATAAACTCCTAAAGGATTTAATACACAAACATGTCCTCCTAAGGTTTATCAGGTCCAACAAAAGACCCCCAGGCTGGTTCTCCCCATTACTGAAAAAAGCTGTCAAGGACAGAGGCCTCCTGTGGAAAAAAAGCTAGGAAATCACATTCAGAGACCGACTGGATTGCATTCCATGCCTCCAGAAACGCCTGCACTAAACTCATCAGAGTCAAAAAAGCCAGTTATTTTCAAGCAGCATTGGAAGACAATAAAAATAATGCTACCAAGTTCTGGAACATCCTCAAAGAGGTAGAAGGCCACACCACAGATGCTTCCCTCCCCATCAAAATAGTATCTGGGACCAATACTTTTGCGGACAAATCTGATATTTTAGGCCACCTTAACAATCACTTTGCTACTGCAAGTCTGGCCTTTGATACCTCCCCAGTCAGTAAGCTGAGCTTACACGGGGACACCACTGCTGCCACTAGCCCTGATGCTAACACTAACCAGTGTTACTCTACCACCTTCAGCTTCCGACCTGTTACCTTCAAGCAAGAAGAGGACCTCCTTTTGGCACTGGATATAAAAAAAGAGTGCCAGTACAGACAATATCAAACCCTGCTTCCTAAAAATTGGCCATTACCACCTGACCACTCCCATTACCCACCTATTCAACTCCTCCCTAATGCAAGGTATGTTACCCAACCTTTGGAAAACTGCACACATCATCCTCTTGTTCAAGTCTGGGGACCCAAGTGATATGAACAACTACCGTCCAATCTCCCTACTACCAACCCTCTCTAAATTACTTGTAAAAATTGTTAATATACAAGTCAGGGAGCACCTGAATTCACAGAACCTTCTAAACACCACCCAGTCGTGTTTTAGAGCTAAGCACATCACAGTCCCTGCCCTTGCTAAAGTAACCACAGACTGGCAAATGGCCCTAGATTCTAAGAAACATGTGTTTTCCCTATTCCTTGACCTCAGCAAGGCCTTCGACACTGTGGATCACAATGTTATGCTTAGTACATTGAGTGAGTTCAGTTTTGACAGCACCACCATTAAATGGTTCACTTGCTTCCTTACTAACAGATTTCAACAAGTTAAAGCATCAGGAGATTTGTCTCCCCTAAAGCCACTATTACAAGGTGTCCCTCAAAGCTCCATTTTGGGCCCTATCTTATTTGCAATCTACATCAACAACATTGACTCTCATCTGCGCACAGCTAATGTACACCTCTTTGCTGATGACACTGTTCTCACACCGTTAACTGCTCTCTAGGTCTGGCATATAAGGGTCTTCAGCATGACTTTCTCTCTCTCTCCAGCACAATCTAATACAACTCAAGCTCCTAATTAACAGTAAGAAGACCAAAGCTATGATTATCTCCCCAAAGACAGCCACCAGTCCCATGAGCAACATAAAGATCCTAACACTGCTGGGTGAACCCCTTGAAATTGTGGATAACTTTAAATACCTAGGGTTCTGGCTGGACAACAAACTAAACTTTCTACACCACCTGAATGAGATCTCCAAAAAACTGAGACAGTGCTTAGGCATATTCTACTGCATCAGACATCTCCTTATCAAAGAAGTCAAAAAAAGGCTTGTGCAAACTACATTCATGCCACTCCTGGACTATGCCAACTTCCTTTACAATAACTGCCTCTCCTCAGTGCTTAGTAACCTTGACACCCTGTATTACAGGGCCTTGAGGTTCATCCTTAACCTATCTTACCATACCCAACCCTGCCTGCTATACCACAAGTTGGGGTGATCCTCCCTTCCTACAAGGAGGAACAGAAATGCTCTTCTCTGGTTCTGCAGAGCACTGTCAGATAAGCTTCCAGCATACATTTCAAGCCTCTTTGAGCATTCAAAGGCTGCCTACGGTTTGAGGCACTTCTCCATTCTTTGTTTTCAGATACCGAGAACAAAAACATCCCATGGCTTGGCTGCAATCAACTACTCCCTCCCCTCCCTTTGAAATACCATGCAAAACTTCCTAAAACTTCATACCCTTCCGGGACCAATCACCTTCAAGGCAATATTAACTGACTACCTGTCAGAAACCTGCAACTGCTTTAGGTGATTGAGCTCCTTCAGCTGCCAACACTTCGCTCGAGCTATTGGGCTCGTAGCCACGTTTAGCTCCCAAGTAATGGAGCCCCCAACACTTTTACCTTCCTTCTCATTCTTTCCCTTTCTCCCTCTCTTTTTCTGTCCCCCATCTCTTTTACACAGGTCTGTCTCATAACACACATGCCGATGATGCCCTGACTCTCCCAATCTGTCTGTAATATTATCAACTTGCATATTATGACCTGTCTGATATTTCACATGTATTTTTTTGGTACACATGTTACTGATTTACTGTCTCTTCCAAACTGCTGTAATATTGTCAGCTATTGTGATACCCCACATATATGTTTGTGCTTTGTTTACCCTGTCTGTAACCATTCTTTGTCCTGGATCACCTTGAAAATGAGCTTGCTCAATGGTGTCTACGCCTGGTTAAATAAAGTTTGATTGATTGAAGTGGCAACACCAGGATGCCCACCTTTGGTGCCATGGAAGATTATCCCAACACTGAGTTGCCCAATCCCCAGTGTTGGCTAAAGTCTAGGTCCCAATATAAATAACAAAGACATCCTTTGTTGATATTTTTCTATTTTTTAAAGAAAGTAACCTGCAATGAAGAAAACAGTCCCTCCCCAATGTGATCTCCCAACACCCCTGCACACCCCACCCTAACCCCCTCCATTCAGCACTCTTCCCCCCCACACCCACATTCACCTGAACATGTCCAATGACATAGATCCACTCTCCAATTGTAAACCAGTCTTGCAGCTGGAACTGGTGACTGAGATATGAGAAAATAAGATAAGTCCAGTTTAATGTATTTCAGTGGGTTTTGAACTTTTACTCATAACTTAGACATTACACCAGATTTTCAATATGACCTTTTTGGGACCCTTCCTCATGAACAAGGTAAGTGAAGTTTTTCAAATCAGTCCCAAAAGGTGATTTCACAGTTGCTGCATGAAATCACCTTTCACGTAGGGTTTCAAAAATTTCAACTGCCCGATTCATAAGGTGGGATCATAAGAAGGCAATGTTGAAAATTTGTTGTAAAAATATGGCAAAATGACCAATTTGTGAATAAACATTGAAATATTTCAACATTCACTTATAACTTTGCTAGTTTTCAATGTTTTTCCACCAAGCTTTCAACATGGCCTTTTTTGGACCCCACTTCATGAGCAAGGCAGTTAAAAGTTTTCAAATATGTGCAGAAAGGAGAATTTGCAGTTACAATGTGAAATCATCTTTTGGGCAGGATTTCAAAACTGTCACCTACCGGGTTCCATGAGACGAGGCCATAAGAAGGCTTTGTTGAAAATGTAGTGTACAAATACAATAAAATGACCAAGTCATTTAATGAACATTAAAGTAAACTAACGTTCATTCAGCTTCTCAAATTTTTAATATGTTGACTTCAAACTTTCAGCATGGCCATGTTCACACACCACCTTATACATATGGCAGGTGTAATTCTCAAATCCTGAATGATACATGTTTTCACATTTGTGATGAAAAGTGACATTTCTGCCAGTATTCTTTAAATATCACATGTCATGTTTATGAGGAGGAGTCATAAAATAATTATCATGAAACTTTGGGTCAAAATAAAAAAAAAAATATTAAGAAGTGTTGTGAGTACTACCAGCCACTAGCCCAGCAGGTAGTGCTTTATGATTCCATGCTAGTGAGATGAGTTCATGGGTAAGTTCAGTGACCCAGTTGGATGGGCCAAGCCTGGAGGAACAGTGCTATCATGCGACACTACCCCCAGCCTGGGAAGGGAAGGTGCAGGGTTGCCTGCACAGGCCACAAGTACCATATAGTGAGAAGAACTCATCTCTTGGTATGGGCTCCTGCACCCTTGCACAAGGGGTGCCAGGGGGCCCTGTGCTTTGGCTGAAGGATAGACTCTTTCTGCTGTGTTTCTGCATCTGCAGCCACATGGACGCACAGGGCCCAGAGGGCCCAATGCTTCTTCAGCCCACCAGACAGTCCTATGAATTATTGACAGCCATTGCTGCATGGAAGTGCAAGCCCCACAGGGCCCTGCACTTTGGTAGGTGGATGGGTCATCTGTTTATGTAGGTCTCTTTTGGACCTGTGTGAATGATGAATGATACAATTCTACTTTCTCAAAAATAAAGGAAATTCTTTACAAAAAAATTACATTAATGCACCAGTTCAATTTAATGCCACAAAAGTAGGGAAATGAAGCATTAGGATTTCCAACCCTCACTCCCCACCCCAAGTAGCAAAAGGACAAGACTACACAAGCAATCATAAACAGCCATCATCAGGTAAGACAAACAACAAACAACTGTTTCCAGATGACACAAATGCAGTAGCACCGATGTGCAACCTTCATGGGTTTGGCTTTGGCTGCAAAAACACAGGTCCCATAGGGGCACATGCTTATGTAGCCACACCTGTGTGAGTATTTTGTGCAGAGTGCATAAGTACATGAGGCTGCAGAAATACAGGCCCCATGGTGGCCTGTACTTCTGCAGAGAGAAGGCCCCATAGGGTGTGCACCTCTGCAGACAGAGGTACTCATGCACACTGTATGAGGTGCCTTGCTAGATAGCATGATCTACTAGTGCATGGTTTTCTATATGCAACTGTATAACTGAAAAACTGCTACCACCATGAATAATTTCTAGATCTCCTGCTGAAACCATGATACCTACATTGCAACAATACTTCTGTCTGTGTAACTGCAGGCCCCACTGGAGTATGCCTTTCTGAAGCTTGACCTTATCAGGTCCATCCTGTAAATGAGCCTTGCTCAACGATATTCACCTGAATAAATAAAGATTTTATTGATTGATTGATTGATTGATTGGAGCTAGAAGTTGGTGTGTATGTCTCACACCTATGGCTGAAGGGGCACCAAACCCTGAGGGGCCTACGCTTCTGGAGACAGAGTACTACTGTAGTATTAGTATCATGGATTTTGTGGCATCTGCGCATCTTCAGCCAAAGGTCATTACGTATGTCTTACACCTGCGACTGCAGAAGCACAGTCCATCAGTTGTATATATGTCTTAGTGTCCATGAGAACCTGAGGCTACAGAAGCACAGGCTCCATAGGGACTTGCTCTTCTACAGACAAATGAACTCTTGTAACTTGGATATTGTGGATTTGTATCTAGCTGCAGGGGCCTGTGCTTCTGTACACAGAAACAGTGTTGTGTTTTGCATGTTCTGTCTGCAGTGACAAGGAAGTGCGTGCATGTCTTGCAGTGTGCATGCCACAGAAACAAATCCATAAAGGCAGTACAGCAGTGCCACTGGACTTATGTCATCTGGAAACAGCTGTATTCTATTTGTCTCATCTGATGATTGTTGTCTGTGATGTCTAGTGTGGTCTTTTTCTTTTGTTGTTTTGGGCATGGGGTGGGGAGTTAGGATTGAAAACCCTAATGCCACAGTTCCCCACTCCTGTGGCATTAAGTTGAACCCTAACTGGTGCATTAATGCAGTTGTTTACAAATTATACATATTAAGAGTTAAACAGGCCGTTTAATGTTAAATCTAAATGTTGCACCTTAGTAACACTGACACCTTCCAATAAAATTGTATATAATTTTGAATGTGCGGTCAGGGTGGCAAGTCCTTATTACTTTGCAAGCTTTGTGATGGCTGCTTCTCCAGATTCCAAGATTCAGAAAGTGTAGAAAGTCTGTAAAAAATTACTCTTTTGCTGTTTCTTTGCTCACCTGTGGTGTAAATTTGGTTTGGAATTTTGTCCCAGTTTTTTCTTGGGCAGATGCAGCTTGGTTCAAGGCTGTGCTCTCTGTTGGTTTTGTGAAAAATAATAATCAGGTCTCAAGTTACATAGTTTTAAAACGTGGCTTCTGAGCATGCTCATTAGGGCTTTCAGGATAGTTGTCTGGTACAACCACAGAATTTATGGTCACGAGGCAATTTTTATTATGTGAGCAAATGTTTTCTAGATCCATAGAAACACATTTTAGGGCTTGAGTTTGAGCCGTAATAACTTTGGCACCATTCAACAAATTTGCAAGAAATTTTGCATGTACAGTGTCCTGTTTTTATGACTTGACACATTTGGTGACAGCTACTTGTGTGGATTCTGAGATCTGGAAAGTAAAAAAGTCATGCTTGTGCTCACCCGTGGAGCAAAAACAGTTTTTCGTTTTATTCCAATTTTTTCTGCATAGAAGCAGCTTGACCCAAGGGTGTGCTTTTCAATGGTTTCGTGACAAATTACTAATTAGTTTTCAGGTTATAAGGTTTTAAACTTAGGCTTCTGAGCATGTCACATAGATACATAGACAGTGTCAGCAGATAAGGGCCTGTGGCCCACCCAGTCTGCCCATTTGAGCTTGTAAGTTCAGTTTATGTTTTCCAAGAAGTCTGTTGCCCCTTACCCCTGATCTACAGAATTCCTTTATGTCTATCCCATGCATTTTTAAATCCCGTGACTGTTTCAGCCGACACCACTTCCTCTGGCAGGGTGTTCCACTTGTCCACCACACATTCTGTGAAGAAATTTTTCCTCACGTTTCCTCTGAATCATCCTCCCTCCAACTTCATCCCATGCCCTCTAGTCCTGGAACATCTTTTTCGCTTAAAAATAGTGTATTCCTGCACCCTGTTCCTCCCTGTAAAATACTTGTATGTCTCTATCATATCCCCCCTCTCTCCCTCCTGTCCTCCAGGGAGTACATGTTCAGTTCCTTCAACCTGTCCTCATAGGACTTCTGATGCAATCCATGCGCCATCTTTGTTGCCCTCCTCTGAACCTTCTCTATCCTGTCTATGTCCTTACGTAGGTAAGGTCTTCAGAACTGTACAGTGTACTCCAGGTGGGGCCTCACTAGTGTCTTGTATAGTGGAATTATGACCTCCCTTTTCCTGCTGGTGATGCCCCTGCATATGCATCCCAGCATCCTATTTGCTTTACCTGCTGCCTTGTCACACTGTTTCCCTGCCTTGAGGTCAGCAGAGATGATAACTCCAAGATCCCTTTCCTGCTTGGTACATGCTATATCCTCACCGCCTCCCCCCAACTGATATATTGTGCCAGGGTTTTTGTGCCCCATATGCATTATCTTGCACTTCCTTGCATTGAATTTCAACTGCCAAACCCCTGACCATTCTTCAGTAGGCTTCATGTTCAGTAGGTTTTTCAGGATAGCTGTCTTTTGTGACCAAAAAATTTATGGTCATGAGGCAATTTTTATTTAGCAAGAAAATATGTTTCATGTTCTCAAGAAAAAATGTTATGGTCCTTAGCTCAGCCATCTAGTTTTCTCATTTGGGAAAAATTAATTCTAGAAATTCATAAAAATGATGCCTTATCAAAAAATGAAATCCTGAATCTAGCTAAATGGGACCCGTTTAGCTAGATTCTTGGGATGGTTCAATGAAAAATTACATAGAAATACATTTCCTGAGCACCCTGAAAATCTTAGGCCACCAGCTTAGTGAGGTTACAAGTTCTTGAGTTGCAAGCTGAGAATTTTTATGATGTGAAAAAGTGCAAAGAATTCTCAATTCATAAGATAAGAATTAGAAATTCTTGAAAATTAAGAATACATAAGTCATGAATAAAAACTTTCGAGGTCATCATAAAACTGGAAACAAAGAATTCTCGGCCCATGATGTAGACATTTTACTTAGTGCTGGTTATCAATGTTATGCTATAGAATCATAGCATCATAGAGATACGACGGCAGAAAAGGACACTCTGGCCCATCGAGTCTGCCCCTTACTCCTGCGCTCCATTGCTCAGCACCTCTGTCATGGGACCTCCCCTTCTACCCACTTGCCAACCAAGAATTTTTCAGATTGTCAGAATCTGCAACAAAAGAATACAAGCTCACAACACAAAAATGTGGACTTCATATCCAAAATCAACTGTTGCTCATAACTCAGCTGTTTTTTTAATATTTTTTCACCAAATTTTCAACAATCTTATTTTTTATGGCCCTTAGATGAACAAAGTAGGCAAGAAGGTTTGCTTCCATCTCTAAATATGTTTTTTTGTTGCAACACCATCAAAAATATTTAAAAAGTTGGACTGCAAGACCATCACTCCTGCAGATGTGGCAGTGGCTTAAAATATAAGTTCTGAGAATTTGGGACACAAGTATTGAAAAATAGTATGAGCACTGTGGTACAATTGCGCCAATATGCATCTAATGCTGGACTACAGAATTTGCATAGGGCTCTTCAAGCCCTATGCAAATTCTGAAGATGCCCATAATGTCATGGTAAGATATCTGCATGTGGACTAAAGTGCACTGCACAAATTGCATATGCATGGAATGGCCCTCACACACCGATACCATGCATGAGTAGGGCTGTGCTTCTGCACCCAGAAGTGGGCTGTACTTTGGGTATCATGGATTTCTATCTGCATATTGCAGAAGCACAGGCCCCTTAGGCACCTTAACTTCTGCAGTTGGAAGTGGCTATGTACAGTATGTCTTACAGTGTAAATGTGTATGTATGCCTGCAGAAGTGCTGGCTCCATGGGGGCTAGTGCTTCTGCAGCCATAAGTACTGTCATAATCTGTTGTAATTTCATTTAACTGACTTTATCAAAGAGAGAGGAAATTAATTGCAAAAAACACAAACAAATGTGTTATTGCACCAATTTGGGTTCAGCTTAACACCACAAAAATATAGAAATGTGGTGTTAGGATCAACCCTAACCATCCCCCCAAGCAGCAAAAGGACAGGACCACACAAGTAACCAAACCATAAACAGCCAACATCAGGCAAGACAAACTACATAAAACTGTTTCCAGATGACACAAATGCAATAGCACTGATGTTGTATCTTAGAAAATATGCATCTAGCGTGCTGCACTTTAAAAAAAATTCATCAGTGCTGTTTAGAAATGCAACAGACTGAAAATTGTGTGCGCAAGTTTTGCACTGTGCATGTATACATATGGTAGAAGATGTACTGTACCCCAAGGCCTTCACTTTTGCAGACAGCACTAATGTTGTAATTTGGGTATTGTGGCTTTGTATCTGCAAAGGCAAAGCACAGGCCCCAGTGAGGTCTGCACTTCTGCAGCCAGATGTTGGCATGTATATCTTACACTGTGCATGAGTATCTGTGGCTGCAGAAGCACAGACCCCTTAGGGGTCTGCACTTCTACGGACAGAAGTAGTGTTGTAATTTGGATATCATGAATTTGCATCTGTGTCTACAGAAGTACAAGCAGGGATCTGTGTTTCTGCAGCCAGAAGTGGGTGTGTATGTTTTGCACTGTGCAGAAAAGTTGGCCCTGCTGATGCTTCTACACATGGAAGTAGTGCTTTAATTTGGGTATCATGGATTTATATCTGTGGCTGCAGAACTTCAGGCCTTGCAGGGGTCTATGCTTCTGCAGTCAGAACTGGGAGTATGTGCCTTGCATTGTGCATATGTATCTGTGGCTGCAGAAAAGCTGGCCCTTCTGGGGCCTGCACATCTGCTGATAAAAGCAGTGTTGTAACTAGAGTGTTGTAGATTGGTATCTGCACCTCTAGAAGTGCAGACTCCATAGGTGCCTGTGCTTATGCAGCCAGATGTGGGTGTGCATTTCTTATAGTCGGCATGTGTATCTGTGGCTGCAGAAGCAATGGACCATGACTATGGATATCTTGTTTGTCATCTGAAAACAGTTGCATTTTGTTTGTCATCCACAATGATGGCTGTCTGTGGTTGCTTAAATGTTCTTGATCTGCCCAGAATGTGTCTGCCCCTATTTTCAAAGCAGAAATGCATCCAAGCCTGCTAGGCCATCTTTTAAATGGCCTAACGGTGTCCAGAGTCTGTGTCCAAAACTGGATGAGGATGCAATTATATCCAAAATGGATACAATTGTGAGTTGCATCCATTTTGGATATAACTGTGTCTATTTTCTACTACAAACTGTGACTTTTTATCATAGATAGATGCAAGTTCTGAAAATAGTAGCAGGGCTGCCAAGACACAAGTGAATGGATGCAGACTTAGGCACAGCATGCATTTGCATCTGTGTCCAACCTTTTTTTAATCCTCACCTCTGTCTATATCCTGATAATGCATACAAAGTCCATATCACAAACTTGTTCATCAATTGTGACATCATCAATAGACTAACTAATTATGACATCCACAACTGACAACTTTTTTAAATTTCTTACTTTCTTACTTTACTTACTTACCTCAAAATCAGACATTCATACAAAAGGGGTTCTCAACAGTCTAAGTCCCCTTCAATAAGCTACAACAATAGGAGAAAGTCTGCCAAGCAGAGGTTTAATGTGGAGAATAGAGAATGAGCAAGGGTTCTACATGGAGTTCATGAAAGGTAGGAGGAGTGGACTCCTGTTGTTTCCTCTTCGAATACTTTTTCTGGGTCCTAGCTGTGATGTAGACAGCCAGTTCTGAGTGCTGTATAATATATTTTTAATATAAAATGTATTAATAACTATCTCTGCAGAAAAATCTAATGCTCTAGGAGTGACCTAAGACTTCCTCAGTTTTTAGCTGACAGATGCAAGCTAAGAGAAATGCTGACAGTACGTATATCACACCCGTTCAGTTTTTTAGATACAATGTGTTACGTGGCAGACCAGAAGCTAATTACAGAGTCGTTTAAGTTAACTTTGTTAAGAGGGAAAACATAAAAAAAGGTTTATGACATTGAAGAGAAAAAACAGGTTATTACTCAGGGGTGCGAGGTTGTTAAATGCTCCTATGAAACCTGCGTGAGGAGGATGCAGCATGGATCAAAAGAAATGTCATTTGAAACATGAGTTATACTGAAGGATTGCAAAACTGATACTTTGAACAGTCTACTGTTTTCTTATTAAATATATTTTTAAATATAATCTTACAGAGGAGCGCTAGCTGACCTCACCAAAAAAGGGTTGGGCCAATACAGTTGTTTAAGGAATAATTCTGTTTTACAGAGACACATTTTACCTAGACTCTGACCAAGCAAGATTGGTGAGCACTTAAGCAAGTATTTAGAGACTGAGTACTGTAGCAGGAATTTGCACTGTTTAAAACCCTGTTCTTTTAATATATTTGTATATCTTGGGATATAAGAGTTCTGTATTGTATGTTTCACATATTTTTAACTATCTTAGTAAAATTCTTTTTAGAACTTACTTGGTCTGTCTTTCACTTCTTTTTATTTTGTAAGAAAAGTACACGGTTATTGCAGATACTAAACATAAGCTTGAATGGTGATGCAGTACCAGACTGGAAAGAGAAGCATTTTAAATCTGAGGTCTTTATTAAAGTTTTAAAGGGTTCATTTCTGTATATCTGGTTAGGTGCCCTTAGGTAAAGATATCTGGCCCTCCGAAGACTGATATATCTGAGCCTGTACATTGGGTATGCTAGCAAGAGGTTCACAGTTTGAATCCCTACAAGACTTGAGACCAAAGGTTGATCTGAACTCACAAAACAGACAAGAGGGTCACCTTGTCTGTTACACTGTTCACAAAACTGCGCTCAGAGGTTGGCACTTTGAGAGTAGAGGGCCTGACCTGCTGAGTGCGTTTGTGACACTAGCCAGTCTGGACAAGCAGAGATGGAGATCATGGAGTCTTGATGGGAACTAACCCCGTGAGCAGGACCAATAGAAAGACATGGATGCTCCCCTCCTGGAGGAGGGTTTAGCTGTGCATTCTACTGAAGGGTTCCTGGTGGTGGAATGGGGATGGTTTACTTTACAGCATGCATCACTATGTGTCACTGTACACCCACTTCAGCACAATGCAGCATCTGCATGCTATGTAAGGAGGAGGGAAGGCTATAAAAAATGGGATCCATTCTTCACCCATGGGACAAGCCACTCTTGTGGCTATGCCCAGTCTGGCCAGGGACTGGAACACTAATAGTTAATGATGATGTGATGATAAGGGAGCCAGAGATAGACATCATCTGCTGGCCCAACTGATGTGTCAGTATTTTCTTATTCCTACCTGCATCCCTTACTAGTTCCATCATCCTCCCTGCCAACTTCTGCTCCTGTCATTCTGGATTTGTTGTGCAAGCCTGGTACATCAGCATTTCAGCATGGTCATTCACTAATCAATACCAATTAGCCCACCTTGACACATAACTCTACAATTTTTGATCATCTGTGAGAGTTCATTTTGATTTAGTAAGCTGGGTTACATGTTCTTCCCAAGTAAATCTTACTTGAGAAGAAGAAAAAATAATAAAATGGCAAGAAAAATTTCTGGATCTGATTGGCCAGTGCTAACTGTTAACCAGGGCTTCAGATGACTGCATTTTAGACATATTGTACCTCCAGAGATGTGTGCAAAACATCCAAAAATAGACTTCTGAGAGTAATTTACATCTTCTTGTAACAACCCTGTTAAGGGCTGTTGTCTGTTTGTTTTTTTCTACCGTGGACATCTTATTTTCTTTTTTAATTTAACCCTTCACACCTAACAAAGAGACACTTTTGAAGCTGACTTTGTATTGACATGTATTTAATTCAGCTATGATGTGAAGGGGTTAAACTGAGCTAACATTTGCAACTGGGCTGCTAATCAGCTTTAGCAAGAAGTTATGTGCTCTCTGTGACAGTCTCCAGCTCAAAAGACGTATTTACAGCCTGCCTTAAGATAGGTCTGTAGTCTAGATAAGTGCTAGCTAGCAGACCAGTGTGTATTATCAGTTCACTCCTACAAAGAAAGAAGTAAGAAACCTGCTGTTTTGCCCATTACTAGACTTAGACTCATTACTGGAACAAAAGTAAGGTTTTTTGTTTGTTTGTTTGTTTGTTTAATTATTAAAGAGCCAGGAAAGACAAGAACTGCGTACACTGTATATGGCATGGTTAAGAGAGAAGAACAGCAGTTGTACAGCTGGGCTGGCATGTTGGTGCCTTAACCTGGTGGCAAAATAAGGTTATTTTTGGTCTACAAAATGTTAGCAATGCATGCCATATTTGGCTGCACTTTGGGGAAGTATGTTTATAGTGTGTGTGTGTGTGTGTGTGTGTGTGTGTGTGTGTGTGTGTGTGTGTGTAACAGGTTAAAAGGCTGTAAGATGACTGGTGTGTCCAGGGGGAGCCCTTGTAATCTTAGGTGGCTCCACACACTTAAACAATAAGGCATAACAGCGTGTTGGTTGTACTAGGTTAGGGACATTGTAAGACATGAGGTGAAGCTGAGTGCCTTCAGCCCCCCGATCATGGGGTAAACCTAGTACAACCAATGCCCTTGAAGTGCCTTATTGCTTATATAAAATGGGCCCAGAGCCAACATTTGAAAAACAAACACTCTACAAGTTTTCAAACCCACAAAAAATATAATAAAATGTTGCTAAATAATGTAAAATAGCCCCCCACAGATTTTTTTCACCTGTCAGTCATCTGTTTGTCTTTAAATCTGGTCTCCTCCCCCAATGCCCTGAGTGACCACAGCCCCATTTTAATTGTATGTAAGGTTCATCACCCCAAACCTCCCCCTAAAATCATACGGCTCTGGTCCTTTAAATCCTTAGACCGTACAACAATGAGCTCTGCACTCGTTTCCACCGACTGGGCACCCCTCTCCACTGCCGTTTCTCTGGACCAAGCGCTTGACTATTTTATGGATAAATTCATTGCCACCTGGAATGCTTTTGCTCCTTTCAGAAGGACCAGTCCATAGGCTTCACCTCCCCGGATCACCCCCGAACAACTGGCCTGCTTCAGGGAGCATGACCAGGCCTGGAGAAACACAAATCTACTAAACATCCAAACGACTATGCCGAGTACAGAACGCTATGCAATTCATCTACTAAAGCTACTAGACTGATTAAGCCCAATTATTTCAACTCCTCATTCCTGACTAACGTTAACTCTCCATCTAAGTTCTGGAGGGTAGTTCATGCTCTATTCTCTCCCCCTCCAGTTCTCAAAATAATAACTCCCTGGTTTCTGACCCTGGCTCCATGGCCAATAAATTTAGTGCCTACTATACCTCATGCACCACGTCTCTTCTAGATTCTCTTTCTCCATTGCCACCTACTAACTTCAGCCCTTCGCCTCAGCCAGTGCCTACCCCTCCCCCATTTTTCTTTTCTACTGTCTACTCTGATGAAGCTCTTAATGCTCTCCTATCCCTCAACCACTCTAAAGGCTCCTCACTAGATGAGCTCAATCCTAAACTTCTCTACCTTTCTGCTCCTGCAATTGCTTATCCTATCTCCCTAATCCTTAACCTGTCCTTTATTTCTGCCCAAGTACCATCACTCTGGAAACATGCTGTAGTCCTTCCTCTCCCCAAGCGTGGTGACACATCAACTCCTGGCAACTATCGCCCCATTTCCCTCCTTCCTACCTTTGCCAAACTTCAAGAACATTTAGTTTTCTCTCAACTATCACTTTTCCTCTCTGATTCCTCCTTATTCGTCACCTTCCAATCTAATTTTCAGAAGAACCACTCAACAACCACCTCCCTCTTCAGGCTTACTGAATCCATCCTTTCAGGGATGGATGATGGCCTAATCACCTTGGCCATCTTTGTAGACCTAGCCAAGGCTTTTGACACTGTTTGCCATCCCCTGCTTCTTGATTCACTCTCCTCAGCTAGCCTTGCTCCATCAGCCACTACCTGGTTTAAATCCTACCTCATTGGCAGGACCCACTCAGTGAGACTCCTTGATTCCATCTCCCCCCCTCCCCATCAACACTGGTGTCCCTCAGGGCTCAGTGCTTGGTCCCCTACTCTTCTCCATTTTCCTCAATGATCTTCCCGCAGCCTACTCATCTTCTTCTCTCCACATGTATGCTGACGATACTGTTTTGTACAGTTCTGGCAAAAACCTTGCTGCTGTGCAAACCAGCTTATAGCATGTCTTCAGCCAAGTTCAGCTCTGGTTTGCTTCTCACCAGTTTTTTCTAAATGCCAAGAAGACAGTCTCAATGACCTTTGGCACCAGGCAGAGACTTTTTAGGTTCCCGGCCCTACCCACCTTCCACACCCTTAATGGGACCATCTTGGAGGACACCTCCTCATTTAGATTTCTGGGGGTTTGGCTGGACCAGCATCTCAACTTCTCTATGCATATCAATGCTATCCTGAAGAAACTGCGCCCCAAGCTTGGTGCTCTGTACAGGAATCATAGTTGCATCCCGCTGTTTGCAAGGCATGAAATTGTCCAGAAAATGATACTCCCCATCTTTGACTACTGTGATGTAGTCTATAGTGCTGCTCCCAGATCTTCCCTGACCAAGTTGGACACTCTCTTTAACTCCTTCTGCCACTTTACTATCAACTCCCCTTCCCGCTCCCACCACTGTGAACTCCATCTCTCTCTAACCTTGCTTCCACTATCTCACAGATGCATCTCTCACTGTGACAAACTAACCTCCAAATTCTGGATGGGGGGACTCCCCTCCTACCTCTCATCCTCTCTCTCCACTCCACCCCCCCAACCACTCTCTCAGATCAAATGATGCCTGCACCTTGATGGTCCCTCGCTGCTCCACCCTCATCGGTCAGACTGGTTTCGCTGATCTTTTCCCTAAAATCTGGAATCCCCGAAATGACCTCCTCTTCCAACTTCTCCCTTCCTTTGCCTACTAATTACCTTTCCTCAGTTGTTCCTGTTTTACCCACCTTAATACCTATCCCCAGTTTCTGCCTTCCCTACAGCCCCCGGCAGAGTTCTTAACATCCTGAAGGAAATCCAGGAAATGGCTACCCTTCTCCTCATATTCAGTTCTTGCCTCTCCCCCTCTTTTCTCCACCTTCCCTTCTGGGTCACCAGTGTGCACAACCTAACCCCATCATTTTCACTTCAACAGCACTTGCCTACTATCTTGAGCCTGCTCCTGGTACACTCATGCACTATAAATGGTTCTTTTGCATTATTACTGTTTTGTACATTTATATGTTCTTTTGTATGATTTTGGACATGTATTGTAATATACCCAATGTTCCACTACTGTTTATTGTACAATACCTTGTGTTCGAACTGTTGCACAATCTTACAGTGTTGTATTGTTTGTACTACCCACATACTATTGTAACTGATCATCCTTCAAAACTCTATGTAACCCGTCCTCCCAGGTCACACCGTGAGACAAGGAACTTGTTGTTTAGTGTGCCCTCCTAGTGAAATATTTCAATAAATAAACAAAAATAAAATATTAATGTAACCCCCCTGTTACCCGGGGTTACTAGAATCCCAGTAAGACCTAGTGGTAGGCAGGGAAGGCAGCTTGTGAAACTCCAGTTAAATGGATTTCACACTGTCTCACTCTGTTCTCACTCTCAGCTGAGACTGGGGGATGACATCACCACAGAACTTTCGCAGCTGCATGAGCCACACTGGAATGCTGCAGTTGGAAGTTAGGATAGAATGTTGGGGATTTTTGAACAGAGTCTATGTGCAGTCTTGGAGAGAAGAGCAGCACAGCACTCTGTGTACAGGCTTTCAGAACCTTAAGCTCTGTTTTAGAGCTACTGTAAGGGAGGTGTGTGTTTCCACCGAAAGAGGAACACAGTAAGCTGATTATGAAGTGGTGGAGACTGCTGTTACTGGTCCATGTGCCCCATTCTTGAAGGTTTGCCTGTCTTCCAGGGGTAATCCTCCTGGTTCTGGCTAAGGAAGAAGCTGCCTTACAGTACCGTAGGAATGGTGGGGCGGGTGGTGCTCCCGCCCCGGGCGCATGCCTCTGAGGGGCGCACTGGTGCAGTTTTTAAATCTGCACTATAACTTTAAAAAACATTTTTTTTTAAATGTAATAACTATGCTTGCCAGAAGGGTTGCATCCCCACGGAAGGCCGGGGGGGGGTCACATGGTCTGCTGTCTCTCGCAAAGGAAAAATCATGTGGTGGGGTCCAGTCCAGACGGGAGAGGAGACAGTATAAAATATGACCTTGGCAGAGACTGGTGGTTGTAGTGAGAGAGGCGGATGGTAGATGTGGTGGCCCAGCCTACTAGGAGTCGAAAAAACAAAGGACTGACGATTGAGGTGAGTGAAATAGAAATAGAAACATTTTTTGAGTGGACTAATAGAGCGCATCTGTGCAGAGCGGTGTGACTGAGCGGAGCACAGGGATAGATAAGATCTGAACCTCTGTGTGTCTGTGTAAGCAGCAAAGCACTCAGTCATCTCTTCGTTGTTAATGTTTAATGATTTTAATTTAATCTTCCTTCCTGAATGAATCCTCCTTTGGGGCCGGCGGGGGGGGGGTAGAATTGAGGAGACTTAGACTGAGTTAGATTAACTAGTCTGGATGTTTTTATTTTAAATTTAAAATTATTTGGAAAGTCAGTCATTCTGAATGAAATTTGAAGGATGATCTGACATAAGCGACAATTCCGACGATGATTCTACAATAATTTAAGTAGTCTTCTTACATCCTGACCAGCTGTCTGATGTCCTCCGACCCCCTTCCAACTAAGTACCTCCACACTCTGACCTCCGGGCCGGCTCCCTCAGCCTCTCCCTCTCTCATTCTCAGAGGTGACTGACTGTCATTGAGTCGACACTAGTACTCCCTCTCCTCTCTCATCTGAGTCCCGACTCCCACCTGTCTCCTGTCCCTGTCGCTCTCCCTCCTGAGTCCCGACTCCCCGCCCTGCCGAGTCTGACGGTGGTTGGGAAAAAATTATTTGGTTGTGTCATGCAGTGTTCAGCCCCACGCAATGCCGGCAGGCTGCAAGCAGCCAGTGTCCCTCCTGCCTCCCAGTCCCAGACCATATTCTGTATTCTCCCTGAGTCGGAGTCCCCACGATGATCTTCCACTGCACAAGCGAGGCTTGCTTGCTTGCCTTCACTGCGCCCGAAGTGGAGAGGGAGGGAGAGAATAAAAAGATGAAAAAAATTAAAACTAAAAAATCAAAAGCATATTCTGGATGGACTCAATGTTGAAACTCTCCTGGTACACCTGCACACCTGTACTTCAAACCCAGATAACCCTTGTTTCACATGTACCAGCTCCCTCTTTTAAATGGTTTTGTTTCTCTTTTATTAACACAGATTTAAAATAGATCAGGGCTGCATTTCCCAGTGTGTGTGACTTTTATTTCTTTTACTGTCTCTCCTGAATCCCATGCAGAAACGAGCATAAGCAGACAGGAAACTGCAGCTGCAGCACTGTCCAATAAACCATTTCAAATGGAAGTAAAAAACATCAATTATATCAATAATGCCCCCTCCTGCCAGTACAAAACATGCACACATGTTTAGTAAAACAAGGCAGTCCTCTACTGTGTGGGAGTCGAGCCTGGCTGGTTGAGTGAGTCTCTAGACTTACTAGACGACTAGTACTCCCTCTGGTCCTCATCTGAGACCGTCCCTCCCGAGTACCCCGAGTCAGACGGCGAAGAGTGGAAAAAAAATTAATTTTATTTGGTCCAACAGCTCCAGGCACTGGCAGACAGCTCCAGGCTTGCATCCCACCTCCCACTACTTCTCCCAGAGTCCCCTTCCCTGCACAATCCAGTAGCCCCTCTGGCCCCATACACCCAGCAGCAGCAGTGACTGACTGTGAGCCCCTCTCTCGCTCTTTGGAACACGTGAGAATGGGGCCGGGCCACAGCTGGTTGAGTGAGTCTGTTTTTGTGATGATGATCATGAGGGCAAGTGCACTAGCCTGCACCCACATCAAATTGTTATTCCTCTGACTGCTGTGCTGAAAACCTCCCAGTTTCAAAACTCACAGGGCAGGGCATACAGGATGGATGAGCAGCGGCCTCCCCTCATTTTAAGGAGGGGGATAGCTATTAGCTAGCAAGGCTTAATATAGTTATTTATATAGCAGTTGGCAATGGCATAGAGCAATGAATGAATGAGCAGATAAAAACAATAAACAGCACAAGTACAAAAGCACTGTATGCACAAGCACAAAACTGACACATACACACCACTGCACACTGGTAATTTCCTTGTTGATGTAATAGAAATGCCTTTCCTTCCTTTTGAGAGTGAGTTTACATGATTTCAAATTCAACTACTTAAGTATACGTTGTTTAAATGTATTAAAGGGAAATTGTATTTGTATTACCTCAACAACAAATTACAGACAGTGGCCAACTTATGGATATGTAAACTGCGAATAACTTCCTTCTTTTATGACAGGATTAGAAGGCTAAGTTGAACTTACTATTTAGCCTTCTAGTCCTGTCATAAGGAAGAAGTACAAGTTTATATCCCCATACAAGATACCATATGTGGCTGATCATGGTACCCCTTACGCTTACCAGGGCAGGAGAGGGAGTACTGCAATTAGGCATTTCTTTGTGGTGTAGGACGTTGGACTACTGGCACTTATTAGGTTACTTACAGTAATCTGCTGAAATGCAGCAAGTGCAATGTCCCTCATCACGAAGAGAAATGTCAGTCAGATACAACTATATGCCTATGTTGGGAATAATGCTGCTTGTTATTAATAATGGATATTCTTGTAATTGTGGGGCTCTAGTCTGCCCCAGAAACACCTGTCAATAATTAAATTGATTAATATTTCATAAATATTGATGGGGTGTGGAGAAGACAAGCTCTCCTAATTACAAGAATGACTACATTAGCAATAGAGACTGCTTGTTTAACTTCCACAACCTGATTACAACTGGTCCAACGTCCCAGAAATGCATGCAGTTGCCCCTGTTACATTACTGTACATTCACAGCAATGTTTTTAGTTTTTATGGTTTCTGGTCTTATGTTTTGTGATATTCTGTGATATTATTCTTTCTGTAGAGTGCTCTGCCCCACATCCCAAGTGCACCAATGAAGTTGGATTTTTACCAGGGAGGTGAGGGGTGGCAGAGCACCCTACAAAAAATATCACGGAACATTACAAAACATATAAAGCAACCTCACAACTAGTTAGGCAGTTAAATTATTGTGGATCCTCATTCTTCTCTGCCTGTTTGGCAGCCTGGCACATTGGAATGTGCTCCAGCAAATTGTCAGTCAGTTGTAATTATTGCATCACATTGTACATGGAGGTTAAACAAGCAGTCTCTTACAGTGAATTTACATTTTTTGTAATTTGGAGGGGGCTACACCCCCACACCCCAGTCAATTATTATGAGTTCCCTTGTTGATAATTTTCAGTGATTGTGGAGGATGTTGGACTTTGCAACAGAAGTATGCCCACAGCATGATCATGTCTCCACCCACCATAGTGTGTGGAGTTTCCAAAAAAGCGCACTATGGGTGGTGCACTTTTTTGGAAACTCCACACAGTGACCACCAGTCCAACGTCCTCCACAAACGCCCTGCTATTATACTGCATCTCCACTGACTGGGATCATGAGGAAAATAAGGACGCATTGTGATGAAGTAGTATTATCATGTAAATTGTAATTATATTGTAAGGGGGGGCTGATGTGTCATCTCAGTCGGACACTGCTGCTCACCCTGTTGCCCATTTTTGTCACAGAATAAGGTATTTTTTGATATTTACTGGCATTGCGATACTCTGGTACATTCAGTCTATTAGACTGAACATAGGTATCAGAGTATCACCAGTAAATATCAAAAGATGCTGATTAATTAGTTTGCTTGGTTTGGGTTTACCTGGCATCTGATGACAGAAACCCTTACTTGTCCACTATCTCTCACACTGAATCCAGTTTAATATATGACTTATTAAAGACCATTGTCTCTCTTACTACTGTACCTATTTCTTAAACTTTAAGAAATAGGTACAGTAGGTTTCTCTGGGAGCTGAGCAGACAGCACAATAATACTGTACACAGTTGGATCTGGCTGTTACCGGTGGGCCATCCGCCCCAGTCACAGAGAGCCAGCCAGTGTAGTAGTCACTTCAGTCTAGTGTGGTGTCACCTGACTCCAGTAATTTTAAGTTATCTGACCCACCCAACCCAGGAAGTACAGTACCACTACTACTGCTGGTGCTGCTACCCTCTAGGCTGATGATAAACAGTCAGATAACTTACATAGAAACAGAGTTGATGGCAGCTAAGGACTGCAAGGCCCATTTAGTCTGCCCATTTTTTCCACCTTATGAATATGCCATGGGCCTTTACTCTGTCAATGACCTATTTATCCATACTCATCTGTATTGATCCCTTATGCCTATCCCATGCCTGTATGAAGCCCTGCACTGTATTTATATCCACCACTTCCTGAGGTAGGCCGTACCATTCGATGCATCCACCACCCTTTCCATGAAAAAGAAGTTCCTCACATTACTCCTTAATCGGCCTCCCTCTAATCTCATGCTGTGTCCTCTTGTCCTGCTATCTTTATATTGAAATATGTTAGACTCTTGCACCATCTAGTTGCCCTCCTCTGGACTGCCTCTATCCTGTCTATGTCCTTGCGGAGATGGATGTCCAGAACTGTACACAGTAATCCAGATGGGATCTCTCTCAAACCAACTGTCTGTACAGAGGGATAGCAGCCCCCTGTTTTCTACTAGCAATGCCTCTCCCTATGCATCCGAGAATCCACCAGCCCTCCTAACTGCCTTCTCAAATTGCTTGCCTACTTTTAAGTCATCTGATATGACTACCTCCCACTCCCCAGGTCCCTTTCCATTTTAGTTAGTACCACACCCCCCCAGTATGTGGTCTTCCCCTGGGTTTTGGTTTCCCAGGTGCATTACTTCGCACTTATTTGCATTGAATCTCAGCTGCCATATTTTAGACCAGTCATCCAAGTTTGCCAAGTCCCTTCTTCGCATCCTTTCCACCCCCCTTGTGTATAAACCCCTGTTGTAGATCTTTGTGTTGTCTGCAAAGAGGCATACTTTTCCTTCCAGTCCATCTGCAATGCCACTTATAAAAACATTAAAGAGGACCGGCTACAACCCTACGGTACACGACTAGTAACCCCCCACTTTCTTTGAAGTGGACTCCATTGTTTACTATTACGCTGTGTCTTGTTGCCCAGCCAATTTTTTTAACCAGGCTACCATCCTGGGACCTACTCACAGGCTGGCTTACTTGTTTATTAATCTTTTGTGTGGGAATGTGTCAAATGCCTTGCTAAAGTCTAGGTAGAGGCCACATCAACATCCCACTCACCCTCCCTATTTCCAAATTTCTTGTGACATGACATTGCATGCCCACCTTTAGGTAATCTGAAATGTCTGTATGTAATGTGTGCAAGGAGGGGCTATGCTTTTCAGTGAAAATAACAGTTTGTTCTGATTCCATGATGAAAAAAAAAATCTGAAATCAGTGGTTGCTAGGGATACTCGATTCAGAAGAACATGTAACACAAGTGCATTTTGGTTCAGTAGGGGAGCTATTCAGTAGTAGATGACCCACAACTACCAAATCAGGCTACAGCATGTAACCATCTCCCTCCAAGAGCTTCAGTGGACCCAGAAGACCCCTAGCCCCATGCTTTATGTAGCAATCTTTCACAGTGTATTTCAGAAATGCATATAGGCTGGGTGATTAATGGCATTGTTGGTCAGTCACTCATCCACAACAGTTGAGGCTGCACACTTTATACCACCCAGTCAGAGTCTCTCACATCTCATATTCCATGGAAGCAAGATATTCCCTGATATCAGGCGTAGAGAACTGTAACAAAAGTATGTTTTTTCATCAAGAAACGCCCCAAAATTCACCACAGAGTATGCAAACCCCTTAGAGCTTCTGGGGACCTTACGGACCCCAGACCCCCAGCTCTTTTCTTGGGGGGGGCCTCAAACTTAGTATCTTGCCCAGGGCACCAAAATGCCTTCCTACGGCACTGCTGCCTTATTTCAAGTTGTGCTGTGGCACCAGAAGCTGTGGGAGAGAAATTCCTGTGAGGAATCGCCTGTGGGGCACCAGCAACCAAAGGGTGAGTTCACTCTGACATAGGGCCTAAATGTTTTCACCTGAACTGTTGGAATGTGGGGATTGGACTACTTAATTTGTAGGAGGTCTAGTGTAATAGACATTGCCAGTTAATTCAAGTAGGTTCAAGTCTAGCACAAAGAGTAAAGTAAGGTGGGGATTGGACAGCTAAATCAGTGGGAGGCCTAAAGCAATGGGCTAAGCCAAGTAAAAGTATGTTCAAATCCAGCACAATGGGAAAGCAAGACAAGTACAGGAAATGTGACATACATTTAGCCTTAATCTACATTGCCAAGCTTTACAGTAGGAGGTGTTTATTGTCCAGAGAAATGGCTGGGTATGAACTGTGGGAGCGAGAGGTAGGAGACCCCCCCATCAGTAGTACCCAAATTCACCTCTATGGATTTGCTCTGTGGCACCTTTACTTTGTCTCAGGTACTTGGCCAGTGCCTGAGAAAAGTACCCAGACATGGGATTAAAAGGAGAACTCCCTGATAGAGCTGAGGTGCACTTAGGTGGTTTAGGGAGCCATCAGAAAATGTTTCCATGACATATGGAAGGTATCTGAGTGGCCAGCAAGGGAGCTGAGCCTGGGAATCCCAGATAGTGTACAAGTTCGGGCTGTGTACCCAAAGCAGCGTGCAAGTCCGGGCTGTGTGCCCAGTGGGTTCAGAGCCTGAGGGCTGAAGTGTTGAAGAGGGGTTCTTGTTTCTCTTAACCTGCATTACCAGGAATGTAGCCCCATGGAGGTCCATCTATGCTTTGTTTGTTCTGCTGAGATGTGAATAAAAGCCACACTTTAGAATCCCATTCCTGGTATTGGACATCACAGTTATTACTTCCTGTGTTTGGAATTACTTGGGTGTCCTTGTGCAGAGTAGCCAAACCTAGCCCTTGTGCCGAGTAACCTATTCCTCTCCGAACCCAGTCCCCACCTGGTACTGCTGTCAGATTAAAACAGCATACCACCTGTTGTTTGCAAAAAGGCAGGGGGGTTGGGGTTACATTAAGTACACTGTGTGATTGTTTATCATTGAATAGAGGAATTTGAAGCTCTGCATTATTTCAGTACTAGAATGCCCCCCGCCTCCCCTCCACACTGAATGATAATGTAGAATACATGAATTCAAAATTCTTCAGCGTTCCACTGGCATACACACATACACACACACACACACAGGCCTCAAGTGGAGCCAGAGTCTCAATTTTATCTGTTACTAGGTAAGTGACGGGGAGTTCTCTGGAGTGCTGTTTAGGGCTCCCCCCAGTCATATCAGGATATTTATTTTATTAAAACACCTGCCCCCTCATCTCTTCCTCCCCCCTTACCTGTGTATTTAATCTGCTGGTTTCTCCCTCTGACTGCAGCCTTTGTAGGTGGTCATAAGAGCCGAGAAGGACGGTGCCCTCCTATGAGCAAGCCCATCCCCCACAAGCAAACAGGTACGGACACCACACAAGCACGCCACAGACCGAAATCGTTATTGTGTCAGAGCTGGCTATAAGGAATTTTGGTGCCAACTTTAAAAACTAAACTTCTAATGGACTACTGATTTCTCATCGGCACAGCTCTGCTGATCTGATAGTTTATTCTTACTTCTCTTTTATTCTCTGTGTGCTATAATTTTAATAGAATTAATTTAGCACCTTAATTCAATTTACAGCTGTTAAGAAATTAGCCTCAGTGCACTGGGAACTTTAATTTCTTGTGACCTGATACCCTATGCATCCTTGTTGATTTGTACTGACACAGAGGTCTCAATTCAGAACTGTTTAGACTGTGAAAGTACAATACAGCCCAGCAAATGTCTCAGTTTAAAATTGCTTAGAGGTTTAAAATACCACACAGCCCAGCAAAGGTCTCAGATTAGAATTGTTTAAGCTTTTAAAGTAAAAAACAGCCCAGCAAGTGCTGTTTAGGGCTTCCCCACTCATATCGGGCTATTTCTTTTACTGAAACATCCTCCTCCTCCTCCCCCCTTACCTGTGTATTTAATCTGCTGTTTTCTCTCTCTGTCTGCAGCCTCCATAGGTGGTCGCAAGGGCCAAAAGGATGGTCCCCTTCCACAAGCAAGCCCACCCCCACAAGCAAAGCAGGTATGGACACCATGCAAGCACACTACAGCCTGGAGCCGTTGCTGTGTCGGAGCTGGTTCACCCTGCCGACCCCACCACCACCCTTGGTGGACTTATGGTTATATAGGCTGGCACCACGTGTTGTTAAAAATCTATCAGCCAGCATTCCCCTTTGCACCTTATCAGGTATCACCACTAGTAGCTGCTCTCATAGTATGCCATCTCACTTACACAAGCAATCGATAGCTCAACCCTATCTAGAGCTATACCCTCACCCCCACCCTCAAAAGTCCTTCCTCCATTACTGGGACATGTATCCCCTAATTATACCACTCCCTGCCCTGCTCTATCTCATGCAGACTTCACGCTGTACCCTCCCTGCTGAAAACTATCACCACAGATGTTGTTAATGAGCACCTGCTCCAGCTGTACCTCCTGTGTCCCCCCAAACAATAACTCCACCACCTATCCAGACCTAATAATGATGCCCATTCCCTCCCTCCCCTGGGCAACTAATCCACCTCAGTTAACTCACCTAGCCGCCCTCCTCTAAACTGCCATATGCCAGCCAAAGTGAAGCTACCTAAACTAACCCTCTACAGAATTATGTGCCTACTGCTGCTCCTTTCAGGCAACATCCATCCCAACCCAGGTCCTGCCCCACACCTTGCAGCAAGACAGACTCGTACCCATGGTCTGAGGCTGGCGTCCATCAATATCTGTAATTTACTAAAGAAACGCACCATCTTACAAGTGTGGGTAGTTCAACACAACCCGGATGTCCTGGCCATCATTGAGACCTGGATGACCCAATACACCCCTGACTCTGCAGTATACCTGGACAACTAAGGGACTAAGGGATAATGGAGGGGCTGATCAGAAGCCCTCTCCTCCAGATGAGGGGAGTAGCCTTCAAGCCCAAGGAGGGGAGGGGGGAAACAGACTGGAGGTGGAGGTTTCAGCAGGAGCAGGGGGAGGATGGAAGTATAAGGAATCTGGGTGGGGTTCGACAAAAGGATCAGGGATAAGGGTGGGGGTTGAGTGTAGTAAATGCCAGGAGCTTGGGAAACAAGTTGCCAGAGTTCAGGCCATGCTGTTGGGGGTGGATGTGGCGGCAGTCCGGAGACGTGACAACAAAAACCATGACTGGGACCTAAATGTACGGGGGTACACTATGCTTAGGAAGGATAGAAAGGAGGGCAGAGGGGGTGGAGTGGCTATGTTCATTAGAGATGACATAGAAATTGCTATGGTAGAAGAGGCAGAGGGAAACGTGGAGGCCTTATGGGTCACCTTACGATCCCCAGCAGGAGATAAGGTCAAGCTGGGAGTAGCATATAGGCCCCCGGATGAGTGATGTTCTAGAGGATGGTTTGCTGGACAACATCATTGCCCAGTGTGGTCCAAAGGGAAGGAGTGGTGTTGATGGGGACCTTAATATGCCAGGTACAAACTGGGGAACCATGTCTCTAAGGTGGCCAAGGAGCAGAGGCTGCTGGATGGCTTCCAGGATGTGTTCTAACACAGCATGTGATGGAGCCCACAAGGGAGGGGCATGTCCTGGATGTGGTTCTGGCAGATGGGGATCTGGTAAGGGACATGGTTGTATAGGACCCCTGACTGGGAGTGACCACAATACTGTCTGGTTTCAAATAAGCATGGGGGAGTGGGGTGAGATCTAGGACACTGGCAGTGGACTTCAGGGGCGAGACTTTATGGGCATGGGAAATATTCTCAAGGATCACTTGAAGGGATTACCTCCAACGACAAATGTGGAAAGGAGATGGGAGGTCATAAAGCGGGGATTTCATGAGGCAGTCAGGATCTGCGCTAAGTTGAAGCGTAAGGGCAAGGTCACATAAACCATGCTGGTGGTCCAGTGAGGTACAGGTAGCAGTCAGAGAAAAAAGGTGACCCTACAAAAATATAAAACAACAGAGGGGATAGGGATAAGGAAATGCCAGCTTGCATCTAGAAAAGTCACCCGTATGGTGAGGGGAGCAAAGTCCAGAAAGAGCAGCAGCTGGGCACGGGGATAATGGAGGGGAAAGGGTTCTTCCGGTACATTGGGGAGCAGAGAAAAACTAAGGGCCATCTCAGCAGATTGAGATCAGAAGGAATTGGTGGAAGAGGCGAGGGACCAGGCAGAGGTATTTAGCAGTACTTTGCCTCTGTTGTTAACTAGGGAGGGAGGGGGATGGGATATCTACAAAGCAAGGCAACGAGGGATAGAAGTGGCAGGAGGGGGATCAGGGGAGCAACAGAAATGGAGCAAGAGGAGGGAAAGGTACCCTAGGGGTGTCACATCTGGATAAGGATAAAAAGACCAGTAAGGTGGAGGGGACGGATGATGCTATCTCCGCCAAAAGGTGTGGTTATCCTCAAAGCCTCAAAGAAAGACAATCTCCTGGGCGGATGGCATTCATCCGAGAGTACTATGGAATTGGCGGACATACTGGCTGCACCCTGGCAGAGCTTTTCAGCAGGTCACTTGAGACAGGGAGGGTACTAGGGATTGGTGAGAGGCACATGTGGTAACCAATCCATAAGAGATGGGGAAGTACCAGGAACTATAGACCCATCAGTTTGACCTCGTGGTGGAAAATTAATGGAGAGTATACTAAAGGAACGATTTGGGGTGTACTTGGGGAGGTGGAGGTCTGGATGGTCGGCAACATGGGTTTGTGCCAGGTAGATCATGTCAAACCAACCTTGTGGAGTTCTATGAATGGGTAACATCAGAACTGGACAGGGTAAGCCTGTGGCTGTATTATTCTTGGACTTCAGCAAGGCGTTTGACTCTGTCCCCACAATGGTCTGGTGGAGAAACTGATGGGGTTGGGAGTAGGCCTTTGATGGTCAGATGGATTGAAAACTGGCTAGCTGGGCGCACTCGAGAGTAGTGGTCTGTGCGAACTCTCGAACCCTAGAGAGGTAGGCCAGTGGGAGTACCACAGGGCTCGGTCCTGGGTCCGATCCTGTTTAATACATCCCATATCTCGGACATCAGGGAGGGTATAGGGTGTGAAATGAGTCTATTCGGAGGACTCCAAGATGGGAGCAGTAGTTGAGGGAGAAAGAGGGAGGTTGGCCCTGCAAGAGGACCTGGACACCCTGGAAAGCTGGGCTCACACATGGAAATTAATTTCAATATCACCAAGTGCAAGGTGTTGCATCTTGGTCGGGAAACCCTAAACACAGGTCACCCTGGGAGGGCGTTGGAGGCCTCAATAGGGAAAAAGACCTAGGAGTCATGGTGGATACATGTATGAATAACTCTGAGCAGTGCAGAAGAGCAGCTAGCAAGGCAAACAGGATGTTGGGATGCATCGTAGGGGGATCACCTCTAGGAGCAAGGAAGTGATTCTGCCGCTGTACAATGGACTGGTTAGACCACACCTTGAGTACTGTGTACAGTACTGGAACCACACTTGAGAGGGACATACAGCTCCTGGAGAGGGTACAGAAGAGGGCAACAAAGATGATACGAGGGCTAGAGGATTTGACTTATGAGGACAGACTTGAGGAGCTCTGCCTGTTTTCATTGGAGGAGAGGAGAGAGCAGGGGACATGATTGAGGTCTCAAGTACCTCAAGGGAATAAATAGGTAACTATGGAGGGATCTTTAGATTAAAGCAGGGAGGTATCACCAGAGGGCATGGTTTGAAGTTGGAAGGTGGAAGGTGAGGGGAAAAGAGGAGGAGGTTTTTCACTGAGAGGGTGGTGGACCCTGGAATGCACTGCCTGGTGAGCTGGTTCAGAGATCCACAGTGGAGGGCTTCAAGAGAGGGTGGGACAGACACAGAAAGTGGATGTATCAGATGATGGCCTGTCCCAGGGGGGTGGGGATGGATGATAGGAGTTTCTGGAGCACAAGGGATGGGAGGGTCTCGGCACCCAACTAAGGATCTAGGTTCGAGCAGACTCGATAGACCGTAAGGCCTAATCTGCTGGCAAATAGTATGTAACTACATCTTATACCGGATCAATAGATCTAGTAAAAGGGGTGGTGGGTGTGCTTTCTACCTTAGGAACAACCTTCTAGGTCATGTAGTAAGCAATCCTGAGCCCTCCCATGGGGCCCAATCCCTAACGGTAAAATTGACAATAGGGAAGCCTGGTAAACCGTTATACCTACTGGCTGTCTTCATCTCCCTAGGCAACAAAAACCCGCCTTCTCCTCCATCCTGGATATCATCTCACAGCTTCCACCAAACTCTGAAGTTATTGCTCTTGGGGATTTTAATACTAACTAGCTTGCCCTTAAAGCAACACAGTGCGGAGATGCTGATGCAGCCCTGAATCTCACACAAATGGTCCCTATGCCTGCATGACTAAATCCTACTAAGAGAAACCAGACAGTCATAGACCTTATCCTGGCTAGTCACCCTGATCACCTCTTTGATATCCAAGTACTCCCTGACTCAATTAGCGACCATTCCCTCATCATCTGCCGTTGGTCAAACTGTCTGAAACCCCCCCCACCAAGTCACCTACCAACCTCGCCTAAAAAAAGGATCACTGTAACACTTCAAAAAGTATCTATCTAATCTTGATTGGTCTCCCCTCTACAATGCTACCTCAGTGGACAAAGCCTTATCTTTCTTCATTTCCTCCTTCAGTGCTGCCTGTGACACCTTTGCCTCCCCAGTTAAAAAACTTGTCAAAAACCATGTCTCTCCTTGGATCACTCGGTCCCTACTAACTCACATGTGGCACCGAGACAACCTTTGGCATAGAGCTTTTGACTCTGGTTTAGCAGCTGATAGACAAAACTATTATTCAGCTAGAAATGCCTGTACCCATGAAATACGGCAGGCCAAAGCTGCCTACTATCAGGCTAGTCTCTCCTCCTCATGGGGGCATGGACACAAATTCTGAGATTCTGGGAGACCATTAATAGATAGAATAGTAAATCCTTCTCCTGCTTCCTACCCTCCTTCAGGTCCATGGAACTGCCACACAGGATCCTGAACTAACTAATAGCCAACACTTTAAACACTGCGTTCACCGACTTCGACAGTGTCCTATCATCTGGCTTCTACTTCACACCCTCTCCTGCTCCCCCCCCCCCCGGAATGTCCCCCTTTCACTTTAAATCCATTTCAGAGTACAGCTAAAAAATAGCTATCCAAGGTCCTAAGAAAACCCAAACATAGTGCTGACTTCTTAGATCTCTACCTCCTCAACCTGTTCCTGGAATCTGTCCTAACCTCTCTAACCAAGATTCTTAACTTGTCACTGTGTCTAGACCAATTCCCATCCCAGTGGAAACAAGCCACAGTGACCCTAATTCTTAAGAGTGGAGACAGAACCTTAGCTAGTAACTATAAACTGATCTCCATATTACCGCCCCTATCTAAAGCTCTGGAGAAGATCATTGCTGACCAGACATCACAGTTCCTTGACACACATAACCTATTATGTCCCCAACAGCACGGTTTCAGGAAGGGCCATAGCATCACTACTGCCCTTCTGGAAAATACCTCCTTTATCCATCATGCCCTTGATCAGGGGTACTTAGTTGGGTCTGTCTATGTTAACCTGACTAAGGCCTTTAATACTGTTCACCACCCCTTGCTGATTGACTCCCTACTCTCCCTTGGATTATCCCAGGAAGCCACCGCCTGGTTCTCCAACTACCTCTCTAGCCAATCACAACAAGTGAAACTAAACCTTGCAATGCCCCAACCCCAGTCAGGTCTGGGGTACCCCAGGGCTCAATCCTTGGACCACTACTGTTTAGCATGTTTCTGAACTCTTTCCACCAGTCCTGCACAGGACATTACCTCCTATATACAGATGATGCTGTCAGTTTTTGCTGACACCAGGACCCCTCCTCCCTGCAGTGTAACCTTCAGCAGCACTTTACTGACATTGAGTCTTGTTTCACTAATTATAAACTGGTTCTCAACTATAAGAAAACCAAGGGAATGCTATTTGTGCATCCACTGAACAAAAACAGGTCCTCCCACCTCCACATTCTGAACTCTAACTCTATGCCCTTTGAAATGGTCCCCAGTTTTAAATATTTGGGGATCACCCTGGACTCGGCTCTCTCCTTTCATGAGCACATCTCTGTGACCTGCAGAGCTGTAAACATCAGAATTGATCTACTTTATTGGCTTCACTCCTGTCTCCAGGGGACTGCTCCTAAGCTGGCAGTACCTAGCTCTGTTCTCCCCCAGTCAAGTATGTCCTAGTCATATATGGGTCTGCTTCCAATACTGCCCTAAATAAAATATGAACTGCCCTAAACAATGCCTGTCACCTAGTAGCAAGGTGTGACATATATACTCATACATGTGATCTCTACCAGCAAACCTCTTGGCTAAACCTTGAAGGGTAGCTCCACTACCACACCAGCCTCCTTGCCAAAAAAAAGCCCTTGGATTTGCCCCTGCTTGAGTGTCTACATTACTAATACTGGCCCATAGAACAAGGCTCGCCAGACATTCCAACAATGCTGCCTACCTAACCCCCCTTTTTAGAACCTCCACTGGGCAAAGATCCTTTAGTTATAGAACCTTACTATGAATAAATGCCCTTCCCTCTACTCTACTGGACACCTCCAGGCTGGGACTCTTCAAGTCTGAAATATAACAGCTGTTACTTGCCTCCTCTAGTTGTGACTGCCTCCATGGTTCCCCCCCAACCATGTCTTACCCTGTAGCCTTAGTACTCAAACATATAACTCCCCACCACCTCGTATCTGTCAAAATCTCTGGGATGGCCCCCTGTAATCCCTCAGCTGCTGACTGGTTACCAGTTTGACGTCTGTGGTAGGGAAGATCAAGGACAGCATACTTAAGGAAAGACTAGGGAGGTTCTTGGAGGACATAGGATACCTGGATAGTTGGCAGCATAGGTTTGTGCAAGGTAGATCATGTCAAACTAATCTTGTGGAGTTCAATGAGTGGGTGACATCAGCACTCAACAGGGGGAGACCAGTGGATGTACTGTTCCTGGACTTCAGCAAGGCATTTGACTCTGTCCCTCACAATGGCCTACTGGAAAAGCTGAGGGGGATTGGAGTAGGCCCACTGATGGTCAGGTGGATTGGAAATTGACTTGCTGGGCACACTCAGAGGGTAATGGTAAGTGGGGAGGTCTCGTCTCCTAAGGAGGTCATTAGTGGGGTCCCACAGGGCTCAGTTCTGGGGCTGCTCCTGTTTAATGCCTACATGTCTGATATCAGGGAAGATGTCATGTGTGAAATGAGTCTCTTTGCAGATGACTCCAACCTGGGTGCAGTGGTAGAGGGGGAGGAGGGGAGGTTGGCCCTGCAAGGGGACCTGGATACTCTGGATAGGTGGTCCTGCACCTGGAAATTGAAATGTTACACCTTGGGCTGAGTAACTGTAAACATGTGTACACCCTGTGGGGGATGAATTACAGGCCACAGCAGGGGAGAAAGACCTGGGAGTCCTGGTGGATGTCAACATGAATAATTCAGAGCAGTGCAGAAGGGGTGCAGTCAAGGCAAACAGGATGCTAGGCTGCATCGCAGGGGGGATTACCTCAAGGAGCAGGGAAGTGATTCTGCTACTGTACAATAGCATGGTTAGACCACACCTTGAGTACTGTGTGCAGTACTGGAGGCCGCACTTAAGGAGGGACATTCAACTCCTGGAAAGGGTTCAGAGGAGTGCAACCAAAATGATCCAAGGCCTAGGGGATATGATGTATGAGGAGATACTAGAGGAGCTCAGCCTGTTCTCGCTGGAGGAGCGGAGGGATTGGGGAGACAGGATTGAGGTCTTCAAATATCTCAAGGGATTCAGTAGGGTAAGCCAAGATGGGATCTTTAGGCTGAAGAAGGATGGACTCAGCGGAGGACACAGTTGGAAGCTCAAGGGTAGAAGGATTGGGGGGAAGGAGAAGTTGCTTTTTCACCGAGAGAGTGGTGGAACCATGGAATGCTCTGCCTGGGGAGCTGGTACTGGCTTCTATGGTGGAGAGTTTCAAGAAAGAGTGGGGCAGGTATAGACAAGGAATGAAACAGAGGTTAGCTTGCCCAGGAGTGGGGGCCGGGATTGAGGGAAGGAGGGAGAAATAGTGGAAGGAGACAGGATGATGGCTATGTTATCCACTCAGGGTTCTGAAGCATGAGCATGAGCAGACTCTATAGACCATGAGGCCTACTCTGCTGGCATCTTGTATGTTAGTATGTTAGCAATGGAAATGAGTGTTTATTGTTTCATCTTCTTTTTCCCATAACCCTGTAAGTAATCTCATTGGTATCATTATTGTATTCTAACTCTTGTATATCTTACTTGTATTTCTGCCTCCTGTCTGTAACTCATATTTCTGATGTAGAGCCTTTGCAAATGAGTCTCTGACTCAAAGGGTTGTAATTCTTAAACTTTAATAAATAAAAAAAATATGTAAACTGGTGGAGATAGGAAGGGAATTGCTGATGGTCATCAACAAAACACCAGGAATGGAAACTCTGAATAGTACTTGATTTTTTAAATTTGTATATTTGTGTAAGGAGGGCTCTTGAGTGAAATAACTTTAAATGATTTACTTACTTTAGTTAATTTAATGGACTTTCATTTTAGGGCCTAGTTAAAGGTTTCTATATACAGTATGAGTAAAGGTTAAAGCCATGTTTGTGATGGAGATTAGGAAGCAAGTGGCTTATGAATTCTGTGAGTTGTCCCAGTTGGCAGGGACTTGTTTTTAGACATTGGTAGTGCTCTCTTAAGGCAATGGCTAGAACCAAGTCCCAGCCAATCAGAACACAGGGATTTCCTTGCCCATTTTATATTGTGCAATATTGCACAGGGTAAGTGGGGACGTGTGTGTGTGTGTGTGTGTGTGACTGTGTCTGGGTTGGGGGAGCAGGCTGTGTGTGTCTTGGTGAGGGTGGTGGCTATTGTAGGAGAAGGTGGGTGTATGTGTGGGGAACTGGTTATGTTGGCAGTGGAAGGGACCAGGCGTATGTGTGGGTAGCTGACCACATTGGTGGGGGTATGCATGTTGCAGGAGATGGCCATGGCATTTGGGGTGAGAGGGCCAGATATGGGGACCTGACCATGTTGGTGCCTTTAACTAGTAGTGAATGGTTATTTTAGGCTTAAAACATGTTATCAAAGTATGCCATACTTGACTGTACTTTGGGAAGTATGTTTATATAGTGTGTGTGTGTTTACGAGCGTGTATGTATGTGTGTGTGGTGTGTGTGTCTGTGTATGCATGTATAGTGCACTTGATCTGACTGTTTAGGTGAGCTGGCTATAAGGAATGAAGATGGAGCGGACTGTGTGTGAATGCAGCAGGCATCTGACTGCAAGAAACTTAACACTAGATTGATGGAGGTTACTTGGAACTGCAAGAACAATTAATGAAATCAACACATACTGTAAGTAACTGATTTACTGTGCACACGTTCCTTTCCTAGGCTCATTCAGAAATGTATTTCTGTGGATGTGCTGTGGATGGGATTACAGTGAGGTATTCAAAAAGCCTATGACTTCAAAAACTATAGGACTTGGAGTATTTGGACTTCCAAAATATGTAGACTGGAATTATTATGACCTCCAAATATTGACAGCTAGAAGTGTTTTGACGCCAGTAAAACTGAAATGACTTCCAAATTTCAATCCATGGAAGTATTTGACTTCCACAAAAAAATGTATCCATAGCCCTGCCATTAACAGTGGTGTTATCCCAACACAACATCACACCTATTCCAAAAGCAACTAAAAATTAATTTTGTTCATTTTTTTTTGTACAAGCAAGCCATTTTATAATTGTAATAATGCACTCAAGAACATTTGTCGTTGTGATAACATCACTTCTCAGGTGTTGGATGCCCTTGGCCTTCAGCCTTATGCTCAATCGCCCAAGGTGTGATGTTATTCCATCAAGACACATGCCCTGTCATGTATTTAAGCAATAAGAGATGACAGGGTGTGTGTTTTTGTGTAATAAAGTCACTCCTGGGGTGGGTTGAAGCACGAGGTGAAACCCAGTGCTTCCACCATCCCAGGAGTGGCGTCATTACACAATAACACACATCCCTGGAGTACCTTATTGCTATTATACAATGGCTCAGTTGTTAATGGTAATAAAAAAGCTTTTATTTTTTTTTTTAAATGAGATTAGTATTTTTTCTGTGGAAGGAATATTTTGGAAGTAAGGAGAAAAATAGTCCAGTAGGTGGGGCTGCTGCTTCATGATTCAGTTGTCCACTCCAGTGTTTCTGTGGCACTCTGTGTTCTATGCCCCCCACTAGACACAGACAGACAGAATTATTAATGGCCAGGTAATTTAATTCAGCAGGTGTTGGCAGGTTTTGAACATGGTTTTACTGCTTGCTTTTGTGGATCTGTGGGGGAACAAATCAAATCCAATCATCTTTATTTTTATAGTGCCTTTCAAAACCAAAGCGCTGTACATAAAAACCATACATAAAAATAACATTTAAGAACAGTCATTAAAACTATCATCCACAGCTAGGAAAGGTTAAGCCAAATAAATATGTATTTAACTCTATTTTAAATCTATCGACAGTTGGGCATTCTCTCAACCAACTAGGTAGAAAATTCCACAGGGTTGGCGCTGAAAAACAAAACAGCATGAGATCCAGATGTCTTTAATTGAACCCTGGGAATCTCCAGCAATCCCTCATTAGCAGAACGGAAAGGACGGAAGGAGCAGTAAGGTATCAGGAGATCTTTCAGGTAACTGGTCCCTGATCATGTAGGGCTTTAAAGGTTTGTAAACCAACCTTAAAGGTGATCCACCACCAAACAGGCAGCCAGTGCAGTTCACGGAGCACAGGTGTAATATGACTGGTTCTAGAAGCCCCAGTCAAAAGCCTGGCCACCGCGTTCTGCACCAGCTGCAGTTGGCGGATATCAACCTCCACATAGCCCTAGGTAGAGGGAATTGCAGTAATCAGGATGGGAAGTGACAAAGGCATGGACCAATGTTGGACCGTCACCAGGAGGGATCAGGTGTTTCAGCCAGGCGATACTTCTCAGATGGTAAAAAGAGGATTTGATGACAGCTGACAACTGAGATTTTAGGATCAAACCATCGTCAAAAATAACACCTAGGTTATGGACCTGACCAGAGGTAGAGAGCAACACACCACCAAGTAATAAACCTGATGGTTGTCCAGCTCCCAAGCCCACCCTCAGATGACCTGGATCCACTACCAGTACCTCAGTCTTATCCTGATTCAGTCTCAGCCAGCTGGAACTCATCCAAAGTCTGATCTCAGCAAGACAATTATTTAGCACAGAGAGTGCATCATCTTGTCTGGGCAGAAAGGACAGATACAGCTGAGTATTATATGCAGAGCAGTGGAATCCCAGACTGTATTGCCTGATGATATCTCCCAATGGCAGCATATACACTGCAAACAACATGAGAGCTAAAATGGAACCCTGCGGTACCCCACAAGGCAGGGAGTGAGCACCAGAAGAATAAATTCCAGTGGCAACTGTCTGAAACCTGTCCATGAGGTAAGAGTGGAACCATTTGAGGGCTGTACCAGACAGCCCACAAAAGAACTGCAGGTGCTCCAATAGCACACCATGGTCCACATTGTCAAATGCTGTAGAGAGATCGAGGACCAGAATGGTATGTGCCTTTCGATCTCTAGCCATTAGGAGGTCATTCAATACCCAGACAAGGGCAGTCTCCATGCTATGCTTCTCCCTGAAACCAGACTGGAGAGTGTCATAGACATTGTGAGTTGTAAGATGATCATCCAATTGCGACACAACCACATTTTCAATAACCTTATCAACAAATGGCAGGTTAGAGATAGCCAGGTAGTTAGACAATCTGGATCCAAGGAGGATTTTTTAAGGAGTGGTCGAAGAACTGCCTCCTTGAGGGAGTCAGGAAACTCCCCCTCTCCAAAGACTTCCAGACAATGTCAGCAAGGATCAGGTAGATAACTTCTACACATCCCATTAAAAAGTGATGTAGGATCTTGATCCAAACTACAACTGGTTGGTCGAAATGTTTGGATGATCTTCACAATGTCAGTGAACTCCAGCCAGAAAGAATCTGACCAGACAGACCGAGTACATGCCACCTCCTGTCAATCACTGCAATCCCTCATAGGGGAGATGAGACCAATGCCAGACCTGATGCTGGCAACTTTATCTGCAAATAAATGAGCGAACGCCTCGCATCTAAGCTGAGAAAAAGCTTCTCTGGGCTGGAGACAGACTGGATTGCATAGTCTGTCAACGGTCCAGAAAAGCTGAGCTGGTCGATTCTTTGCAGAAGAAATCTCCCTGGACAGGAATTCTGCCTTCTTATGGGTGATTTCTGATTGATAGCCATCATAATGTGCCATCAACCTAAGCCTATCAGCATCATGACTGGGCTTCCAGCAGATTCTCTCCAATGTTCAGCCAGCTCACCTTAACTCCTTCAAGGAGCCATCAAACCAGGGTCTCCTTGAACAAAGGGTGAGAGACTAAACACAAGCAGGAGCAATCTTGTCCAGAGCATCTCCCATGGCCTTGTTATAGGCTAGTACGAGATTGTCTGGACTCATGCATTCATCCCATAAGCCCGATAGATCCAGCACCGCCATTAGGTCACCTGGGTTAATGCCCCTTAAAGGGCAGTACTGAACCATCTCAGTAGGGGCAGACCTATTAGGGAGAGCCCTGAAACTGAACCATATGATGGTCAGACAACAAGTGAGCAGTGAGGACTGAGAGAGCTCGTGTTTACTCTGGCATGACGGTAAAGATGGTAGATAGTGAAAGCTGTATCTCCACGTGTCACCTTTCCCTATATAGAGACAGAATGTGAATATTGTGTTTCTGTTTTTTTTGTTGCTGTTTTGGGAGTGATCTGTACAATATGGTATGGGCATTTGAAGTGAATGTCTTCACTGACTCACATAACTGGCAGTTACGGTCTGTGCAGCTCAGTGAAACTGCTCGCTTTGGAGGAAAATTAAAAGCAGAAGAAATTAAACCAGAGATGAAAATGTAAATTTTTCTGGGCACTTTGTTGTTGTTTTGGCAGTATGTATGACATGGTTGGTGCATCTTAAAGTGAGCGGCCTTTACTGAATCAAGTGAGCGGCAGTTACGGTCTGTGCGGTTCAGTGAAAGCGAGCGGTAACAGAGCGGAAAAACAGAAAAAAAAAAACAGGGTATGAGACTGTATGATTACTGTTTTGTTTCCCATAAGTGGTTCGCTTGTTTGGGGGGTGGGGAGTGAAACCAGAGGCTTAAAACTGTCACTCTACCCTGGTGCACATGAAGTGGGCAGTGATGCTTTTAATGGTTATGCGGTGATTTCGCTGCCTGTCCTAAATACAGTGATGTTATCATGTAATAACATCAATGTATCTGGGGCTCATTAACCAATCAGCGTGCTACATTATTTCTTGCCATTGTATAATATTGTTTAAATAATTACTTTTTTATTTCCTTTTTTAATTAATTGCAAAAGTTATACAGATGGAAGAAAACATTGCACTAAAAACATGTAAAAGTTATTGAAAGAAGTGTCTTGTCTTTGGAAAAGGTGTCGATAAATCTACAGTTCCACAATGAACTACTTTGGGCTCCTTAGTAGTTGAGATTTTTTGACATCATAATACCAGAATTCTACTGAATTCATTTAAGTGGATATTTGCTCTTTTATTTATTAAAATCCAGGCAGGCAGAGATAAACTGCACTCATTTCCAACTGGGACTTAGGGGAAGAAGTAGGGGAGGTTAGAGTGAGAAGGCACAGGGACAGTTATAGCTCAGTGGTAATGCACAAGTGAGTTTGAAACATAAAGGTTAAAACTCTCTGATTTAATCGCACAAACAAATCAATTACAGTAGGCACCTGTTAATAGGCACACCTCTGTGGATTCAATAATGTCCTGTTTAAGAAGGTGTACCTTTTAAAAGCTGTTTACCCATGTGATACAGAAAATGAGCGTCAGTCATCTCACGAGTGTGGTAATGTGCTGTACTCTTTAATAACATTAGGTGCTGCATTGACTTAACTTTATTTAACTTAGCTTTATTAAATATCATATTGTACATACTGTACTGGCATGTTGCCATGTTGAAATTAACCCCAGCTTCTGACTCTCCAGAAAGCGTAACTAGTAAGTGCGCTAACTTTTATTTTGATGCAGATGTAAAATACTAATTGCTAAAACTACAAGCAGCAACTAACAAAAATGAAAACTCTCAAGAGCCACTAACACATTAATTTGCATGCTGACTATCCCAATTAACCAGCTGCTTTAGTCCTCATTAAAGGAAAACTACACCCTTATATCTTACAAATTTTGTGTGTTAGCATTTCATCAGATAACTCTGCTTCTGCTGCTGTTAGGGATATATGTGTTTTCTTTAGTTTATTTTCACTGTTCACACTAGTCCCTGTAACTACCCTGGGGGTCTCAATTTATGGTTGTTGGAATCTCACTGTCTCTGAGAGCTTCATTAGCATATGAGGACATGATGCAAAATCACCCTTTAGACTCTACAGTATACCTATCTGCTTAATTAGATTTCAACAAAACTAGTCACAACAATGTGTGAAATACCACATTTCTCTTCAATTAGCTTTGCAAACTATCTGAGTTGTACTATAGGGTTTTTCACATTAAATTGCTTTCAATTTGTATGTTTCCAGAGATTTGTTTTTTTCAGGATACTTGTACTTTCAACATAATGATTCATGGTATAAATGGTTGATTTGACATCATGTTCTCATATGCTACTGTAGTTCTCATGAACAATGAGATTTCAACAATCATAAAATGGACCCCCCCAGGATAGTTGCAGGGGACTAGTATGAACAGTGAAAACAAACTAAAGCAAACACATATCCCCATTAGCTACTGGGAAAGAGGTGTCTGTTGATAAGGAAACATCATTTACATTATATGAGGGTGCAGTTTTTCTTTAAAAGGTTATGGGTAACATAGAAGCTAAAGGAGTGAAAAAAACAGTTCCAGCTGAGACTTCTCTACCAACCAGGTCATCCCATGTCCCTATTAAGTGTTGTGTCCTGTGTTATAACAGTGGAAGGTCTTTCACAAGCAAATAAAAAAGCAATTACTATAACAGCCAATTACCTATTTAATAAAAGCAAACGCCTGCTCTTTAAACACAGCTTCTCCAACCATGACATCACTGTTCGTCCCATGCTTCCATGATACAGTGGATGCCTGCAGTTACTATATGGCTAATTCAGATATAGATATCTCTGGACTGTTGCCACCTAAAGGTAGTCCCAGTACCCCATTTTAAAGAATTTTTGTGAACTTTCAGACTTTGAGGGACACTGCTGACCTAGCTTCCCCTTTAAGTGAGTGCATTCTTAAAAAAACATTTTGTATGTCATCTCCCATGTCATGCCTGAAAATAAGCATCTGATTGCCTAGTGCACATACTTGATCAACAAAAAATAAATAAATAACTTGTGAAACCCTGCACTCTTACCTTTCTTTTAATCAAGGGATCCTGTGCACCTACCTTCCCCTTTAACTGAAGGATCCTGTACACCTACCATCCCCTTTAATTGAGGGGCCCTGTACACCTACCTTCACCTTTAATTGAGGGACCCTCACACTTGGCTTTCCCTTTAATTCTGGGATCATGCACACTGGCCTTCACTTTTACTTGTGGAATCCTGTACACCTACCTTTTCTTTTAACCAAGTGACCCTGTACACCAACCTTCCCCTTTAATTCCTCCTACTACACTCTACTGGAACTCCCTTCCTGATATGTTACTTAACTCCACCTTTCTTGGAGGTTTAAGAAAGGGCTAAAAACCTACCCCCTAGAGCATTGCCAATGCAACTGTTGCTGTTGATCCTTCCATTCCTCAGACTAGCCTATCTCAGCTACTGTACAGTATATGTTTATTGCCTTCTGGTGTAATACTACTTTTCCCTTGTATTTTGTATACTATGTCCATTGTTGTAACTCACACACATTGTCCAACATATGAGTTATGGTCTTTCAAAGATTATTGTGTGATATACTGTGTGCACTTAAATCCCCTCGTTTTTGCTTACAGTTATACTGTGACAATGTCTCGTGGTCTTGTACTTGCTTGTAAACACTTCTTGCAACTAATTCTATGTCACCCCTGAAAAAAGGGACCCATGGTCTCAGCGGGCCTATCTAATTACTAAAACTACATAAATAAATAAACTGAGATATACTGCACAACTGTCTTCCCCTTTAATTGAGGGACCCTGTACACCTACCTTCCCCTTTAATTTAGGGACCTTGCGCACTTGTCTTTCTTTTTAATTCAGGGGTCATGTATACCTACCTTCCCCTTTAATTGTGGGATCTTGTACACTTACCTCCCCTTTAATTGAGGGACCCTGTACACCTACCTACCCCATTACTTGAGGGACCCTGCATACCTGCCATTCTATTTTAATTGATGGACCATGCACATCTACCATTCCCTTTAGTTGAAGGACCTGTACACCTACCTTCCCCTTTAATTGAGGGATGCTACACAGCTGTCTTACCCTTTAATTGAGGGATACTGTACACCAGCTATCCCTTTTAATTGAGTGACCCTGTACACCTACCTTCCCTTTCAATTGAAGGACCCTATGCACTTACATTTCTATTTAATTGATGGACCCTGTGTGCACCTACCTTCCCCTTTAATTGAGGGACACTATGCACTTACCTTTTCATTTAATTGAGGAACCATGTACACCTATCTTCTCCTTTAATTGAGGGCCCCTGCACAACTGCCTTCTCCTTTAATTGAGGGAACCTGTACCCATACCATCCCCTTTAATTGAGGAACCCTGTACACCCAATGTCCCCTTTAATTGAGGAACTCTATGTACTTACCTTTCCATTTGAATGAGGGACTCTGTATACCTACCATCCCATTTAATTATGGGACCCTGTACTCCTACCTTCCCCTTTAATTAAGGGACCCTGTATAACTGCCACCCCCTTTAATTAAGGGACACTATGCACTTAACTTTCCTTTTAATTGAGGGATCCTGTACACCTACCTTCCCTATTAACTGTGGGACTCTGCATACTTACCTTTCACTTCAATTGATTGAGCAAGTACACTTATCTTAAAAATTAATTGAGGGACCTGGCACACTTACTTTCCCCTTTAATTGAGAGACCCTGTACACCTGCCTTCCTTTTAATTAAGATACCCTCAACACCTACCTTCCCCTTTAACTGAAGGACCCTGCACACTTGCCTTTCCCTTTAAATCAGGGACCCCGTACACCTACCTTCCCCCTTTAATTGAGGGATCTTGTACACTTATTATTCCCTTTATCTTATGTATTAAAGATTTTCACCAGAAAAGCATACTAAACCATGAGCAGCTTATTTCCAGATGTGTCTTGGGGGAATTGGACAAGGGAATGTGGAATAATTGAATTAGCAAGGCACATGAAGTAACACAAGATTACACAACCAGTGTAAATAAGTGCACAAAGGTGCAAGTGAGAGGGGCATAATACAATAGGAAATACAAGTGCCATTTGAACCTGGGATAAGCTTATCTCTAGGTTTATCTGGGGAGGAAAACCCCCAAGGATAAAATACACCTTATTACAACTTCCTAGGACAAAGGGAAGGCTAAATTTACCTAACCTGAAAGAATATTCCAGAGCAACTCAAACCTATACAGCCCAATTACTCATTAATCCCTCTTACAAGGCACACTGGAAAACAATAGAGATAGCCTTAAATGGACTGGAATTGTTACCAACATACCTAGTGGGAGACCTCACTAGGTGCTATCTCCTGACCCAGTTTCTGAAAATGACTGCAGAATTTTAAAAAACCTGGCTTTGTGTGACTCGGTATAGGTTAATCTCTCAGGAGAAATACTTTTCAAATGCCTTAGCTTCTAATAAAGATCTTTTCTCTTACTCACTGGAGACAGATCTACTAAGATAGGAGCATTACTCCATCAGATATGTACTCCAACTGGTGGGCCCTTCAGGAATTCATCCATTCACATATTTACAATCCTCATATGGATTACCCCAGAGAGAGCTCCCAACTAATGGGGCACAACATACTGCTCTACTTGAGATGGTTGACTCTTTAACTGGAATAGCAAAAGCCCCATCTAAAAAGGTACAATTTATTATCCAGACCATAGAAGGTAGATCACAAGAACACATTATTAGTAATATATATCAGGCAATGCGCCCTATGTCTGTACAGGAACATGACCAAGTGAGAGCTAGATGGGTAAGGGAACTTAAATTAGAACTAGACCCAGACAGATGGTTACAATCCACCTACTTTTATTCTAAGAATTCATCAATGTCTTATTGGAAGGAATTTGCCTGGAAGATCAGGGTTAGATTCTTTAGAACTCCAGGTATCCACGTAAAATTGGGGGCACCAGATGGAAGTCTTTGCTGGAGAGGATGTAGATATTCTCCTGTAGGCCAAGAACATATATTATGGGCTTGTCGCCTCCTATCTGATTATTGGAGGGATATTATAGTGGAACTTAACAACATTTTTGGCACCCCTGATCTATTTACCCCAGGATTTATCCTGACAGCAACACCACCACAAGATATACATATCAGCTGGTCTCAATATAAACTTGTCACACTTTTAATCTTAATAGCTAAAAAAGTTATTACCAGATTATGGCTCACTAAAATGGCCCCTGATAAAGCCTCTTGGAGAAACCTCACCTATGAAGTTTATAACTTGGAACGGCACCCATATAAGATAAACAACAGGATAAACACCTTTAATACTAGATGGGGACTATGGGTTGCATATCAGTTAGAGACCTATCTGGATTTTATACCATGAAACAAAAAGATGAATATCTTATGATTTTCAAGTTAACCATAGTTGAGATAGTATATTATCAGGGAGTCTTTGCTGATAAGGGGAGGAGTCCCAGATAGAGAGGGACGTTGATGTGGAAAACACGGGAAGGGGAAGCTAGGGAACAATGTTTATTTAAGACTACAGTCTATGAGATCTTATTCTGGTCTATTTACCAAACAGACAAAGATAGTAGGATGCTACTACAGGGATATGTTAAACAGTCCTATGTGTATAAATTAAATGCCTGTAAATTAATTGCCTGTATATGCTGTAACAAGGAAACTCAACAACTAATATGTTGCATAAAATGTGATTATGTATGTGATATTCTATCTCAAAATAAAATAAAAAGCTATATTTAAAAAAAAAAGGAAATACAAGTGCCATGAGATAAAAAAAATATTCTTGAAAATTTATAAAAATTGTACACTGAAAAGTTTAAAAAATATATACACTTTGGTTCATCTGTAATGACTAGACTCTTTTTTTTCCTTTTATGAAGTAATTGTGGTATGACTATGCAACGGAATTACTATCACACACTTTTGCCAGCTGTTAATTATAGTAATTCCACAGAATTCCAGTACTGGGATGTCAGAAAATCCCAGCTGGCAGTGATCCCAGTGTATCCCATGGCTGGTCTTAAACATAATTACAACTCAATTATTCAATTTGAGGTTGGTTCCCTACTGGAGACTTATCATTCCCTAAGGTGCTGTAGCTACACACTGTGGTGAAATGGAAATTAAATTGCACACCGTACAAACTTGCAATAAAGTCTAACCAAACATTAGAAATTTGCTAACAGATAATTTATGCCTAGACTTTCTTCAGAATGGTATGTACTATACTTGCAGTTGTAAATGAATGATCATCTTTATACTGTTGATTCTCTGTTTATTTCTACTGTTGATTTTTTTTATTCCATATCATCAAAAAATCTCTTTGTAATTTAACTTTCGATCTTAGGATGGAATTGTAAATTGGCTGTCCCTAATTATCTACTCCTAATAAGAAATCAAGAATATTCATGCACTTGTTTATCAATTTTGAGCTACTTTTACCTTTTTAATATGTAAATGGATAAATACAAGCTATATAAATTAACAATTTGTAGATATGGTATTATCCAGTGTTTTTTTCTAATCTTGATAAAGGAACACTTTTAAAATGTTCTTATTTCCTCCCTTGTACTGTGGAAAATTTGTTAATAAAGATTGAATTGAAAAAAAAAATGTTCTTCTTTCCAGTTTTAACCTGACTGTCATGAACACATTACCTGCTATCAATAACACAAGTTTGGGGACTAACAAACAACACAAGCACAGACATTTAAGGCAGCATTTTCCAAAGCTCAGTACAGTGCCCCTGCAAAGTCCACTGCCTATATGCAGAGATGTGGCAATCAGCGGGATACATTTGAACATGTACTGAGCACTATTTGCTAGTGCAGCTGCTGTTTGAATATACCCAATAGCACAATGCTATGCAAGGCACAAACTGCAGCACTGTCACAATGTCCAGCTGCGAAAGCACATCTGTCAGGGCTGCTGAGTGGTTCATGCTGGGGACACTTACCAGTTTGTACTATTATACCAAATTTTGTCACTGGATGCACGTGAAAAAAGACAGTTTTGCTCACATGCCTTTCCAGTATAAACAATAAAATGAATGAAAATGAACATGACACTGAACAGGCATTCCATATTCTCTGGCAAAAAAAACTTCTATTTGCTCTGCCTTCTGTTGTTAGTGCCTGACAGTGCAACAGCGCTACGGGTATAGCAGACAGTTATAGTGCAATGACCTCGCTCAACATATAAACTGTCAACACCTGCTTGCCATATCATTCACTGACATTTACATGCAACTACTGTATCTAAGCACATTGATCCTTACAATGGATAAAGCTTGTGCACAGCATAGTGCAAAGTCAGCAGTCTAGGCCCAGATGTGAAACAGTAACTTGAAGTGCTGCAGACATACAGGAGTGGATGTAGTATTGCTGGTGTTCACTATTAAACAATAACCCTTCTAATGCGCTCCTGTGAAATGACAGTATACTGAGACTGAATGGCCGTAGGTGTAAAAATAATTACCCCACCCTCTATTAAACATACTAACATACTAAAATGCCAGCAGAATAGGCCTAACGGTCTTACGTGTCTGCTCGTTTGGTCAGCCCCCACCCTGGGTGCTGACCTTGCTGTCCCCCTCGCCTTCTCTGGCTTCTCCCTTCCCAGTTCCGGATATTCTTGCTGCATTGGATTTTGCCTCCAGAACCCTTCCCCTGTGCCTGTCCCACCCCCTCTTGAACCCCTCCACTGTCTCTGCCTCCACCAGCCCCCTAGGCAGTGCATTCCATGGCTCCACCACCCTCTCAGTGAAGTAGCACCTCCTCCTTTCTCCCCTGAATCTTCCTCCTCCAGATTCCACCCATGCCCTCTAGTGGCCCCCTCCTCCTTCCTTCGAAGCACCCTGACTGTACCTCCCCTATTTACCCTCTTCATGTAACTGAAGACCTCTATCATGTCCCCCCGGTCCTTTTCTCTTCCAATGTGTACATATTTAGCTCTTCAAGCCTCTCCTCATAGGTTCTGTCCCCCAAGCCCCAAATAATTTTGGTTGCCCTCCTCTGGACCCTCTCCAGGAGGTTAATGTCCCTCTTTAAGTGTGGCCTCCAAAACTGCATGCAGTACTCAAGGTGCGGCCTCACCAAGCAGTTATACAGAGGGAGTATCACTTCCCTCCTTCTGGAGGTGATCCCCCTAGCGATGCATCCCAGCATCCTGTTGGCCTTGGCTGCTGCCCTCCTACAAGTCTCAGAATTGTTCATCTTGACATCCACCACCACCCCCCAGGTCCCTCTCAGCCATCGAGACTTGTGGCATTCCCCCAGGGTGTACCTTTGGCCTGGGTTTGCCTTGGGTGGAGTACCTTGCATTTCCCTGCATTCAACCTCAGCTTCCACTTTCTAGACCATCTTTCCAGAGCCTCCAGGTCCCCCTGTAGGGCCACCCTCCCCTCCTCTTCATCCACCACCGCCCCCAGTTTCGAGTCATCCGCAAAGAGACTCATCTCACTCCCGATTCTCGTCCTTATGTCAGAGACGTAGACGTTGAACAGAAGGGGCCCAAGGACTGATCCTGTGTGACCCCACTAATGACCCTCCTTAGGGATGAGACTATCCCACCAACTATGACCCTCTGGGTCCAGTCCTGGAGCCAATTGCCTATCCATCTGATCATCTGGTTCCCCACCCCATTTCTCCCAGCTTATCCAACAGGCCCACGTGAGGAACAGAGTCAAATGCCTTGCTGAAGTCTAGAAAGAGGACGTCCACTGGTCTACCCAGGTCCAAGGCACTTGTCACCCAGTCATAGAACTCCAGCAGGTTTGTCTGACATGATTTCCCCGGAATGAATCCATGCTGTCTATCGTCCAGGCACCCTGACTTATCCAGGTCCCTCCCTAGCCTCTCCTTGACAATGCCCTCCATCACCTTGCCCACCACCGATGTCAGGCTGACAGGCCTGTAGTTCACTGCCACCTCCCTTGATCCCCCCTTGTGGATAGGCACTATATGCGCCACCTTCCAGTCTTGGGGCACCCACCCTGTCCTCAGAGAGATGGTGAAAAGCTCCGCCAGGGGTTTCGCCAGGACATCCGCAAGTTCCTTCAGCACTCTGGGATGTAATTTATCCGGCCCCGGTGCTTTCTCCATCTTAAGGGAGCTGATGGCTTCCCTCACTCTCTCTGCTGTGATTTCCACTTCCGGTACCTCTTCTCCCTGCTTAGCCCTCCCCCCACCTGCCAGTGATGCCTCCCCCTCTCCCCAGACCCGCCAATCGGTAAGGGTCCCCCCTCCTCAGTATCCTCTCTGTCTCCTCCCATGTATGATGCAGCACCCCCATTTTCCTTGGTGAAAACTGAGGTGAAGTACTCATTTAGTACCTCAGCCTGCTCCCCCGGTCTTGTGCCCATCTCTCCCCTGATTTAATCCTGCTAATCTGCCCCTTCACCCTTCATTTTTCCCCAGTGTATCTAAAGAACCACTTGTTCCCTCTCCTAATTTCCCTGGCCAGGTTCTGCTCCTTCCTTGCCTTAGCCGCCCTCACCACTCTAGTGGCCCTTCTAGCCATCAGCTCGTACTCCCCTTGATCCCTTTCACTCCTTGAGCACTTGAATTGCTTATAGGCTGCTTTCTTTCCCCTACCACCTCCTGGACCTCCCTGGTCCACCAGCAGGTTTTTGGGCCCTACCGCATTTTCTCTTACTCTTGCACAGGTGCTGGTAGCATCCTGCACCCTCTCCTGATGATTTCCACCTACTATCAGCGTCCATGTCTGACCCAATCCCATCCAAATGCTCCTTAAGGATCCTTCCCATTTCCTTAAAATCCGCCCCTGAAGTTGTTACTTCTGTCTTTGTGCAGCCTTCTACCCTCCTAGGTCCAGGCAGAACCAGACTGTGGCATGGTCACTCCCCTAATGGGTCCCTTATTCTCCAGGCCCCCAATCTGGTCACTGTCTGCCAGGACCACATCCAGTACCATGCGCCTCCCTGGTCGGGTTCCTCACCTGCTGAGTTAGGAACGCCGTCTTGAAAGACATCCAACAACCTCTGTTCCCTGGTCACAGAGGATGTCATAGTCTCCCAGTCTGTTCCTGGCATGTTTAAGTCCCCCAACACCACCACCGTTCCTCTGCCCAGTCTGCAGTGTCTCCCAACATCTGCCACCAGACTGTCCTCCAGCTCCTCCGCCAGGGCAGGGGGTCTATACACCACTCCTATTTTTACTCTCTTGCCCCCCCCATTGTTATCAAGGTGACCCAAATCGCCTCCACGGTTCCCTCCGCCTCCTCTACTCCCCCTATGCCAATGCAGTTTTTGACTATCATTGCTACCCCTCCTCCCCTTCCCTCCCTGTCCTTCCTGAACATAGTATAACCCTCCAGGTTCAGGTCCCAGTCATGTCTTGCAGTGGCCCAAGTCTCAGTGACCGCTGCCACATCCACTGCTCCCTCAGTTAGCACGCCTGGAGCTCAGGCATTTTATTGCCCAAGCTCCTGGCATTTAGCAGGACTACCTTCCACCCTTTCCCTATAGTTCCATTTCCTCTGCTCGTGTTCCCATGGGGATTCTGTTTTCCCCTGGTCTGCACTTTGCCAGTCGGCCTTTTCCTGCAATCCTCCTGGTCCTCAGGGGGGTGGAGACAGAGTCCCTCCTTTATCGGCACCCCCTTGACAGCCTTTTCTCCCATCCCGCCCCACTTCACAAGTTTAAACCCCACTTTTCACCAATGAACCCCTCTATTTTCAACTTAAGGATTCCCCTTCCCTCCAAATTGAGATGTAGTCTATCTCTAGCATACAGCTCCTTATCCTCCCAGGTCTCCCCCCAATCCCCCCATCAACCCATACCTCTGGCCGCACACCACTCCCTGAGCCACTGGTTTATCTCCCTAATCTCCTTTGTGTTCCCCCAGCCCTTGGCACTGGCAGGATTTCTGAGAAGGAAACTGTGCATCCTATGTCATGACAGACCCTGGCGAGCTCCTGAATCTTGCCTGTATCTCTAGCTCGCTATTTCCCTCAATGTCATTTGTACCCAGGTGGACCAGTTTGTCTGGGGAACCCCACAATCCTTGCCAGCTGATATACCTCGTGCTTAGCCCTGTGCACCGTTAGTCCAGGGAAGCATCTTGTTCTAACTGGCCAGGCTTCTCCTCCTCATCCCATTTGATACCCTGATCATAGAATCCCCAGCAGGAGCACTCTGACCACTCCTTTCCTCCATCCCCCTTCCATGTCCCTCATTCTTCACCGGCCCTTCCACCCAGCCGGCTCCTTGTTCCTCCTCATCTGGGTGCCATGCCACCCCTCCTTATTTACCATGGCCTCCCTCCCTCCAATCCTATGCCTCCTCCTCCTGAGTATCCTTCTGTACCTTACAATTCCCCCTCACTGCTCGCAACTGGTCCTTCTCCCCATCTGCTAAACTAGCCTGGCTCGCCCTCCCTTCCTTCTTGTCTCCATTTAGTTCCTCCTTGCTCGTGCCGTGCTCTGGCCTAAACCCTCAGCCTCCTTTACTGAATCCTCCTTGTACTTCTGGTCCTTCTCCTTTACCTTTCCTCCCAACTGGTCCTTCTCCTTGCGCTTTGCTCCCCTTTTCCCTGCCCCTCCTGCTCTGATTCACTGCTCCCATTCTCCTGCATTCCAGGTCCTCCCTGTTCTTCCTGCTATCTAGCCCTGCCTCCTGCATCCCACTCCTTCCGTCTCTAACCACCCCTGTCTGGCTACATCACCCCCTCATCCTCGAGCAGAAGAAGAGAATTGAAGTGGTTATTGAGTGTAAGGTCTGATCCACCTCCGCCTTGTTCCTTCCTTCTGACCGCCCTGGTCATCTGCCTACTTCCTGAGAATGTTGTCCTTCTTGTGAGGGTCCCTGTTACCTGCCTGCTTCCTTGGTAGTATCCTTTTGACCCTCTGCCAGGGTCCCTATGTGACCCCTGAGTATTCTCCTGCACTCTTTTCCTTATGCCCCCACCCCCAGTGCTTGGTGCAACCCCGTGGAGATTCCCAGCCCCTTCCCCAACCATACCACCCCCTTCCCCAGCTTTCTTCTAATCCCGCAACCTCCTCCCTAAGCTGTGCTAGCTTGGTAGCACACTGGGCAACCACCGAACTTCCAAGCCCAGTCCAGTATCATGGCTGCTCCACACCCTGTGCACCCCACCACCTCCTAAAGATGCCGTCCCTAATGACGGTGGTTCCATCCCTTTCCAAATAGGTTTCCTTGGTGAGCCACCAGGTTCCCCCTAGTCCAAGATACAATCCTACTGCCCAATCAGGTCACCCACTAATATTAGAGACAGTCCCACTGTACACCAGTAACCCTGTTACTAGGTGCAGTACAACACATTAAACTTATAAGGAAATGAACAACTCCCTAAGCTCCTCTCTCCCAGCCTTTAAATCCAACCCCAGTGGCTAGAATTACATGAGCTGCACCTGCAGCCTTTTCCTCCAATTGCAGGGCAGATGTTCCCCATAAATTCCAGACTTCTGGGAGGCGGTTCTAAAGACACCTAACTTGAGAGAGAGAGTGCATCAGCCCTGTGTCTCCCCTCCAAGCCCAGCAGCCAAAGAACCAGGCCCAAGCAAATCCCACCAAATAGGTTTTAAATCAGAAGAAATAGGCCTCTACCAGCGCAGCCTGTTACACAGTGAAACATCCACAAAATGAGCCCCACTTACAGCCACCAAATCAGTTTTCAAACATCCAGCAGCCCCCAAAACAATACCCTGCTAGCCCCTTAGAAGTAAGAAAGAAAAGAACTAACCTACCAAGTAAAATCCACAAGAACCCTGTGAAAAACAACAGCAGCAGCTACTGTCCTGGAACACAACTGATCCTGTCCCCTTCCAGTTCTTTCTACAAAACTGCATATATTATATTTCTGTATTCTTCCATTGCCGTGTTCCCCACGAAATGAAATGTAACTGCTAAGGGCACCAGTTCAGTGACTGCTATGGTCTGCTGCCAACTGCAAGCAGTAAAAACATGCTTTCAGAAAACATTAAGCATGCACAGCACACATACTTTGTACAATCCATTAGATGCCAATTTGTCTTATCTCTGCCGACAATTTCTATGTTTCTATGTTTCGGTGTCATTGAGTCATGTACACATGCAGTAGCTCTGCTCTAGATTTGTGTGTGCTCCAGCCCTGACTTTACAGCATGCAGTAAACTGCTTTGTGCCCTGCAAACCTAAGTTTCCAGTATACAGTGGCACCCAGCAGAATCAGAGGCCCAGTTTTGCAGAATGCTTCAGGAAACAGTGTAATTTGAAGGCAGTTGTCTTGCAGGAAACTGTGACGCTCTGCAATACCATATCTGAGCCTGGTGGATGCCACTGTAGCTCCTGGAGTGCTTCCTACCAAACCAGCACCCAAACCTTAGTTTGCATGGTACAAACACAGTTTGCTCCACACAAACTGATTGTATAGGTTGCCTTCTGACTTTTAGTAAAAGGAGCCTTTTTCATTTAAAAAAGGGGGAAATAGTGCTTTAACGTTCCATTAAAATAATCTGCTAGCCACACCAGTTGACCACTAGACATATTTTTGTAGGTGATGAAAGCAAAGAATTGAAAAAGTAATGACAGAAAAGAAGTACACAAAATATTGCTTATACTAACAGATCCAACTGTTAAATGAAATAGCACCCCCAATTGCCCCCCTCCACCCTATTTCAAGCTGGCTAACAGCTGCTGTTTCAGCTATATCTGATGCTTCACAAAGAACCAATTTCACAGAAGAATAATGCTTCCCTTTAAGTAACTGCTGCCCCTTGCCGAAATCCTAGCTTTGTTCCTGTTACTAAATCATGTACTTTTTATAATCTCTTTCTTCAACAAGAACTAGAGCTATGATAGTCAAAGCATTGGCACATGCAGTTACAGTGCTGGTTGTAAATAATGGCTTTCCAGAGTCTGGAGGGACACCAACAGAATGCATAGTTGCCAAGCTATGGTACATTCAGGTGATGTTCCTAGAAATTATGAGCAGTCAAGTTTTTTTTCTGCAGTGAACAAACAAAAAATGCAATACTGTGAACTTTGCAGGAGCAGTCACTTGCTACATGTTAAGGCTTTGAATATCTGGCTCGTGCTCTTTAAAAAGGTTTTCAGCAAGCGACATGTTAATCCTGCTCCTAACAAGGCACCTCACACAACACAAGCTGACTTGCTAGTTGACAACAACACATCTGAGTCTTTGCAGTGCCCCAGGGCAGGCTTTCCTCACACGAGAGCAGCAAGCTGGTGCCTTACTGTACTTCAGATGTCAGTGACAGGGCTTCTCCCACTTCACCCTCGCTCGCCTACTGTATACCTTCCACCAGGAGCACAAGGAGAAAAAAGGCACCCCCAGTCACAGAGCAGCAGAAGGTGGAGTTTGGTTCCTTATTCTCTAGAAGACAGGCTATCTTTCTCTCTCTCTCTCTCTCTCTCTCTCTCTCTCTCTCACTCACCATAGAGAGACCTGTTATCTCCTTACTGCCTTGCTGGGATATTCATTTTGACTCGATCCCCTTGGATCGCTGCCAGCTGTCTCTTCCACCTGATCCTCCATGATGTTAGCCAAACACGATTCTCACTCCAGCTGCTTCAAAAGAGGTAAAGACACACACACACACACACACACACATGCACCATTGTGGGTGAATGTAAACTGTATTCATGCAGTTTTCCACATGCTGTGTGTGTGTGTGGGGGGGGGGGCGTGCCTACTGTTCATTTGCTGCTGTTCAAAATACAAGCCCTTTTTCAGTGGCACTTTTCTTCAGAACTGAATCCCCACAAGACAGCCCAATTTTATTTACTTGAAACTGTTTAACCAGGTAAACCATACAGAGAGCAACATTCTCAGCTACAGATATGACCGGGAGAGAGGAAGGGAGGCTAGTAGGGGGATAAATACAGGTTTAAAATAAAATGAAAACAGCAGCAGCATAGCTGACACTTCACTTAGTTCAGCAGATTATACACAAGAGTTTATAATACCATACATAGCAAACAAATGAACAAGATACAACTTGCATGCACAGTGGGTTCCTGATGTTACTCTGTTTTGGAGCTGAGAAAGGCTAAATCACAGGCAGCGCTGGAATTATACTTTGGGAGTATTAGGAGCTATGTGGGCCCATAAGGTACCCATTTTTAAAATAAGCTCCACCCCTCCACCATCATTATTATAAGAAAATTATCTGTGATACATGAGCTGTAAGGACTCACTTAAGCGCCATGGGGCTGAGCTCTGGTAATCACCCTCCCAAGCCTGTTTCCAACACTGATCATGGGGAGTCAAGCAAACTGCCCAAGGATAATATATGAGGCAGTAGCTTTACTAGGGTTTGACCACCCAAAAAAATATCAACACCAGTGGCACGTTCCTCATAAAGCAATCAGTCTCTGCATGGTTTTGTGTGCCCTGTAGCTCCTTTATTCTTGCAAATTCCTTTATTCTTCTACATACAGAAGTGCAAATAGACTGCATATTGTGAAAATCTAGTAGATGGGCAACACAGCAATACACAGTGGTCACACCTGTCTCATGACATGTTTCATGTAGTCACACCCTTCTTATTCAAAACTAGAGCACTGACAACAAGATTTTTTTTTTCTGGTGACCAGAGGTGGGTGAAGTCAACAAAATTCGCTCCACCAAAAATTTCGCTAATAACACTTAATTCATGGAGCACAATTCATGAAATTTGGCAATTCACAGAGTGGGGGGTTGACCCTGAAGTGTGGAATTTCCACACAAACCAACTAAAATTAATATCCCTGTGGTCTAGTGGTAGTGCCACCCTGCCACCTCCCTGGCACACTGCCATGGTGTTTAGTGGTTCCACCTGTCACAGCCAATTGCCATCAGGAAGGACCATTATAATATATACATTTTTTTTCCATTAAATCCCATCCCTGTTGTCAGTGCCCTCACTGCCACCAATTACTAGCCACAATAAATCCTCCCCTGGGCTGCTGACACCCTTTCCTGGTGGTCTAGTGGTCCCCCACCCCACCACCTATTGCCAACTGCACCAACACCCACATCTACAATATCATGCCTAATTTTGAAAAATAGTTTCATTTAATCTTGCTGTCTAGTGGACCCCTCCATCCTGTCAGGTAGTGCCCCAACACCTCTACCCCCACCCTGACTCGGAGCAAGCCACGGCACAGTCCTCCTCATCTCACAGCCAGCAGCCCGGATTGAGTCAATGAATGAGCGCGGTGCTTGTACAAGCACATGCTCATTCATCAACAGCTCGTGGTCATTTCTTCAGTTTTTGGGGGTGTAAAGAAGGGGATGGAGCTACTCTGGTGGTCTGCAGGGGGATGGAATGGGGAACAGGGTCCATAATGCCATTCCCCCATCCCGTCGCCCCCGCCAGTGACCAGGGCAGCCCCCTCCCCTTCTCTACAACCCTGAAAACTGAAGAAAATGACGGCAAACTGTCAATGAATGAGCGCATGTTTGTACAAGCACATGCTCATTCACTGAGCTCAGTTGGTCTACTGGCCATGGAGGTGAGTGGAAGGCTATGCCAGTGGCCCACTTGGGGTTAGGGTTGGGAGGGAGTGGGTGGGGACACTTTCTGACAGGGTGGGGGTCCTCTAGACACCAGGGACTAAATGAAACTTTTTTTTTAAATTAGACAGTACTGTGGATGTGGGTGCTGGCTGAGTGGCAATTAGTGGGGGGGGGGCACTAGACACCAGGGCAGGTTGCCAGCAGCCAGGGAGGTGTTTATTGTGGCCAGTGATTAGTGGCAGGGGCACTGATACCAAGGAAGGGATCTAATGAAAAAAATATATTTATTTTTTTTTATATTGTGCCGAGATCAATGGAGTAAGGCCCACTGGATACCAATAAGGAAGTCAGGTTGCTGGCTGTGGGGTGCAACTTCTTCTTGCTTTTGTGTTTTTAAGTGCAATTTGCATTTAAAACCCCAAAAGCAGGTGAAGTCTAAATAATTAATTCCCGGGTAATTTGACAAATTATACAATGTGCTGCATGAATGCAATTTGGCGACTTCCCGCAAATTCGCTTCTGTGAAGAAAAACCTTTGCTGCATCTCTACTGGTGACTGCCGTTTTGTTTACCTTGTATCTCCATCCACTTCAGCATATTTCTTTGTTTTGCTGTATTCAAATACAAGGGTTTGAACTCAGGTTCACGGTTCTATGCTGTAACCACAGGACCACACAGATCTAGAACTTCACCTAAAAGACATGGAAGGTATTAAAAAATAATGTCACTGTCTTGCTATGTTTTATTTTTCAGGTTTTTTGTAGTGAATCTAATTAAGGATGGGGAACTGATTCAGATACATGCAGAATCATCTAGAATCTCTGCCATTTTCTGTACAAGAACCTTATCAGAACCCTTTTTTAAATTCTAATAAGGTTTTGGAACTTAAAGAGCAGCTGACACCTTTGGAAAAACTTTGGAAAACATAATATTTAGATACAATTCAGCCTGTATTTCATACACATGTATTTATATATATTACAGATTTCTCCTCTCCATTACTTATTACTGAAGACATTTTTTACAAAATCAAGTTTTATTCCTTAGCGTTTATCTGCCTCTGTAGCTTATTCCCTACTTGAAATTATAATGCTGTGTTATGACATCATAGTCCGTTACCATAGGAATGACTATGATGTCACAAGCAGAGTAGTATGACATCAGGTTGGGGAGAAGCAACAGGAAGCTGATGAACCCTCAAGGAACAACTCTTCTGTTTTCATGCATATGACTTCAGTAATAAATAATGGGGATAAGAAATACAGAGTTAATGAGAAATATAAGCTGCTTTGTGTCTAAATATTTTATTTCTCAAAGTTCTTCTGGAGGTGTCGGTGGCTCTTTAACATACTGTACTTCCCCAGCAGGTCTTTATCTAGTAAGAAGGCTGGCGTTAGTGGTGATAGAAAGCAAGGGATGTAGCCAGATATTTCTGTTTTGTACACACACTCTGCAGCTGCTGCCCCCTATGTACACATCCTCTCAAACTGCTACCCCCCATTCTAAAACAAATCAGGTTATTAGATGATTGATCTAATCTCTAAACAGGTTGCACACCTATATCTCCTAAACAATAGAAGTTTAAACATGTACAGGCACTGAGTGGTCTACATTGACTCAAATACACCAGCTTATACTGATAGTGGTAATAAAAAGGCATTTGGTTGGAGCAGGCACTCAAAAAAAACTGCACACACATGTGTACAGTGGGTATGCCTGCCTACACCCACAGACTGAGGGTAGTGTAGTATCTCTTCAAGTTGTTTTTTAAATTCCTTTCCCGTGACTGACAACAGCTTACAGGTGCAATATAATGGTTAAAACCATTTCTGTACTTTAAACAAAAAGGTTCTGAATGTTCTGAAAAGGCTAGGATAACTACTAGAACCTTTCATAGCTTATCAGAACCTCTTTTCACCTCAGAAGCTCTTGTGGTTCTCTGATCCCTAAATTTAATTTCCCATGAAAGGTGCCAGGTTGCCAGCACTAGAGACTGATGCCCTCTATTTATTCACATGGCAGGTACTGCACAGGGGGTCCCAGTGAAAAGCTGCCCCATTGTGCCCTTTAATACATTTGCAGTTTTGCAGCCTGCTTCTGCCTTTAGGCTTTGATTGGTACACTGCTCTTTTGTTTGTGTATAAGGGTGGCTGTACTCTGCAACAGCACCAGACAGTTGGCATGCAGCTCCCATTTATGTTTGCCTATGCCTCCCGGTGCTGCTCTACCAGTGTGCCTCAGCTCTGTCCTCTCTGTCCTGGAGAGACCATCTCATATGTTAGGTCAGATGGCAGTTCACACAACATATCCAAATCAGTCCTTTGCCTTTTATGTGAAACTGCCAACAAGGGTGATAAAAGAAACAATTTTGAGATGTAGGTAGCTGTAATTTTTGTTTTTCATTAAAATTTGGCTTTACTACCAATGATCTTTAAAACCATCTCACATTTTAAACTCATTCTTTATAAATTGTCGTTTGCACAATCTTGGTATAACTATCTTTTGCACTGCACTTTGTTATACCTTTCTCTTTTTGTGATGTCTGTACTGTTATTCCTGGACAAAGGGATGTTCAGCTCATGATGTTTTTCCTGGATAATGACTAAAAGTGAATGAATGCAGGAACATAACTTTTGCCTATTTGTATTTGCACTGAGGTTAGTCTTTTAAATGACAACTGCGATCCACTCCGCATGATGACATCACAGTGGGAGAGCTGTGACAGTGTTACACAGCTGAGCCTCCTCCCATGATAACATCACTGTGAGAAAGAGCTGCGACAGGATTGCACCACTAAGTCTCTTTCCGTGATGACATCATGAAAGTAGGGAGCTGCCACAGGATCGTACAGCTGAGTCTCCTCCTATGATGAAATCACAGTGAGAAAGAGCTGTGACAGGGTTCCATGGCTGAGCCTCCTCCTATGATGACATCACAGTAAGAGGGAGCTGTGACAGGACTGCAAACAGTGTAGACAGAATTTAAGTATGTTTGCAGTTGGCTGGTAAGGAGCTGTGATTTGAGCTACAATGCAGCTGCACTGATCTCAGGGATAGTAGTGAGTTAAAAACAAGCATTTGTCAATGCCGAATGTTGCTTGCTTGCATGTGCTGTTTAGGTATTTGGAAGTTCCATGCCTTCCTCCCAAGGCATCCACTGTGTCTCTTTCCATTCAGTATTCACAAAAGAGTGGGAGGGGCAAGGGCCACAGAAGTACAGCAGTTGCCATGGGGGTGAAGAGGTGGACAATAGCCCACTCAAAGGCAAAAGAGTCCTGCAGGAGATCACTAAATTGAAGGTGGACAAACGATGGAACCAGATGGCATACACCCAAGGATATTAAGAGAACTGCGAAGGGAGATAGCAGTACCGAGTCATTCAACACGGGTGAATTGGAGGAAGGTACATGTGGTCCCCCTACACAAGTCCAGCAGCAGGGAGGAGGCAGGGAACAATAGGCCGTTCAGCCTCACATCAGTAGTGAGGAAGATCATGGAGACATTGCTTAAAGAAAGGACAGTGAGGCATCTAAAAGCCATCAGAGCCTAGGACCATAGACAACATGGATTCATAGTGGGGACATCATCTCAGACAAATCTGGTTGATTTCTTTGACTGGGTGACAGAGGAAGTAAATCTGGGTGGGGCAGTGGACAACGCTTACCTTGATTTCAGCAAAGCCTTTGACACCGTCCCACACAGGAGATTGATAAATTAGCTGGGTATGCTGGGCATGATAGAAAAGGTGGGTAAACTGGGTTAGAAACTGGCTAACAGACAGGAGGCAGAGAGTGGCGGAAAATGGGTGCAGTCTAGGGAGAGGACGTGACCAGTGGGGTGCTGCACGGTCTTCATTAGTAACATTGCATAATGGCTGAAGGGAATTTTTTCACCAAATTTTCAGCATAACCATTTTAAGATCTCTGCTCATGAACAGTGTCACTGTGATTTTCTCAATCTGTCCTAAACATTGATTGTGCACACCGACTGCACCAATGTGCGCTACATGTACGGAAACACATTTAGGGCAATGTGAAAAATGGCAGCTGCGCTGCTCATAAGGAGGTGTGGTAAAATGGCAATGTTGAAAATCTGGAGTACAAATATTAAAAATTTGCGAACTTAAAAGCGTGGGTAGGAACTGCGCAATGCATGCTCATGAACCAATCATTTTTAGGAATTTTTTCACCAAATTTTCAGCATAGCCATTTAAAGGCCTCTGCTCATAAACATGTTACTGTTATTTTCTTAATGTGTCCCATACATTGATTTCACACACCGACTATGCCATTGTGCGCTCGTGGGCAGAAACATGTTTTGGGCAAGATGTGAAAAATGACAGCTATACTGCTCATAAGGAGGTGTGGTAAAATGGCAATGTTGAAAATCTAGAGTGAAAATATTGAAAATTTGCGAACTTATAATTGTCCGTAGAAACAGTGCAACACATGCTCGTAAAAGTCATTTTGGGGGAATTTTTTTCACCAAATTTTAACATAGCCATGGTAACACCTCTGCTCATGAACAGTATCACTGTGATTTTCTTAATTTTCTGTCCCAAACATTGATTTCACACACCGACTGCGCCATTGCGAGCTACATGCACGGAAACACATTTTAGGTGAGATGTGAGAAATGACAGCTGTGGCAAAATGGCAATGTTGAAAATCTGGAGTGAACATATTGAAAATTCGTGAACTTATGAACATGCGTAGGAACAGCGCAACGCATGCTCGTAAAACAGTCATTTTTGGGAATTTTTTCACCAAATTTTCAACATAGCCATTTTAAGACCTCTGCTCATGAACAGTGGCACTGTGATTTTCTTCAACTGTCCCAAACATTGATTGCACGCACCGACTGTGCCATTGTGCGCTACATGCACAGAAACACATTTTTGGGCAATGTGAAAAATGACAGCTGTGCTACTCAGAATGAGGTATGGCAAAATGGCAATGTTGAAAATCTGGAGTGCAAATATTAAAAATGGCAATGTTGAAAATCTAGAGTGAAAATATTGAAAATTCACGAACTTATGAGTGTGCGTAGGCACAGCGCAACACATGCTCTTAAAAGTCATTTTGGGGAATTTTTTCACCAAATTTTAACATAGCCATGGTAACACCTCTGCTCATGAGATTTAAGACCTCTGCTCATGAACAGTGGCACTGTGATTTTCTTCAACTGTCCCAAACATTGATTGCACACACTGACTGCACCATTGTGCGCTACATGCACAGAAACACATTTTTGGGTGACATGTGAAAAATGACAGCTGTACTGCTCAGAATGAGGTGTGGTAAAATGGCAATGTTGAAAATCTGGAGTGCAAATATTAAAAATTAGTGAACTTACAAGTGTGCATAGGAACTGCGCAATGCACGCTTATAAAACAGTCATTTTTAGGAATTTTTTCGTCAAAATTTTCAACATAAGCTTTTTGAGAACCCACCTTATGAACACTGGCACTGTCGTTTCATTAATCAGTCTTGAAAGGTGATTTCATGCAGTGACCATGAAATCACCCTTCGGGCCTGATTAACGCCTTGACAGTGCAAGAATTTATGAGGAGGGATCCCCAAAACCCCATGTTGAAAATTTGGGCCCAAAATTCCCCAACATGCCTGAGATATGCATCAAAGTTGAAATAACCCTATTTATGCCATTATACAGCTTACCGGCATTTCCTCAGTATGTGGTCGGCTTGGAAGAGTGCAGACATGTTCCTGATCCACCGAAGATCGTCGCACCGGACTCCGGAGGTTAGTATGGGGTGTGGGGGGTGTAAGGGAGGCAGGGTGTGCAATGGGTGGGTGCGAGTAGTGGGTAGGGAGACGGAGACTATGAGGACCATTTTTGATTTACAGATTTTTTTTTCTAAAACAACGCAGGACGTTTGTCACACTGAGGTGGGCTCCCAGCGTGGCAGCTGGAAAGAGCTGTTTGGGGACTGGAGCCAATGGGGTTGGGCACCCCGTCCAGCCATAACAAGCTTGCCTACGCTGGTGGGCTCAGCATAGCACCCAGAGGGTTGGGGGCGTGCAGCTGTGGAGCTGATGAGGATTGGGCACCCTGCTCTACATATAACAGTTTTTGCCATGCTGGGGTGGGCTCCCAGCGTGGCACCTAGACAGCTTTTGTTGGGGAGAGGCGTGGAACCAACAAGGGATTGGGCACCCCCGTCTACCATACAGTGTGTGTGGGGGGGGGAGAAAGTGCATCAGCATGCCATATGTGTGCTTGCATGCATGCATGCATGTGGGGGGGGCTCTGCTCACTGAAGCGGAGCTCTCCCTTTCAACTGTACAGCACTGCATTTTTCAACTGCTGTCATAGACAGCTGCAGCAGTCATTGGAGAACTGCGGCTGCACCTGCAAGCACACTGACTGAATTGGAAGATGGGCGCCACACCTCCGAAAACTCAGATGATGGCACAATGTTTCTTGCACATGCGTGCAGGCAACATAATGAGCTCCCAGTAATGTGTGCATTCTGTTTTGCAAGTTATTTTGTAACAGGCATAGCATTCACATTTGAAACTGATCATTCTGAAAAGCTAGTTTGAAACACATTGTTTCTTCTGGCTGCTAAAGAATTGCAGCTGAGTTTCTTCCCGTGATAGTATCACAGTGGGAGTGACCCTTGATGGGACTGTACAACTGAGTCTCTTCCCATGATAGTATCACAGTGGGAGTGACCCTTAATGGGACTGTACAGCTGAGTCTTCCCCCAATGGTGACATCGCAGTAAGACAAGGCTGTGACACTGTTGCACAGTTGAGCTTCCACCTATGATAACCCAAGGGGATACTGTTGTGACAGCATTACGCAGCTGTACCTCTAGTCATGATGATATAACAGGCACACAGAGAGATGCAATGCACACACACACACACACGCGCAAACAGACACGTTTATACTAGAAGGGAGGGTGTGAATCACACCACTGCATGGGGGAAGGGGGAAGCATCCACATAGAGAGTGCTGTACAGGTTTACCGCAGAGCCAAAGACTATTTCTGCAACAAAATGGATTTATGTTTTCCTGAAGACAACAAAAATACCATTACATTATCCTTACTTCTCATTCATTATCATACAGCCTGCAATTTTGTGACTGGCAGACAGAGACAGAGGAACTGCCCATCAAGGGTTAACCAACCAAGATTGCAGAAGATAACATTTTAGTTAACTAACACTTTTAGGCACAACAACTTTTGTTTAGCCCCTTAAAAAACTAAGACTTCTAGCTGAAATTTCTCTATTACAGTGTGGAGAAGAAGAAGAAGAATGCAGTAACATAGTAAAAAAGACTATCTGATGGCAAAGTTCCAGGTACTGTACAAATAAATATTACCATTGTGGGGCTAACAAGATCATAAAGCCATGAGCCTGAAGGGTGACTGGCCTTTGTGAGCTCTTTGGGGGGGGGGGAGCCCCCCCCCCCACCAACCCTCCATGGTGAAATTTTATAAGTATATGGAACGTTGTATCAGATGTTTTACATATTACATAATGATAGTGTTTTTTTCAGATTTAGATCACTTTTGTTTTAGCATTTCCAAGTTTCTGCATTTTTGATGTTTTGTCCCTAGTGTTTTTCCATAGTGTACTGACATGAGTGCACATTTGTAGGTGTGTGTACATTTGCATGTGTGGCTTAAAAGGAGGCATGGCACTGTCAGTACAAGTCCTTCCTGTAGTGGGTCATGGTCAGGGTCAGGATGGTGGAGTGGTACAGTATCTGCAGTTGGGTGTAGCGTGGAATTTGTGGTTGGGTGGGAAGGGCATCATTTAGGGGTTGCCAGGAGTCACATTTGTGACCCCTATGAGTTGTGACCCCGCTGTTGCAGTGTGGCTGCCTGTGCTGGCCGGCTCAATTATTCCTCTGTGTTTTTCTCTCAGTTGCCTTATTTTGTTTCCTATTATCGTTTAATGCCTGCTTGCGCCCTGCCCCTTCTTCCACCCCTCCAGTACCAGTCACCCTCCCACTTCCAACCAATGGTGTGAAACCTTTTTGTTTTTTTTTGGTTTGCAGTTACGTCATTGTGTTGTGGTAGTGCAACCAAGGCACCAAAACTAGTTTCACACTTGTGTGTGAACTTTTGAAGTGTTCACAGACAGTCCCACTTGTTTGTCCCTCCAGGCTCCTCATGGTCACTTGGAGGTTCATGTGCCAGAAGACAGGATCAGGAGGCCAGTCAGCAGTCACTGCTTAGGCATCCTGGGACTGGGACAGAGCCAGGAGAGACAGAGCCAGGAGATGAATGTTGGTCCAGTCAGAACGTCACCACAGTGGTAGTGTCTGGACTGAGGAGGACTATACTGCAGGGTTTGGTTAAGGAGAAAAGAGAGTGAGGGAGGGAGTGAGATGAGCCACAGCACAGGTAAGGCCTGTATTGGAGTAGATGAAGTTCTGAAACAAGGCTGAATAAATTGTACCCAGTACCGCTAGAGGAGAGAGGTGGGGGCCCTTCTGATGGTGTCAGTAAAGGCTGGACGAGAAAAGGACATGTGGGTGTTCAGTCAAGGTTCCCTGACTCTTCCATACCAAATATGGGAGGGGGGCACAAAAAAGTGAAAGAAAGAAAGCTTGGAGAAGGAACGGGAAGATCAGACAAGAAGACTGCGCATCCCCTGTCTTTGTTGCTTTCGTCTTCCTTCTCAGTTCTCTCATGGTGTTCTAGGGAATAGTTGTTAGCTGTTTGGTGAAATGGGTGGACAGGCACCATGGTGCAGAGTGGTAGGGGACCTCTCTGGTGTACTGGTGACTCAGATTTATGGACCAAGTCTGGGATATCTGGAGTGGTAGCCAGTAGGAAGGGTTACAGAATATTCCTTGCATGCACTTCTCCTGCGTGGGTGGGTTGCCACATGTTGCTGCGGGGGGGGGGGAAGGGGCACCAATGAAAGAAAGAGAGCTTGGAGAAGGAAAGGAGAGATCAGGCAAGGAGACTGTGCATCTCCTGTCTTTGTTGCTCTCCCTATCCTTCTCAATTCCATCACACTCTTCTTGGAAATAATTACTAGCTGTTTGGGGAAAAGGGTTGGGGGACAGGCACCATGGCTCAGAATGGTAGGGGACCCCTCTGGCATACTGGCGGCTCGGTTTCATGGACCAAGTCAGATATCTGGAGCAGTAGCCAGTGGAAAGGGCTACTGAACATCCCTTGGATGCACTTCTGTGTAAGCTGGTTGCCACGTGATGCTGCTGGGCAGTGTGGGTGACTACACACTGCTGAGTGTCCCCATGAACATAGTCATGTACATTATAGATAGGAGGCAGACGGGAGCATCCGCAGGGAAAATGCCATCAGTACACTGGATGATGGCTCTCCTGGGCCCCTCTTATTCCTCTGGGTCTCACAGCAGACTGGCTCCATCCCCCTCCCACCATCTGCCTGATGATTAGAGGCCATAGTCTGTTTCCTTTCAAGCGGCTGCTTTAACGAGGAAGACCTACCACCGGTAGACTGATTACTGTTGAAAATTAAGTGGTGCAAAACCTTGTCATTGTTGTTTTGTACCAAATGTAAAGGTTCCATTTGCCTGGTGGCCTGTTTTGACTTGGGCCCAAGCAGGAAGCACAATTTAATCTCTACACCCCCCCCCCCCACCAAGTGTTCCAAGGAGAGGGTGTGATGTGTAAAAGTTACTGTAGGTCTAAAAGATGTTACAAAAACTATCTGTTGGTCAGAGGTGTTTAATAGTCTGAGATTGTTTTTTGTTTTTTTTTAACTTTCTATTTTCAGTCCCCTGTCACAATACCCACCCCCTCTCAGAGCTCCCAATGCACCACCCAGGCTCATGCCGAGATCACTGGGGGAATTGCTCCATTAAGTGCCCCTGCTCCATGATATCTAGAAGCCCAGATGATTCCCATGGTGGGGTGGAGGAGGCTCTCCCCTTTCGCTCTCCAAACTTCAGGGGAGCGTGCACCTGGAGATCCCCCCAGATCCTCTGTGGTCGCTTTTGGTGCGGGAGCCCATCACCTGGCCCACACATGGGGTCTTTTCCTTTTTCTGGTCCCCACCCCCTGTAGAGATCATCACTGATGGAAGACCAAGGAGTCAGAGGCATGCAGAGATGCACCTCCGCTCCAGTCCTCGGCTAACGCCCACCCCTCCCTAACATTTTGCCTCCTCAGCTGCACCAGCACCACCCATGGTCACCCAAGTGTTGGCAATATTGCAGTGAGGAGATCTGCCCACCCCTCCCAGAGAAGGAGAGTGGCCCATCGGGTGCTCGATCCTCCCCCCCCCGGCTCTCCAATGACCCTGGCTCACTACTGAACCTGGGTCACCGGCATCACAAGCGGTAGCGCTACTGCTATGCCAGTGGGCCAGCCCTGTCTGAGATTGTTTTGCTGTTTAAACTGCCCCCTTTACTGTTTATGTAGCCCCTTTCCCCTTAACATAACATATCAGGACTGCTTGGACCCAAAAAAGAATGGGAATTTATCACAAAGCTAGACAAACAAATGAAACTTCAGGTCTATTAACAAATGCTGCCTCAATCCACACAGCTACAATTACACAGAAAAGAACCTGCTCAGATGAAAGATCTAGGAACTGATCCTCAAAAGGTTCCCTGCCCCTCCTCTTATTTAGTGGGCCGGGTAAAAAAGGGGTGTCCCCGACCCCAGGATGCACATTGTTTGGGCACTCTGTGTGTGGAGGCAGTATAGCACAGTGGTTTAAGGCTCTGAGCTGCAAATCTAGTGACATCAGCAGACCAGACCTGGGTTTGAATCCCACAGCTTCCACTTGCATACTGTGTGACCCTGAGCAAGTAACTTAACTTCCCTGTGCTCCCATGTCACACCTGTAAAATAGCTTTCAGCATAGTGTGCTAGTCCTGGTTAAACAACTAACAAAAAAAAACTCTGTGACATCCACAGTGTTAATGCTTGCCCCCCCCCCAACACTCTCAATCCAAGTCCTGAGGTGGGAGGGGGCAGGCCGAAGGGCATGGGCATCGATGTGCTGTATTTTGGGGGAAAACTCCAAAGTTAAGGGGCTCAACTCCAGGGTAGAGCAGTGGATATAGCATATCTGGATTTTAGCAAATCTTTCAATATGGTACCACATAGAAGGCTACTAAATAAACTAGGGAGACTGGGTGCAGGGTGCAAGATTCTGAGATGGGTGGGGAACTGGCTAGGCAATAGAACCCAGAGGGTGGTGGTAAATGGCACATGTTCTGCATAGGGAAGGATGACCAGAGGAGTTACCCAGGGATCAGTGTTGGGCCCAGTCCTCTTCAATGTCTTCATCAGTGACATTGCTGAGGGCCTGGAAGGGAAAGTTTGCCTGTCTGTGGACGACACAAAAATCTGCTTTAATGGGGTGGACACTCTGGACAGGATGTATAAAATGCAAAGGGCACTAAAAAGATTGAAAGACTGGACTAGGGAGTGGCAGCAAGGGTTCAATGCTAAAAAATGCAAGATTATGCATATGGGTAACAATAACCCAGGGGCAGTGTACAACCGAGGGGGTGATAACATTTCAAGTTCCAAGCAGGAGCAGGATCTGGGTGTCTTCATCTCAGATGACCTGAAGATGGACAAACAATGTGACAAGACAGCAGCAGGAGCTAGTAGGATGCTGGATTGCATAGGTAAGGGTATAACCAGCAAAAGGTGGGAGATTATACTCCCACTGTACGTATCATTGGCGAGGCCTCTTCTTGACTATTGCATCCAATTCTGGAAACCCCATCTCCAGAAGGACATAAACAGAGTAGAGGCTGTACAAAGTAGGGCAACCAAGATGGTGGGAGCCTACAATAGAAACCCAATGGAGACAGGTTGAGGGACCTAAATTTGTATTCACTGAAAGAGAGGACAGAGAGGAGGGGACCTGATTCAAACATATAAATACCTCACAGGAAGAAACAGAGCGTAAGTTGATGAAATTTTCCAAAGGAAAAAGTGCTCAAGGACTAGAGGCCACAACATGAAACTGGGAGGAGGCTCAGAGGAAATGTGAGGAAGTACTTTTACAAAGAGAGGGTGGTGGATAAATGGAACAATCTGCTGGCTGAGGTGGTGGGGACAGAAATGGTTACAGGCTTCAAGAGATCATGGGACAGGCACATAGGAAGTCTGAAAATGCTAAGAGAGTCACCATTAGTCTAACTGGGGATTCAGTTGGTCATGATAGCTACAAAATAGGGCAGACGCGGTGGGCCTGAGTGCCCTTATCTGCTGTCAACTTCTATATCTCTGTGTTTATGGGTGCAGAGGGCTGGTGGAAGAGAATGTTGTTAAGACTGCCTAGGGAGAGCAGTAGTAGTTATTCACCTACTACACCCAACCCCACACCACAATTCCAGGTCGAATTGGTCCTCTCTCTTCCAGTCCCCTGCCCTAGGTGTTTCAGCTGGGGACTGGGGACTGGGGGCATCACTGGCACCAGCCAGTACTTAAAAATGCTATTCTTTTCATTGGGGATGTGACAGTCCCAGAGGACTGCCACATCCTGGTATGCCCTTTCCTCTGTGCAGGCAGGGGCACCCTACGTGGACTGGCATGATCCAGAGCTCCTCTGCCCACCCATGCCTCCCCCAGTGTCCTTGCATGGCTCTGAGTCTGCACAAGCAGAGCATGGAGGCTGGGGACAGAGGTTGTTGTCTGGTACAGACAGGCATTGGGCAGAGGGTTAGTGCAATGACCAGAATGCACTTAAATTCCAGCATATCAATGTCACCTTTGTGGATTCATCCATTAGCTGAAAATATGAGAATCTGTTATAGGTAGCACATAATGTTGCTGAGTTTCCAGTCAGTGATAATATATTAGCTGTGTTGCAGATCTCACATTTGCCTTTAAATACATCCTGTGGCTCAGGTGTTGAGCAGAGAAATATTGGCAACATGTGATGACTTGTCCACTGTTGGTAGGAGCCCCACTCACCATAGTTCCATCTCATATGCCTGAAAGTAGTGGGATAGACACATAGGGACAACAGCAATAGGTACGGGTGGAGGGGGAAGGGGGACACTTGAAGATAGGAGCAGTGGGGTCCATGCAGAGACTGGAGGCATACCTCTCAACCTTTTGTCACTGAAGTAAGGAACACATCCTCAAACCTTCATAAACTCCTTCATATCCAAATACTGTTTGGGTTCCCCTCCCTCTTACTTCTCCTGTCTCTCCTTCCATCTCTCCCTTCTTCCTCTTCTCTCCATTCCAGGGGCCATGGCACTTTCATCACTTCTCACCCCTGCTACTTCATTGGGCAGTCTGCCTTCTCCTGTTGACTTCCCTCACTCTGGAACCAATTCCCCTCCTCTTCCTCTCCTCCTCCCCAGGCTCCCTCAGACACCAGTTGAACTCCAACCCCACCCCTCCTGCGACTGTTACCCCTCCTCCTGACACCTTCCCAACCCAGCCTGAGCCTCAACCATCCTTGATAGGACCTCTGGCTTTGTCTCCACTACCTGCCTACTGGTTTCACTTTCTCACAAGGCTAGGCATAAGCTCATCCTACAGGTATCTTGCCTGTTGTCAGCATAGTATTAGCACACCTTGTATTGCTGCTGCTTTTGCTTTTGCACTTGTATAGGTGTTTTATACCAAGCTGTGCTCACACTATATGCTCTGTACTAATTTGTTTTTGAATCTATTTTTGCACCTACTTATTTACAAATATTGCTCGCTTAAAGCAGCAGTGTTTATTAGTTGGCAAAAGATGCCATCATATAGTGTTTTTTTTTTTTTCCAGCAAAAATGTATTTCTGACATCCATAGACTTATGCTCAGTGTAACTTTAGTTTTTTCAGCTGTTGTGAAAACAGCTTTTGCAGGTAATTTTGTAATAAATGCCTCACCCTATTAAAGATGGACACCGCTCACAACTTTTTAAAAATCACTTCCGCTGAGGTTACCTTTTGAATGTACAAGCTTGATTTATAATGTGGATGTGTTAGGATGGTGCTAGCATGTGATTCTGATAGTAAACAGCACAATCCTATATCAAGATATTTCATTTTTTCTTGGCAGGTATAGCATGGGAGTTGCAACCTTTAAAAACTTCAAAGTTCCATATCTTGGTTCAGAAATGAAAGAAAACAAAAAGAAACATTGATATCTTGATTTGTTTGACTGACAAACATCATCACTGGGAAAAAAAAAACAACTATACAGTGACTAACAAATACCACTGCTCTAATCTATTATTATGTATTGTACTACTGCTTTTCTCTTGTTCACCTCCCCCGGGTCACACCTGGAAACAAGCCTTGACTCACTGTGCCTCCCCTGGTTACTAATTTACAGATAAATGAACCTCAAACATGAAAACACAAGCTTGAACCACTGTGGAAACCATTGTGTTTACTTGTACAAACTTTGTTTTTGATTTAGTACATTTGAATTTCTGCTTTGAAGCCTGAATTTATAGCACATTCCCTGTGTGGGCAGCACCTTTTCCATAAGGGAAGGATGAGGGACAGAACAATTGTAAGGGTTCATCAGGGAGCATTGAGAGGTATCCTAGTGACGGATACACAAGGACAGGGGCCATGGGTCCCGTAAGAGACTGAATGGGCACACGGTAACAGAAGGAGTGGGTCCATGTAGAGACTAGGGACTGGAGCAATGAGTCTGGGCAGAGTGTGTGAGGGCGCACAAGGATAGGAGCTGTGGGTCCAAGTGGAGACTGGGGAAGGGGTTGTGGGGGCTGGAGCTATAAATCTGGGCAGAGACATGCAGATAGGAGCAATGGGTCCGGATGATGACAGTGGGGAAGAGCACATGGAGACAGGAGTTAGGGGTCTGAGTGGAGACCAGAGGGCACTCTGTGGTCAGAGTGCTGGTGCTGGGCAGAGACTGTGGGGAGATCACATGTTGTCAGAAGCAGCGGGCATGGGTGGAGACTGGGGAGCATACATGGAAAGGAGAGGTTGGCCTGGGTGGGGCTGTGGCACTTGGGGAGGTAACCCATTATATGGGCGACTGAGACTTAGCAACTCACATATGAGCAACTCAGTCTCAACACTTGTAATGTGAGCTACCCTGAAAGGGTAGTGACAGCAGAAGAGTGAAGATGCAGGTTAGCTAGGGAAGAAGAGCAACAAGGTAGATTGGCAAGTGGAAGGAGAGGGATGAGGAACACAGTATGTGGGAGGTAGTGTGGCATGATGTTGCCAAGCTGCCCATGTGGTGTGGTGGTGAGGGTGGCTGGCTATAGGGCACTAGATGCAGGGTTCAGGTGGGAGAGAAGTAAGATTTTTGTGCAGGTGTGATATTTTACTTTTTTTACTACTGTCTCCCCCTCCCCAACATGCACACCCCAAGAGCTGATAATCTATAGTTAGGGGAGTGCAGTAGGCAAAGCCCCCTGCACAAATATAGTTTATGGTTTTCTCACGATCCTTGCTGGGAGTGTACATCACCATTTTTATATTTGCTTGCATGCATGTGCAAGAAACATAGTGACATCATTGGAGATTTTGGAGGTGTGTCACCTCCTCCTCCAATTCAGTCAGTGTGTTGGCAGGCACGGCCCCTGTAAGCCAATGCATTCTGGAGCTGTCTATGACAAGCTCCAAAATGCAATAGCATACAGTTCAAGGGAAGCTACGGCAGGTGAGCAACGATAGCTATCGCCTGCTCATCGCAGCTCCCCCCACCACACACACACACACACACACACCCCCGCGTCGCGCCCCCCACACACACTGAATAGCCGACAGAGTTGCCCAATCCCGTCGGCTGTCATCGTTCCCCCACCTGCCTCCCCAAAAGCCTTTGGAAATGCCATGCTGGGTGCCCACCCAGCGTGGCAAGTAATAATCTAATAGCAAGGTGCCCAATCCCCGTCGGCTCCACTATTCTAACCCCGAGAACTATGTGTGCCACGCTCAGAGGCCCACCCCAGCGTGGCAATCCTCACCCCCAGCCATCGAGGGTACCCAATCCCCGTCGGCTGAACAGCCCCCCAACCGTCCTTGTGCCACGCTGAGGCCACCCCAGCGTGGCAAATATCCCTACGTCATTCTTTTTTTTTTTTTTTTTTACCTGTAAAGAAAAAATGGTCCCACGGCGATCTCACAGCCCCCTCCCACAACATGCACCACCACTCGCACCCAGCCTCCCCACCCCCCTCACCTCATACTTACCTCCGGACCTCGGCGCGACGATCTTCGGTGGACCAGGAACACATCTGCACTCTTCAAAGCCGACCACGAACTGAGGAAATGCCGGTAAGCTGTATAATGGGCTAGATAGTGGGGTTTCAACTTTGTTGCATATCTCAGGCATTTTTGGGAATTTTTGCTCCAAATTTTCAACATGGGTTTTTTGGAACCCCTTCTCATGAATGATGTCACTGTCATGGCGTTATTTGGGCCCGAAGGGTGATTTCACAGTCACTGCGTGAAATCACCCTTTGCCTACACGGAGGCAACCTTACACCCTGAACATGGGCCCTCCCCATTCTGGCAACATGCCTGTGTTGACACTCAGCTACCACTGGGTGTCAGGCAACAGCATGCTGTGCTACTCCCCCTCCCCCCAGGGAAGGAGAGCTGTCTGTGGATGCTCGAACCTTCCCCACCCAGGCTGACCCCCGAGCAGCCCGAGTCCATTCCCCAACTTGGGTCACTGGCATGGCGCAAGGTGTGGCGTCCACCATCTCAACCCTCAGCACCACCAGGCTGGCTGTTCTCCTATGTTATTATCTCATTTTCACACTGGTTATTGATCCACACCCCAAACAGACTGACTAGTTGAAATAAGACCATCTAATTGTCGTTTTGGTGTTGTATGCTGCAGTTTGCCTAAACTTACTGGTAGCCCATGACTGTTGACTATTTTGTAAACAATGTCTTTGTCAAAGAGAGCCTCAAAGGCTCCAAAACAACTATCGGTACTTGATTTATTTGCAAGAAAAAGAAGTACAACTGATGGTACAAGCTCAGATTCACAGGAGAAAATAAGATAAAAATATTGATGTATCAATCCAAAAGCCTGATACAGATACCAATGCAGTTTCACAGTCTTCTTCTCCAGCCCATGGCCCTTCCTTTCTTTGTATCTCTGAAACCAGTAATATAACATCACTTGTCATCTACTGTTCATGAGCAATCTCTGTTACTACAGTAAAGCTGCACAGCTGAGACATCATTGACATCCATGACTGAATGTGGCGACACAGTTTGCCAACTAACATATCAGTTAGTCTGCACCAAGACCCAGTACCGTCCAAATGAATATTTTCTATGACAAATTCTCATATATTCAATGGTGATTACAAAACTCATAAATGGATTGAATATTCTGTATTGAGGGATGCTATATATTGCCATGCATTTTACTAGTACTTGCACAACATCTGGAGGCAGTGGTCATGATCATGGAAATGCTCCTTCATTGATATTGTTTTTTGTAAATAGGAAAAAAAATATATATATTTATTTATTTTAGCTTTGTTGACGGGGTAAGTGCACTAGACAAATCCTGCCTATTTTTAAGAACGACCCGGGGGAGGGGGATACAGATGAATGCCAACTGACCTTGAACCAGATTAAGCTGTTGGTGGTATTTTTTTTTAGTGAATGAGGGAAATTTGGCCAGGACACCGGGGAAATTCCCCTACTCTTTTCGATAAGTGCCATGGGATCTTTAACATCCACCTGAACTACCACCAATCCAGGCAGATGGGACCTCGGTTTAACGTCTCATCCAAAAGACGAAATGGTCATACGTTAAAAATAACACAGTGAATCTGACAAACACAAAGCTTCTCTTGTTGCCTGGTCTGAATTTAGCCATATACAATCGTTCTCATCTCATCAGTCAGTTGCTGGAAGGCTTGAAAAAAACTAGGGACATTGAAATTGAAGAAAAAGGCTGTCACATAGAATTTCTACGTGCTGTCTGTTTCTTAGGATGCCAAGGTCTTGCTTTCAGAGGTGGCAATGAAGCTATGGATTCTGAAATCAAAGGAAATTTCATTGAGTTCCTGGGAAAAAATATCTGCTCATGATTCAAGGCTAAAAGACAAAATGTCTAAACAATATGATCACTATACCGCTCCAGAATGTCACAATGATATGATTAGTGTAGTTGCAATGCTAATTAGAGAGAAAATCATGAGAAAACTTACAACATACTTTTCTGCTTTTGTAGATGAAACTAACATGTTCCTCAAGAAGCAACTTAGGTTTATCATCTGCTTTGCTGACAGTGAAGGTAATATTTTTGAAAAACCACTAGGCTGTTATCACATGAAAAAAATTAATGCTGCTAGTCTGGCCACAGCCATCAACAAAGCAGCACCTGCTGCCAGTCTACAGTGGAAGCACTGTGTGGCACAATGTTATGATGGAGCCTTGGTGATGAATGGGTGCTTCAGGGGAGTACAAGTAAAGATAAAAGAAATTGCCTCTCAAGCTGTTTATATATACTGTCACACACATCACCTGAATCTTGCTTTATTTCAAACTATCACTAATATACCAAAACTAAATGAATTTTTAAGTATTGTACAGGCCACATGTGTATTGCTTTCTCAAAGTTCTACAAGACACAAATTATTTGTAAAACCACAAACAGAAGAAAGATTATAAGCCCTTGAATTAGAGCGACTTATTGGTACTCCCTGGTTTTACTGGGACAGCTGTATAAAGAAGTTCCAGCTGCACCCAGAGTCGATTATTGTAACACTTCACATAATTCAATCTCAGAGTACTGACAGAGATGCAAGTTCTGAAGCAAAAGGCATTCTATTCAAAAGTCAGACCTTCACCGTCATAATAACACTTTGCAGTGTAGAAACAATATTATGGAAGGTTCTGTCACTCTTTGAAGAGCTTCAGCAAAAATATTTGGATTTGCCAAGAGCATGTGATCTTCTTCAGTCAACAAAAGGTAAGCTATTATCTCTTTGGAATGAGTCTCAATGGCAGAACATTTATTTTGATGCCAAACAAGCTGCTGAGCACTTAGCATGAAGACTTGACGTGGATGCCAGTAACCCCCAAAAGTAGGCCCATGCACAAACATCTGTTGAGCCAAAAACTAACTGAATTTTATGGTTCCACTACTTTGGGTAAAGGACCTCCAATCTGGAAAATCTGGAAAATTCTGCAAGATCTAACATTGACATACTTAAATAAGAAATATACCTTGCCTGTCTCAATTAGTTTCCCAGTGAACTGGATTCACATTTCACAAATAATTTGGATATCTTAAAAGCTATTGCTGCCTTCAGCCCCAAAGATGACATTTTTCTGAAGTACACTACTGAAAAAATACTGGCTGAATCTTATCCAGATGCAAAGATTAACACACCTGCACTAGAGTTACAACTGGGTTCTGCAAAGGCATACCTGGCAGACAAAAATATTCAAAATATTAACTGTGTTAGAAGACATTTGCAGTACCTTCCAACTGCATTTTCCAAAGTATTGGATATTTTGAATCTTGTTCTGGACCTCCCTGTTACCACAGCCACAAACAAGTGTTTCTTTTCTTGAATGAAAACAGTAAAAACCTACTTACAAAACAGTTATGGAGACAGACAGCTCAGTGACTTGACGATGGGCTGTGAACCACTGGATGTGAGCAGCTATATCTTTCCCTAGCTATACATAGATTTGCTCAGATGTGCCCAAGAAGGTATCCATTAATTAAATATAAATTACAGCATCCTTCTACCAATAATTCAAACTATTGCAGCCTAGCATCATTGAAAGGTTTTCCCTTAATGTACCATATGCATATCACTTTACCTTCCTAGCTTCTTATTTACCTCATTTACCAGTTTTTGTGACTCCAGTCAGCTACCAGTCCAGCTTGTCAGCAGTGGCTCCAGTCAGCTTGCTATTTACCAGTCCAGTTTGCCAACAGTGTCTTCAGTCATCATGCTAGTGACCAGTCCAGTTTGCCAACAGTGTCTCCAGTCAGCTTGCTAGCGACCAGTCCAGTTTGCCAGCAGTATTTGCAGTCAGCTACCAGTCCAGTTAGCTGTAGTGTTTCCAGACAACTACCAGTTCAGTTTGTTAGCTGTTTCTCCAGTCAGCTTGCTAGCTGCCAGTCCAGTTTGTCAGCTGTGTCTCCAATCAGCTACCAGTCCAGCTTGCCAGCAGTGTCTCCAGTTAGCTACCAATCCAGGTTACCTGCAGTTTCACCAGTCAGCTTGGTAGGTACCAGTCCAGTTCATCAGCAGTGTCTCCAGTCAACTACCAGTCCAGTTTGCCAGCTGTGTCTCCAGTCAGCAACCAGTCCAGTTTGCCAGCAGTGTCTCCAGTTAGCTACCAGTCCAGCTTACTAGCAGTGTCATCAGTCAGGTTTCTATCTACCGTTCCAGCTTGCCAGCAGTGTCTCCAGTCAACTACCAGTCCAGTTTTGCCTGCAGTGTTGGTCACCATTCCATCTTGCTAGCTACCAGCCCACTTACCAGCAATGTCTCCAGTCAGCTACTAGTCCAGTTTGCTAGCAGTGCCTCCAGTCAACTACCAATCCAGCTTACCAGCAGTGTCTCCAGTCTGTTACAACCAGTATAGTTTGTCAGCAGTATCTTCAATTGTCCAGCTTACCCAAAGTGTCTCCAGTCATCTACCAGTCCTGCTTGCTCTGTTGTCTCTAGTCAGCTACCAGTACAGTTTGCTAGACCCAAGCAAAGCAAGCAGAACAAGTCACTAATAAATATTTCTAAGAGTTATAAAGGCAAACCAAATTTAATGGGGTGTCTGAAGTGAGCTGAATATTAATGTTGAACAGAAATAAATAACATGGGACTTAAGTACATTATGTAAGAATGGGTGTCATCATTGCTAATTGACAGTTTTTATCGATGGTCTTGCAGCACCTATGATTTTGGTGAAATGATGACCCTGTTGGGTGGTTGGAAGTGTTGTGACGTTGTGATGTTCCGCAACTGAGGGTCAGTGGCAGCAGTATGGAAATTGCAGCTGAATGGAGGCAGCAACATGAGGGCATGCTTGTGGAACAGAAAGCTGGAGCATCGTTGGACATAACTGTTTTGTGAGTGAGGCCAAAAGAAGGTAATTGGCTGGTGACAGAGTTTTTAGAGCAGGGCACTTTTTGTAGGTAAATTATTTTTGCATTTGTTCTGTGTTTTAGAGATTTTATCTGTGAAAGGATGTGAGGTATTTAGGGTGCTGATTATATGGGTTAATAAGGTGGTTGTTACAAGTGTTATTAAGGTTGTTGTTAATTGTGGTAATAAGATGTTTTTTACCTGTGCTAGTGCGGTTGAAATATGGTACTTTGTAAGTTTGTTCATCAGATGTGTATGTGTTACTAAGATGTTTATACTTCGGTAATTAAGTGGTGGGGTGCATTTGATGAGTATTGATAAACACCTGATTTTGGGGGCTCATATCCAAGAATTGAAATAACTGCATGGTGCCTCCACCCAGGGAAAGGTTTTAGTGGGCCTGAGTGTCAGTATTGTATAGCCCCCGGGATGCAATATCTGTCCCCCTCCCACAGTAACCCACCATCTGTGAAACTATACAAACAGTTAACCACAAATATAATGTAAGCACCCTGTGGGAAGCTTACTAGGGCTTATCAATTTGGTTTCAATATATGGTGGGATAGCCTGCTGGCTGGTGGGACCTTAGGGCAGTGGGGCTATAAATTTGGGAGTTTTGGCAGGTGGGAAAAAGAGAGAGAGAGAACCCTGTGGCTCAGAGGCCCAAGAGTTCAGGCCAGGGTGGGCTGATTGGCACCCAGGTCCCTAGTGTTTGTAGTGTTGGTGGCAAGTAAGAACAGCCAGGGAAAGAAAGCAAGGTAGCCACTTAAGATCGAGGTGAGCCTGATGCCGTCAGTGCATGGTCCAGTGATGAAAGCCTGAGCCATGGTAGGGCAATGGTGAGAGCCTGCCCTGCAGTGACTGTTCGCAGGACCTGTGACCTATGAAGACCCAAGTGGAGTGGGTGGGAATAGCCTCATGGTTTGCAAGGTGCCTGGTCATAAGCCTCCTCAAGCAGCCCCTTAGTTCAGTTGTCCTTGGTCCCTGGTCAGGATGCCCATCATGTCATCCAGCTCATGGGGGCAGTCTTGTATAGTGGCATTGTGAATATGTATGGGGAGAAGAGTAAGCCAAGGAACACCTAGTGAAGAAGTGGTTTATTATTGCTCAGACAATCTTGTCAGCTGGTAAGGACCTTGAGTTCTGTCTAGGAAATGCAAGGTCAGCAGTTCAGAGGACAGATTGCAGTTCCAGTAAAAGTTTGTGCTGGAGGGAGAAGTCATGCTGCTGGTGGATGTCAAAGGCCTGATCCGGCCCTTTAAGATGCTACTGCCATCAATTCAGAGCCTATTCAGCTATGGAGGAATGATAGGTGGAGATCTGATTTGATCGCCTGTAACCTACATGTATTGGTGCTTGCATTATGTATTGTTGTGATCCATTTGAGACCCCTGTATGCTCCATGGAGTGGCCTTCATTTTATCATTAAATTAACTTTTTCTCTTTTGCTCCCTGGTGTGGACAATAGACTTTCTTATTAAATGAACTGTTTGGATAAGCTAACCTCAGTTTGCCTGCAGCTGCATCTCCCCCCTGAGTTGGCACCCCTTAGGACTCCTATCCAGGCAAGTGTAGCCATGTCTAGAATGAATTCTCTGGCTGTGTGTGCCCACCCCCTAAGATTTTACAACCATACCCCTAGACAAAGTGGAGGGGGGATTAAAACACAGGGGCTCATCTGGGATCTTTTTTTTTTAGGGATGCCAGCATCATCCTGGACTGCTGGGCTGCTGATAGAGATTGTGTGCTGTTTGACACTGGTCCTGGCTTTGGGAGCTCACCATTCTGCATTCTTGAGACCTTGTGCCTTTTGAAACAGTGCCTATACAGTGTGGTGGAGTCGTCTGCCTTTGTATACAAATTTATGGAAATAGACCTGCAGATCAGTGATTAGATATGGTGGTGTTACTGGGTGCTAGGACAAGAGTACAGGTCAGAGGTCATAGGGTTGAGCTAACCTCAGTTTGCCTGCAGGGGCATCTTTCCCCTGAGTCAGCATCACCTAAGGACTCCTGCCCAGGTAGGCACAGACATTTCTAGACTGGGTTCTCTGGCTGTGTGTGCCCCCTCCCCTTGGACTTCAGCACAATATCCCTAGACAGTGGACAGGGGGACTTACTTAATAATTAGCACCTGGCAGATAATACTGACACAAACCAAGATTATGAACAAATAAACAATGGCTTTATTAAGGCAGCAAACCCTAAGGGGAAAATATATAGTTAGGCAGTGTGGGATACTTATATGGTGACTGGTAATTCAGTGCCCTGTGCAGGTCCAGTCAAATTAAATGTATCCTTAGGCTGTAACTAAAAAACCCTTCTGGGCACAGACCTTGGTTACAGCACACACACAGTACAATATACAATGAGGTAATGATCTCACCTCCTATACTGGAGGCACTCCCTACTCCCCACTGGTACCCGTGTGTTCACCTAAACATTGTCTAGGGAGCTTCCAACAAGTTTCTACAGTAGGCACCCAGTCATTGAATCGGTGTAACCTATTGGTGTTTCACATGGTTGGCCGTCAGTGGTGCATTTAAATTAAACAATAAGCAATCCTTGGTGAATGCAGTGAAACCTAAAGGCCTTACAGTTTCGAAGAGCAAACCCAAACCTCAAACAAAGGTATTTGTAAAATCTTGGCTGGCTGACTGTCTGGATTCTGTTTAAAGGTTTCCCAACAGTTAGTGCAGCCCCCTTCCCCAGTTACCCTGTTTTACGTGAGGTTCTGTTGCATAAGAATTTCCCTAACTGGACCAGGCTCTGGAGTCACAGCTTGCAGCAGTCCCTCTCAGGCAGTTAGTTCATCAATCTCCCACTCTCTGTCCCTCTGTTATGTTTTCTAATGGTAGGTCTATACTGGTGATGCGAGTCAAAGGTATGGGGATATCCAGTCTATCATGACATGGCAAATCAGCACCAATACCCATGTCTAGACATCCAAATCCTCAGGGTGATAATAGCCTGGTACAGAGCTATGATACCTGCTGATAGATCATGCAGCAGGTACAGATGGCTGTCATTTTCACTTTCTCTCTGTCTGTGGCTCTTAACTGGCAATGCTCAGTGTTGATGGCATGTTGGCTAGCACAAGAATGCCTTCTCCTCTCTGTAGGCAGACATTCTATTTCTCACACTTTCCTCTGCCTTTGACAGATGAACATTCTGCTTCTGAAGTAGCTCCAGCAGTCACCAGCCTGTGTCTCTCAACAGTCACACAGAGACCAAATGGTCCTTGTCTAGACCACTGTTGTTTACCGGAGAATGTCAGATCACCATTAATCCACTCAGTTGTCAATCAGTCTGGGTCAGGCTGGAGATGCATCACTCAACAGATGATTGGCCCAAAGATTTGCTCCTAAACTCCTGCATTCCTCTAGTGCTCCCGCACTCCTGCTGTCTCCATTTCTAGGCTCCGCAATATGATTGGTTGTTGGTGCAACCCCTGTCCCCAGTTGCTGTAGTGATGTGATCAGGGTGCACCAAGAGAGTGCTGTTCTGTGCTGCTGAGCGGCACTGGTCCCATCTTATTTTAAAAAGGGCTCCTGCCCATAAAGCATTTTCTGGTGCCCCTGTTATGCGCCCAAGCATACTTGAAGTTCATTCTGGTTGGAGCTCTCAGGTCCAACCTGAGCACTGATCATACTCTTCAGAAACAACAGGCAGATGCCATTTGATATGTGGTGCAGAGCCATGGCAAAGATGGACCAGGAGGCACTGAATATCTTTCTCCTTTCAGCTGCTCCCCTCTGGGCCTCAGTCACTGAGTTCAAGTCCTCAGGTCCAGTGGTAGCAAGAAAACTGGTGGCTGTAGTGTCCAGGCTCCATGAAGCAATCTAGGTAAGCCCCACTCTTTGACGGGGGCGGGGGGTTACATCTGTACTTTGGTTGCAAGCATTCTGTTATAACCCATTACCAGTGTGCACAAGATGGAGCCGAGAGGAACCCCACTCAGGACCACCAGTGGGGAGGAAAAAGTATTAGAAAGTTTCACCACCTTAGACTTAGAGCTACAGTAGCTTTTAACCCATGTTACAGATAGCTCATCAGATTCCAGACTGCATAAATAGCCAACAGGATGTCATGTTCTATATTGAGTCAAAGGCCCTGTACAAACCAATGAATATGGCCTGGTTACAAGGCTGTTGTCAATGGTGCAAGACACATCATTTGTGAACTTGATGAGTGCTGTCATTGTGCCATGATTCTTTCTAAACCCATTCTTTGCATCAACTAAGATGCCATGTGTGTCAAAGTAAGACTGTAGCTGGCCATGTTTCACAGTCTCCTGAGGTTTGGCCAAAATAGATAAGATGGAGATAGGTCTATAATTTTGTCAAAGCTGTTTGGGGCCTCCTTTATGAAGTGGTGTAACTTTAGTTAATTTCCAGCAATCAGGCACTTTCCCTGTAAGGAATGAGAGGGTAAATATTTTTGCTACTGGGGCACAGATCATCAGAGCAACCATCAGCGGTGTCTGCTTTGACTTTAGACAATAAGTTAAACACTTCCTTTACAGTCAGTAGTTTCAGGTGGAAACTGGTGACAGAGGGGTTTGTGACCACGTGATCACTTGTTAACAGCACAGGAATAACAAGAGAGGAGGTTTTGCAGTGATTTGGGTCCAGGAATGCTTGATTACATAGGTTTGTAGTGATTAAGGGTTCTCAAACTTACCATTTGAGGCAATCTTGTTAATGTTTATATTCATGTTTGTGATGTTTGTGTGTGTATAGTACAAGTGTATTGAATTTAGAATTTATTCCCATGTGTGACTGTATGAGTATGGTATGTATGCACTAGAATTTATACACATAGGCCAAGATATTCAAAAGTGCACCCAGAACATGCGCACTGGAGCAAGCTGACATGCGCTGGATCAACAGTGCAGGCTGAATGTAGCAACAGGAGCAAGCTGACCCAGGTGACAGAGAACACAGTCAGGGCAGCACAAAGCCACAGGGCCATGGCAGTGGAGGTAGGGCACAATCACAATGCCAAAGGAGGGTTGGAAGGCACAGAAAATGTGCAGCGCATAACACCCAGGGACATGGCACAGAGCAACACACAGGCATGGGCAACCAACTGGACATGGCGCACAATGCCCATGGCATAGAGGGCTGCAGGGACTGGGGTCCCCTGGACCCATGTCACAGCAGCCAACATGGAATAGCCAAGCATTGCCACCACCATGCAAAGGCAACAGGCAGGCACAGTGGCCACGTGGAAGACAGGCACACAGCAGTAGGCAGCACATGCCAAAATGGAACACAGGGAGATAGGGTAGGGCACCATGCAGCACAGAAACACATGGCGGAAGACCACAGCAGTTCTGAACAGCATGCTGGACATGTGGATAAGGGCAGAGGACACCGTGGCAACAGCAGGGCTGGCCACCCTCCACTGATCCGTGGATGACTGGCACACAGTGAGGTACCAGGCCAGGAACTGGGTATCAACAGGTGTCTGACTGCACACACCCCAATAACCATGCCATGGCCCACACACACCCCAACCATGGTCAACAATTGCATTGTGCATTAACTGGCATGCAAGTGAGACACAGAAACACACGGGTAGAACATAAAAAAGTATTTACTGAAGAAACTGAACAGAAATACAACCAGAACATAAGTAAATGGGAAACGTATGGGAACAGGGATAGAATCATAGGTCCAGCAATGGGGCACAGGCATACAATAAAGTCCAACAGGGGTGCACAGGAAACTGCATAAGACCCCCACGGGGATGGCATCGGGATGGGAGAGCGATGGGAGGGAAACAAAAGGGAGCCTGGGAAACAGGGAAGTGGGAATGGTAAACAGCGGCTATTTACAAATATACACAGTCCTACAGCTTCAGCCACCTCAACTCCCTCCTCAGACCTCCACCACAAGCATCTGCACGGCTGCCAGAATCCTTCATGACAGGTTGATATGTACTGCCTGCCTCCAGTACACCCCAATGGCCATCTGCTGCAGCTGTAGGACACCACTGCCCAGGATGCCCACATTCTGACATCCTGTCCCTGGCCCAGGATAACCTATGCAGGGGCAAGACAGAACAGCAACTAAGTGATAGGGCACACACAACTACCCCCCCCCCGACTGTGTGAGTAGAAGGCTGTGCCTGGGTGAACACATGGACAGGACCGTCAACAGCACATGCACAGCGTACACTGACAGTTGTCCGGGAACCAGTGGCACACAAGAAAGGGGATGCTGGCCAGGGAGTGCCCAGCACTGTGACAGGTGCACACACAACCCGCAGCAAGGCACAGATGGCCACAAGTGCAACTGTCACATAGGTCCTGCAGCATCCCGATATGTTCACTGTGGGACATGCACAGCCAACAATGGTGATAGCAACAGGGTAGCAGCACACAGAGCCCACAAGTATGATGGGACTACCATATGATGCCAGTACACACTGGCTACAGTGCCACAGCACCATTACAAGCACATGCACAGAATGCAGGCAATGGCCCATGTGTGGACTGTCCCCCCACTAACACCCAGCCCAGGTACTGAGGATAGCAGCGAATGACATGCACTTACCTGTGGCCTGGTGATCTGCTCCTGTTGCTGCACCAAAGGCCGACTGGCATCCATGCCTATCAGCCTCCTCCCTGGCCCACCTTCACTCCAACTGCCCTGAAAAGGAAACACAAAATGAGGGGACAGTGAGATGCAGGCAATCACCAAACACCCTGCCCACACCTATGCAAACCTGCCACCATGCACCACACCACAGAATGCCATGTTGTGAGAAGGGTCCACAACCAGGGCACACAGAGGTGGGACACTGTCACAGTGCATCACAGGGACACACACTGCACAGCCCTGCTCCATGACTGCGTCATCACAACCACACGAGGTGGTCCCACCCTGTGTGCAGGTGCACACAATCCAGCTCCACAATCCAATGCCCCCTGTAGCAGTCAGAACTTGCATGGATAGTGCACACACATATGTACTTTGTAGTGGGACCATACCTCGGCAGGCATGGTCCTGCAGTCTTTGAAAGTGCTCAGGATCCCATTGTCATAGGTCACCATAATGGTGACTACACTGATAGCCTGTTCGGGGGACACCGGTGCACACTACCAGGCACTCTGCCACATGGGCCCACACCTGGGACTGTGTCCTCTGCAGTTCCTCATCCCCAAACAACTGCCCCTCCACAGGGGCAACCACAGCCACGAGGTTGACCATCTTGACCTCGCTCCAATTCGTGGCCCTTGGTCTGACACTCGCCGCATGTGGCATTGCGACTGTGCAATGAACTAGGCTCGGACTGCGGTCTGCTGCCGAACTGTGTCCCTATTGCACTGCTGCACCTGTTGCACAATAGCAATGCCCAGCACACTACTGCTCAGCATGGATTTGTGTGATGGACATGTACCAGCAGGACACATTGTGCAGTACGGCACATGCACAGTACCAGGAGTTCAGGCAGGAGACTGGGATCATGTCCACGACCCACATCTGTACAGCTGTTCATTGGCATCATCTTGTGAAGGGCATGCATTGCCACACAGACCGCACAGCAATAGCGCATGGACCGCAACTGCACTGCGATGGCCAATGGTGCATGCTGACCGCATGTGCGGTAGAACTACCAAGCGCATCACAGCATCTTGTGCAATACGCAGCCATGGACAGAGCAAATTGGGTGGTGCACATGGCAAGTGCATTGCTGCACATCGCACATGCACAGGAATTGCACCAGTCACTTGCTCAGGCACGTTCCTGTTGTGCATCACACACTCGGTTGTGCTTGAAGCAATTCTACAATATTCGGCCAGAATATGCAAATTATCTCATGAGCCAATGCAAGGCACAAACCAGCACATTAGCATCCCAGTACTGGTTGCTCCACACCTCATTTGCATGAGTTGAGCCATTTAACTGCCCCACACAGTACAGGTCACTGACAGGAATTGCAGCCTGGAAGGTAAGTGTGCTTATAATCTGAGTGCTGAATGCTGTATTGCCCTGCCAAGCAGTTCATGTAGCAAAGCAACGGGGGATGCAACTGAACTGCTGATCTGTGCACCATCCCTGTTCACAGGTGGCAGAATGACTGATTCTGACTGCATGGTATAGCAGGTGCCTGCAAGGAAACGCAGGCCCAACTTCACTAAAGTGGAGAAGCAGGCTCTTATAGAGGTCTATGTTGACAGGGAGGACCTCCTGAGTGAGGCCACTGGTACCACACAGGAGTGGGCAGAAGGCTAGGAGGAGGTGGCCAGGTATGTCAATGCCCACAGAAGCCACAACCACACTCCTCAGGAGTGCAAAAAGAAAATGGGCACTGACAAGTGCAGGACTAAGGAGAAGGTGGCAGCCATAAGGGCAGAAAGGCACAGAATGGGTGGGGAACCCCTTCACAGCACCCACCCTCAATGCAGAAGAGGAGCTGTTGGCATCCACCTTCACCCAGGCATCCATTGAGGGTGTCCGGGGGGGGAGGGTTCCAAATGGATGGAAGCCCATCACAGTGCTGTGAATATACTTGTGGGACATGAAAGGGGTTTAATAGGAGTGGGCTATGGGTGTGCCTGTGCACAACAGGGGTGCCACTAGTGTGCCCAGGTTGTGCTTCAGTGTGGTTTACAGTCTGCACATCCACATCGCGGTACGGCATGGTCCACTATGTGCAGTGAGGCAGCTCAGGGCATGCTGTCATGGTTGTGTGGTGCCTGGACCAGGTATGTGAACAATCCTGGCACGAGGGTCCCGTGGCTGTCCACAGCAGGTCATGCACGTATGGGTACGTGCACAGTGCACATTTGCACCAGCATGCTACACCTGACAGGGCCATCACATATATGCCATATTGGGGGGGAGCACACTGTCTGTTGGTTAAGGCACTTGCCACATGGCACAGTGTGGGTGCACAGTTATGACCATGTGTCCTGTGTCACGCTGGCATCCTGTCAGGCATTTACCACGCTACCACCGCACCTCATGCAAGGTGAAGCAGGCACACCTGTTGCATGTATGCCGACATCCCACTGTATAACTGACTACCTACAATGCTTCAGGGACACACAAACCTCTCTCCATTCTGTCTTACAGCTCCATCATGCCTCTGGGGTGCTGTGCAGTCCAAACCCGTGACCATGGCTCAGGACAATGCTGTGCCGTCTATGTCCACGGGCGTGGTGGCCGCTGCAGAGGGGCACCATCCACATATGGAATTGGCAGCCCCACTTGGACTTGCAGTTGATGATGACCCTCTGGGCTACCTGCTCCTACAGGACAGCCTACCTGTATTGGTGCTGGACATGCCGGATGATTTGTTGTTCAACACTGATGATGACCTGACATGGATCCTGGGGGGCTCAGGTGTCAACACACCCCCCTTCATCACAGTAGACCCACAGGCAGTGGCAGGTAGCACAGGCGGGCCAAGGTCCATGCTTGTGCCGCCCCCGGGGTGCCCCATGCCAGCACAGGACACCACTGCCTGTGTTGCCCAGGGGTGGCACACAGGTGTGATCACTGGTACCTGCCAGCCAAGTCCAGCAGCCTGTCACCATGCTGTGATGGCCTGCAGGGGACACTGTGAAGCAATCCCTAAGGGCCACCATCGGTGCCTGTACCCAGACCCACACCCATCCTAGGACTCCTGAGCGGCATTCCTAGTCGAGGGATGCAGCCCGTCACACCCCCTGCAGGTTGACATCAGAACCATGGGTCTCCAGGCACTGACATGCTTGTTGAGCACACCCAGCTTCTGAGGGACTCTGTAGAGAACCAGGCTATACTCAAGGCAGAGATGTATGCACTGTGGGCTGAGGTGCGGCAACTGTCTGAGCATGGTGCCGTGGGAGGTGCCCGGCTAATAGGGGAGATCTGGCAACTGCAGGAGGCCACAACCATGTCGCTAGACCTCATTGCAGAGACCATTGCTGCGGGCTTCACATCACTGACATCCTCTGGCCACAGCAGGGCATGCAGGACTCCCCATAGCACAACAAGCACACCGAGTACTCAGCGTCTGGTGACCCCATCTAGGATGATACAGACACCTGCCATACCCATCTCCATCACACCAGAAAATGGTCTGTTTGACTGTTTGAGCACACCCATGAGGACCAGGTCACATTCTCAGGCCTCAAACCCCATGGATGCAGTGGCAACACCCCCAGCGGCTGTTGTGCTGCCTGTGGTGGCCACAGAGTCAGGGCATGGCCTCTCTCATGGCCGTGGTGGTCGTGGTTCTGCACAGTAGTCCCGACTGATGTGCTGCCCAGTCCAGTCCCCTGCTTCCATTGCCAGCAGCGCACATGGCCAGCTGTGGCCTGGTCCACTTGCTGTGGTACACACATGGCCTGGGTCATGGATGGCCTGTGTGTGGGCAGTGGTGCTGAGCCATGTGGCATGAACATGATGAGTGCAGCACTGTGTTGGCAATGCCTGCACGCCAGTGCATACCCTCTGATCCATGCCACATCAGGCAGCATTGCTGTCTGAGTCAATGTCACTGTGTATGGCGATGCGTGTGCCACCACCTAGTGGTGTGTGCCTTGCAGTGTGGCCATATAGTCCAGAGGAGGTTTGAGGAACTAGGACAATTATGTGAGGGGGCAGGAAGATCAGTAACTTTTTTGGAGATACTTCCAGTGCCCAAGGCAAGCACAACAAGAAAGCTGAGAATAGAGGAATTTAACGGATGGCTAAGAACCTGATGTTGTACTTAAGGGTATGGGCTGTTGAGGGGAGGTGGGGAGGGACCTGGGAGGACAGTAGTCTCTATGCCAAGGACAGGCTACACTTGAGTGAGGAGGGAAAGAAAGTGTTGAAACAGAGGATGGAGAAGTACACAGAGGAAGTTGGGAATTTAAACTAGTAGCGGGGGTGGCAATTAGGCAAGAGACATGCAGAGACCACAGGTTGGGAAACCATATGAGCTTACCCCCCATAACAGTGACAAAGGACAAATGGCAAGTACTATTGGTGATGCTAGCAACGGAGGGCAGGATGGGAGGTAGAAGGGTGGAAGGTGGTTACCCTTAATGCTAGGAGCCTTGGGAGGGAAACTGCAGAGTTACAGGTGCTCATGGCAGAGGGAGAGGTGGACATTGTAGCCTTCAGCACTTGGCCACCCATACAATGGCTGGGACAAGTCTGTACCAGGGTACAGGTTATTTTGTAGGGACAGGGTGATTGGGAAAGAAGGGGGTGTGGCACTATATGTGAAGGAAGGACTGAAGTGTGTAAGGGAGGAGGGTAGTACAGAGTCACTTTGGATGCAAATTCAGGATTCCAAGAATAGGATTCTTAGAATGGGAGTGATGTACAGGCCGCCATCTCAGACGGAGGAGTTAGGGATCTAGCAGGACAGATCAGGAAGACCTGCGAGAAGGGTAGTGTGGTGATTGTGGGGGACTTCAACATGCCAGGAGTGGACTGGAGTAGTGCAACAACCAGGAACAGAAGGGAGTAGGTACTGCTGGATGCCTTCCAGGACAGCTTCCTGCTGCAAATGGTCAGTGAACCAACCAGGTTAGGGAATACCCTTGACCCTGTGCAGGCAAATAGGGACTTTGTGAGAGAACTTACAGTGGAGGAACCGCTGTCAGGGAGTGACCACCACTCAGTATGGCTCACGTTGGATATGGGCAAGGAAGGAATGGAATCTAGCACAAGAGTGCTGGACTTCAGGAGGGCTGACTTTGGGAAGATGGGAGAAGTGGTAAAAGGGTACCTGGCCAGAATTCAGTCTAGGATGGACACTAACCAGAGGTGGGAGCTCATAAAGCTGGAAATAGTGGAGGCAACCAAAACCTGCTGCAAGGCCCAGAGTAAGAAGGCTAGGGCTAAGAAACCGAGCTGGTTGAACAAGGAGGTCATGGAAAAGGTATGGAGGAAAAGAGCTGCCTTTAGGAAGTACAAGAAAACAGGGAGAGGGGAGGACAGGGAGGAGTATTTGACAGAATCAAAGGAGGTGACTGGGGCAGTACGGGGAGCCAAGGCATCTACAGAACTCAGGCTGGTACAAGGCATTAAGAAGGGGGAAAAGGACTTCTTTGGGTACATCAGGGAGAAAAAGAGCTGTAAGGACCACATAGTAAGGATTAGGAAGGATGGGGGGGTTGGGTGGAAGCAGGGTGGGATAAGGCAGAAGCACTAAATGAGTACTTCTGCTCAGTATTTACTAAAGAGAAGAGGGGGATGACACCCAAAGGGGAAGAAATGGCAGAAACAGGGGGGAAGGGGTGACAGATGGGTAAATCATGGAGGGCAGAGTTCGGGAGGGTTTGAAGACACTGAGGGTGGATAAGGCACCAGGCCCAGATGGCATCCACCCCAGGGTACTGAAGGAGCTGGCAGAGGTCCTTGCAGGACCTTTGGCAGATGTATTTAATGCCTCACTACATTCAGGGTGTGTACCTCAGGACTGGAAGATGGCTCATGTGGTGCCCCTCCACAAGAGTGGCCCCAAGGATGAACTGGGAAACTATAGACCAGTGAGCCTCACATCCATCATGGGTAAGCTAATGGAGACTATCCTGAAGGAGAGGCTGGTGGCCCTCCTAGAGGCTAAAGGACTACAGGACAGCAGACAGCATGGCTTCATACAGGGCAGATCCTGCCAAACCAACCTGGTGGAGTTTTATGACTGGGTAACTAGGCAACTGGACAGAGGCCATGTAGTGGATGTTCTGTATCTGGACTTCAGTAAGGCATTCGACTTGGTGCTGCATGGAAGGCTGGGGAGTAAGTTAGTAGGCACCAGGGCAGTTGCAAAGTTGGTGAGATGGGTAGGGAACTGGCTTCAGGGAAGGCAACAGAGGGTGGTGGTGGGTGGGGAGCTCTCACACCCAAGGGTAGTGACAAGCGGTGTTCCACAGGGCTCAGTGTTGGGACCAGTGTTGTTTGGGATATTCATTGCAGACATATCACTGGACATCAAGAGCAAGATCAGTCTGTTTGGTGATGATACCAAGGTAGAAGCAGTGGTGGATGGCCTAGGAGGATGGCAGGGGTTGCAGGATGATCTGGCAAAGCTTGAACCCTGGTCAGACACCTAGCAACTGGGGTTTAATGCCAAAAAGAGCAAAGTGCTGCATTTTAGGATGAAGAACTCAAGGAGGAGTTACCAGCTGGGGGGAGTGCAACGAACCCAGACAGAGGAGGAGAAGAATCTGGGGGTGCTCATTACAGGGTCAATGAACAACTCGGCACAATGTAGGAAGGCAGCTGCAAAGGCCAACAAAATGCTGGGTTATATTGCAAGGGGTATATCCTCGAGGAGATGATTCTGCTACTGTATAGGTCATTAGTTAGACTGCACCTGGAGTACTGCATGCAGTACTGGTGCCCATATCTATAGAGGGACATTAAGTTACTGGAGGGGGTGCAGTGCAGGGTGACAATGATGATCAAGGGGCTGGGGGACTTATCATGAGATAGGAGGCTGAGGAAGTTGAACATGTACTCACTGGAGGAGAGGAGGGACAGGGGGGACATGATTGAAACCTTTAAGTACATGAAAGGAATAAACAAGACAGGTACAGAGGGGCTGTTCAAAGTAAGGGAGGGGAAGGACACCAGCGGCCATGATATGAGACTGGAGGGAGGAAGGTTCAGGAGGGAGATAAGGAGACACTTTTTTACAGAGAGGGTGATGGCTGGGTGGAATGCATTACCTGCAGAAGTGGTATCCAGTAAAACAGTGGACTGCTTCAAAAGGGGATGGGACAGGACAAGGGGGAGGGTCAATGCAGGGGGAGGGTGGAAGGGAGGGGTAGCTGCAGAATAAGGGGTGCTAGTTGCACATTCGAGCAGACTTGATAGACCTCTAGGCCTTTATCTGCTAGCAAATGTCATATGTTGGTATGTTTGTATGCTTGTGTGTTCATGGGCATTCAACATACAGTGATTGACTGTCCACTTCCATGTGTGTTGGGGGGGCCTGTGCATATCTGTGTGTCCACCTGTGTGCCCGTTGTTTGTCCTTATGTCCCTGCTTGCATGCATCCCTCTGTGTCCATGCATGTGTGTGTCGTGGCTCTTCAACCTGGATAGGTATTCCACGACCAATGGCCATGTTATGCAGCATGCGACAGGCCAGGAATATGCCACAGGCTTTCTCAGGGTTGTATTGTAGGGCACCACTGGACCTGTCTAGGCAACAGAAATGCATTTTGAGCATGCCAAAAACACACTCTATGATGTTGCGCGTAGCAATGTGTGCCTCATTGTATCGCTCCTCAGCCCCCTTTCTGGCACTCCGTATGGGGGTGAACAGCCAGGGTCAGAGGGGATACGCACTGTCTCCTGTGGGGAATGCACATGTATTAGTCATCATCCTGGCTGTCCCTTGGCTCCCTCACCTGCACATCTGCCTCCCTCCACTCTGTGGGCCCTCCATACAGACCCCATGTGCCGCACATGTGCTGCTGGTCACACCACACCATGTGTCCTGCCCATCATTTGCTCCCCTCTCCGGGCATGTGAGTCCACGCCACAGCTGCATGCAGTGTGCCACTGTTCCAGCTGGCCATTGTGTCCATTGGATGCATGGCCACCTGTGGTGCCTAGCATCCATGGTGTGCATGGCAGGGCTGTGCCCGTGCCATGCATGCCATGCTGCACTAATGCCATGGGCCCCTGTCTTCCCACACACCAACACTGTATTCAAGATACATTTCCAAGCATGTCTTCACACCTGCACTGTCCATGTTCCCCACTGCCCCTTCTAGCTGCTGTGTGGTCATCAGCACTACAGCAGGTGTTCTCCCCATCCCCATCCAGACTCACTGACTCGGTGGCCCATGGGGATGACCCCACTCTCGAATCTCTGGCACAGGATTGACTGGTGCCAGATAAATGCATCATGTGTACACCCAGGGTGCATGGTGCACACACTGATGATGCACTCTGTGGCATTGCACACCACCTGGCAGTTGATGGAGTGGTATCCCCTGTGGTTCATGTAGTCTGCACCTTCTTGGTCAGGTGGTGCGTGTATGGCCACATGGGTGCAGTCAATGGCACCTATCATGCCTGGCATGCATGCCACCCTGTAGAACTCCGGCATGTTTGCTGTACGCTCTGCCTGTGTGCTTGGGAATGTGATGAACTTTGAAGCATGTGGCAGCAGAGCATTGAGGAACTGGGTGAGGAGGTGGGACATGGCCAACTGGGTAATGCCAGCGGTGGCCCCCAACCGGTTTCTGGAAGGTGTCCATGGCAAGCAACTACATTGCCGCTGTCACCTTGGTCTTCACCAACATGGCATGGCTCTTTGGGTGGGTGCCTGCAGTACATCATGGTAGAGCTCAAAGAGCAGCCTCAGAATTGCCCTGTTGATGTGGTACCAGTCCACTATGTCTGCATCACTATAGCTCTCAAATGTGAGCCGGTCATGGTGCCGTCTCTGTTGGGCATACCGCCAACGGGCCCTTCCATGACCACATTGGTGTTCCTCTCTCCTCTTCACCCCCACTCATTACCTACACCATCTGGAAGGTTGTGGCATCCATAATTCACTGCTTGTCTAGCTCTCTGCCTGTCAGTGTGTGCAGTTGTGCCTGTTTTATATGTGCTCAGCTTTGTGCTGTGCAAACTGTGATTTGCTCCACAGTTGCACCATATGTTTGGGCTGAACATGCAGTTGCGCTGCTTATTCTTAGTTACACCCCCTCTATTTTCACTGCATATACTTATGATTGTGCAATGGCACACCCAGTTTTGCGCAGCGCATTTCCCAGCTTTGAATGTGGCATCGTGGCAAAATTTAGATATTGCACCAGCACAACATACCTGTGCATTGTGCAACTCCTTTGAATATTTTGGCCACACAGTACAGTGTGAGCATTGGCAACGTGTGCTTTGTTTTTCACATTTACATTAGTGAGACTGTTTGGGTATGGCACATATGTGCTGCATTTTGCACATATGCATCTGTGTAATTGTTTATATGACACGTGTATTGTATTTATTATATCTGCCAGTGAGATATTGTGTTGGCATGGCACCTGTGCACTAAATGATTTACATATACGTAGAAGAGACTGAATATGTATGGGTCATGTGTGCTGTTTGGCACTTACAGAAAATGTATGGGCAACCATGCAGAACAATGCTGTGTTTCCACAAAGTGGATTGCTAACATCACTGCAACCTCAAAAGTGAAGCTTGAGAGGTCCCTGATGTCATCAGAATTCCGAAGTGGAAACCCAGCAGAGTTGCACATAGTTGCTCATTTGTTATTTGTATAGCATATGGTTTGAAAAACAATGAGATTGCTGTTTTTTCCTCCTAGTAAATGGTTTGTTAATTTTTTTATTATTTTAATAAATAGAATCTCATCCTCACCCTGCTGCTGAAAACCCACCCAGATAAGAGGTGGGTTTCCAGCTCAGGAGAGGGGTTGTATGCTGAAAAACAGGAGATTTTGTATTATGAGAGGGTCTAGGTTTGGTCTGTGTGAGGAACATGAAAGTAAAGTGGCATGTGGCACAAGTTCCCATTTTAATTAAAAAGTTGTTGTACCACAGAAGGATACAACAAATTGCATGACTTTTGAATTGTGGTATGACACCTTTTTAGTTAGGATGGAAAGCCATGCATAGAAAAGGGTAACCATATAATATACAGTACATGCATTGTCAACAACAACCAAACAGAGATGCTCAAAAAGGTATTTATTTATTTAGTTAGTTTTTGTTAACCGGGTAGGAGCACTAGCCATGAAATGACTATTTTCAGGCACAACCCGGGAGAGTACAACAATCAAAGACAGGTACAAAGCATGAGTACAATGAAATTACAATAGCATAGGTCAGAACAGTTAGTAGTAATGAATACATGCAGCCAGGACAATAACAATCAATGCAATTCACATAAAATATTTAGGCAGAGAAAACCTACACAGTCTAGGAAGACATACCACAACATAGCAGCAAAGAAATTTTGTTCAGATTAGTCACAACAATGAAGAGTCAAATAGGCAGCAAAACAAGGCAAGGGCAATTCCTGACTAGGCAGGATGCATTATCACGGCCTCTGAAACAAGACTCAGGTGTGGGTGAGGGGGAGTGGGGTAGATTAGCTCTCAAGGAGATTGTAAGAGTAAGAAGTGCTATGAGGTAGGGAGATTAAAGTTAGGCCAGGCAGCATCTGGCGGGTGAGTGGATTAGGGAGGATTAAAACAAGTGCAGAGATCAGCAAGGGATAGATGTAAGCGTAGCTCCTGTTTGATGCTGTCATGGGATCCAGATATTCGAAGTGCTTGGGGGAGAGAGTTCCAAAGCTTAGGAGCAGAGTGACTGAAAGCAACAATTTTACATCTAGTTACATTCAGCAGGGATTTATCTACCGATCGCAGTCTATAGGAGGAGGTCTGAGGTACCAGCAATGTTGCTGGTGCTGAAGGGGGTCTGGTTTCTGAGTATAGAGTCAATCAGGGAGCCAAGAGAGTATTGACGGCAAGCTGAGGGGAATAACCAGCCCAGGTCCCTGTTCAGTTGGCAGTGGTGCTTAAGCCATGGTGACGAGGAGGCATATCGACAGATATTATTATAAGTGACATCCCACTTGTGAAGGATGGTTTTGTGTGTGCAGCAAAGGTCGGCATGCCATAGGTGAGGGCAGGGAGTAAAATGCCTTTGGCAACAGCAAGTTTAGAAAGATTATCACTGAATTCCCAAAAATGAATACAGTATGCGCTCACTACCTGTAGTCCACCAAAGATACTGTAGATCCACACAGAAATATTGAATATCTTTCTCCCTTCAGCTGCTCCCCTCTGGTCCTCTGTCACTGAGTTGAAGTCCTCAGGTCAGATCATCACTGAATTCCCAGAAATGAATATACGCTTACCACCTGTAGTCCTCAAAAGATAGTTTCACACAATGATTTGGGACTGAGCCGCTAGAGACAATCTCCCTGCTGAGAACATTGTGGCACATTTTTGGGGGATAATAAAAAAAATATTGTGTAATTATTATGCAACCCTGACTTTGGTGGACTATGGGTGGTAAGTGCATATTCTTTTTTATGATTTCATATATATGTATTGCACTTAGTATGTGTATGCATATATACAGTGGCGTCCCCCAGATGAAACGCAATTCTGCAGCACTTTGCAGCACTCTGCAGAATGCTACAGCAGACCTACCGAATAAAGCAATGTAATTTCAATGGCACTTAGTCCCTTTTGTCATTCAGGAAAATGTGACACCACCAGGATGAAGTGAATGCCACAGTTTCCTGCATGACAAAAGGGACTAATTGCCATTGAAATTACGTTGCTTTATTCAGTAGGTTTACTGCAGCATACTGCAGAGTGCTTTAAAAGTGTGTTTCATCCTGGGGTACCACTGTGTGTGTGCATATGTGTATATATGTATGTATATATATATATATATATATATATACCTGTATATATGTAATAGATATACCACTCTGAGGTGTGCGGTGGTAACCACAATATATGCGCCTTGGTGTGCATTATACGCACAGAGCCACAAGGCTGAGTGCGCCAACACCAAGGCGCGGTGTTATATCAGAGCGCCGGTAATCGCACACCAGAGTGGTATATGTATTTATAAAATGTCAAAATTGTTTTGGAGGGGGGTAGTGCAGGTGTGTGTTCGCGCTCTGATATACGCACGGTCACCTGATGGTGTTTGTCCAATGCTATTGATCCCATTCATTACTTTTTTCTCACTCATTTTATAAATATATATATATGTGTGTGTGTGTATACTGTATATTTACATGTCTGTGTGAGCATAGCACATGTGCAGTACATCTTACGCATGTGCTTTATTTTGCACATATGCATGTGTAGGGTCTAGTACAATTCCGACTCTAGATTTACCGATGCATTATTCCCCAACTCCAACTGCCCATTTTAAAATGTATATTTCACCACGTGTTCATTCCCCTATATTAGCTTTTGCCCGCTAATATGTTAACACACAGAATCCATCATCGATTACTAGCAGCTGCAAGCATTCAATTAGATATACCTTTCAAGAGTGTTTTGGATATTTCCAGTTGTTCCGATGTATATAACAAAATGTCACTTTTGCAGAAGCGTGTAGTAAACTGTCCTGAATTGTGAAAGGTTTCAGGAACTGCTCCCCCACGTATAACTTCAGGTTGGTTTAAACGCACCTTTGAGGGACATGCTCTGTAAAGGGAAGTCATTGATGTTTCATGCATCTGACTTGATTTCCTCCATCTAGAAATCTTTATGAAGATCTGCACTACTATGATACTAAGAAATACAGTGCTCAAGAGAGGTGTCTTCCCATTATCTTTTACTAAAACAACCGAAGTTTGTGTAATGGAATCATCATCCATAAACTGACCTACTGTCCTTATTTCTCCAGCGTGTGGTTCTATACTGAAAAGGCTTGGGAAGGTTGTATGGAGAAGGCTGTAAGAGAGCCATGCATTTTGACCAGCATCGGTGTCTACAGCTATTACCTTTGTCACCAGATGGTTAAGTGTGGGGTACTTGCATCTTGAGCATTGACTAAGATCTGATACTGCCGTTCTTTTTCATAGTCTCTGGGTTGACTAATCAAAAACTGGAGAGTTATCATTTGAGTCCAGAATTAAATATGTTGTTGCTGCTTCTCCTGATCTAAACCATTTTGTAGTACAAATTCACCATACTTAATGCTATCAGAGCGAGTTAGTACATTTAGAATAACATTATAATTTTGAGTAAGACTATAGTTTTGCAATGAGTTTGTTCCACTGCAGCTTCACTAGCTTCTAGTTTTATTTCACTGTTCGGGAATTCTGGTGCATTGTCATTTATATTCTGTATTTCCATGGCAACGTCATGTCGGGAAGGTGAGAGTCAGTGAGTTGTTATGAGCTGCTGGTCTCAAATCAGGGAAAAGAGATGGTGAGCAAATACTGATCCTGATGGTATGGCACTTTGTATATTGTGATAAATATATCTGCATGTGTGTGATCGTGTGGGTACAGCACATGTGCACTAGAATCTATACAAATACATGAATGAGATGAATTCTAAGGCTATGATAAGATAGGCATAATGTCAAGATCATAAAGGATGCCATATCAAAATATTATTGATGTTAATGAGAACGGTGAGATGTACAGCAATTCATAACATCTTCTGCAATACAAAATCAATTAGTTTAGAAGATACTATACAATGCACAGTATGAAGTGACCCATAAAAGTAGGAAGGGTGGGGGTGGTGGTTAAAAAGAAGAGGTGGTGTAAAAAGGAGGAGGGAGTTTTTTTTTCTACATTTTTTCATATAATTGGAAATGTGGGCATGTATTTTATTTATTGCTACAGCATGTTGCACCTGCACCAAACTCATGGCTGAGAAATCACAGTTCTTCAAGTCCTACCTCGAGAATAATAAAACCTGTTCGGCCAAAGTTTGGCAAATTCTGAGAGAGGTCAAAGGGCATACTCAAGCCTTTCCACTGCCCGCCAAAATTGTGGTGGGCAACACCTCCTATACTGACAGATCAGATGTGCTTGACCAGCTTAATAAGCACTTTGCCACAGCAGGCCTTGTGTTTGATGCCTTGCCGGTTAGCAAGTTGAATTCCCACGGTGCTTCTGGTGTAGGTATTAGCCACGGTACTGTCCTCAATACAGACCACCCTTCCTTTAGCTTTCAGCCAGTAACCTTCAAATAGGTGGAGGACCTCCTTTTGCTGGACATGAAAAAGAGTTCAGGTGCCGACTCACTTGAACTGTTCTATCTAAAGGCAGGCTGCTATTTTTTGACAGCTCCTATTGTCCATCTATTTAATAGCTCACTGACCCAAGTGGAATTACCACCGATCTGGAAAATTGCATGTGTCACCCTTCTTTTCAAGTCTGGAGACCCTACCGATGTGAACAACTACAAACCAATCTCTCTTCTTCCAGTACTATCTAAGCTCCTGGAAAAATCATCAATTCACAAGTGAGGGAGTACCTGGACTATAAAAACATTTTTAAATCCAGCCCAATCCGGGTTTCAACCCAAGCATAGCATGGTGTCAGCCTTCATCAAAGTGACTAATGACTGGCAAAATGCCTTGGATAGTAAACATCACATCTATGCCCTTTTTCTTGACCTTAGCAAGACCTTTGACATGGTTGATTATTCCATTCTGCTCGACACTCTGAATAGCATTGGCTTAACTGCTGCTGCCTTAAAATGGTTCTGTTGCTATCTCACAAACCACTGGCAGCAAGTCAAAGCATAGGGGAAGTTGTCCCTACTCAAGTCCCTGACCTGAGGTGTCCCGCAAGGCTCAATCTTGGGCCCTAGTCTCTTTGCACTCTATGTAAATCGCATAGAGTCATGTATATGCTTGGGAAACGTTCACCTTTTTGGGGATGACACAGTCTTCTACACAACCAACCCCTCCCTTGAACATACCTACAAGGAGCTTCAGCATGATTTTGTCACCCTCCAACATAAATTGCTGAACCTCAAGCTTTTGCTCAATGCAAAGAAGACAAAAGCCATGATCATTTCCCCACACGCCGCCCGTATCCCAGGGATCACAGCAAACTTTCAGATTAGCACCCTTCTTGGTGAACCTCTGGAAATAGTGGACAAGTTTAAGTACTTGGGTGTCTGGTTGGATAATAAACTTAGTTTCATGGTCAATCTGAGCAAGCTAACAAAAAAGCTAAGACAGCACCTTGGCATCTTCTATCGCATAAAATGCTTACTCATTGTTGACGCCAGGAAGCGACTGGTGCAAACAACCTTTCTGCCATTGTTTGATTACACTGACTTTCTTCACAGCCATTGCCCCCAACAAGCATTAAATAAGCTCGATACCCTCTATCACTGCCTCCTGCGATTTATATTGCACATGCCTCTTCGCATCCATCACTACCTGCTGTACCAGGTGTTCGACTGGCCTTCCCTAACCGCGAGAAGGTAAATCAGTGCCCTTTTGTGGCTCCTCCAGGCTCTCTCCAACAAACTCCTGCCCTATATCAGTATCCTATTCGAGCAGACAAAGGGTGTGTATGGCCTATGGACTTCATCTTTCGTATACCTCAAGGTACCTCGGACAAGGACGTAATACAGCACAGCTGCTATTAGCTCTTCTCTACCTTCTCTCTGGAACAATATACAAAAGGACCTTAAGCTCCCCTCTCTACCAGGGCCTTTTTCTTTTAGGCAGCTGCTTTATCAATGGCTGAAGTCTGCGTGCGACTGCTTTTGATGACCCCTCTTAGTTTTGGCCTGCATAGCTCCCCAAATCTTCAGAATTTACCTCTACCCCCCTTACTCCTCCCTTGCCCGTCTGTACCTCTGCTGCGTTACCTGTACTTTCCTCCCCCTTCCCCTGTCCTCCTCCTATGCTGTTTTTCTATTTCTGTTTCTGTTGCCCCTCCCCCCCAGTCCCCTGTTAATCAGCCCTGCCACTCTAATCTCCTTACAGGTCCACCCCCTTCTTTTTTAACCAGACCTCCACTCCCTTCGTGGCAAACCCCTCACATCTATGTTGTCTTCTTTCCTGGGAATTCTTTTAGATTACCTCTCTACTTTTCCATACCACATTTTCCTCCTGCCTCACATATGTTTTTGTATGTTCCCTTCTTGCTTAGTTAAACCCTACTTTGGCAGCCTGTTATGTACTTTGTTTGCTGTTTTACCACAGTTCCTCCTGTCTTACTTATGTTTTCATATATGCCTTATTGTTTAATTAAACCTTGTTCTAGGGGCCTATTGCATACATTGATTGTTGCTTTCTGTATGCTGACCCTTGTTCCAATGTATTAATGTACCTGTATTTGTCTCTTATGTATTACTGTACCTACATTTGTCCTTTATGTCCAGGACCATCTTGTAAATGAGCTTGCTCAACAATGTAATTGCCTGGTTAAATAAAGTTTAATTGATTGATTGATATATTTTTTTTTTAATAGTTTTATTTTTTCCTTACCTCAGGTCCACCGTTAATGCTGCCTTTTTTCTCACCTAATATTCATGTTTTAATTATTTATTAGTCCAGAACCCACTGACATCAGTTTAGCCTAGAGTGAAGCTTCCCCTGCAGTGTTTCTTCTCAACTGATGCCACTGACTAGTGGAAGTGATAAGTAATTTAAAAAAAGAATGTCATCCAGGAAAAAAAATCAGTATCAACAAGGGACTCCATATCATTTATTTATTCATTCTATTTATTTAAAAATTGGTAATTGTGAAAAGCATGCCAAGAAAAAGCTCATTTCTACATGTGACCCATGGGAGAGGGAAATAAGGGAATACAGAATATAAAAAAATATATATCAAGCAACAACAAGTGCAGTCACTGTGATAAATTATAAAGTTCAAGAACAGAATAATAAGTAAGCAGATGTGCAACACCATCACTAAAGGACCATGAAATTAACTTGCTGGGTGGCGGGCACAGAAGACAATAGCTACGCTAAGTGCACAGTGCCTGTAAAAAAGTGACAGAGAAATGACAGCGCAGATGAGTAAAATAGGCAGCTTTGATCTGCAGGTGAAGTAAGTGCCAAAATCATAAGGGAAGGTTGAGGTCTTGCAAGAGTGGAGGTCAAGAGAGGAGGGAATGGTCAGGTGGGGGGGTGTTGACAGGAGCAGGAGGGAGCAGTGAGAAGCCTTAGCTGGTGTCTAAGGGTAGGGAATGAGAGAGAGAGAGGTGGATGGATGAAGGGAGCTGATTCCAGAGGGAGGGGGTGACAATAGGAAAAGGCAGACTGCCTATCAGAAGAGTGAGGGTGGTTGAAGGAGAAGGTGAGATAGGCTATGGAGCAGAAGGAGTAGGAGTAGGGGATGGGAGAGGGAAATGAGGATAGATAAGAGGGGAGGGACCCAAACTAGTATTTAGAGATGAGAGAAGCACAGTGGGACAGGTATTGTGAGGGGAGAGCAGTGGTTAAATTGGAAATGTTTAGGTGGAAGAACTCTTGCATCTAAATTTCTAAGCGGTGATCTGTCATTTCTAGGTGGTGGACCTCTCCTATAGTAGTCAATAGAGAAAGATGGCAGAGGTAGTGGAACTGTTATACAATTTTTAGGGCTGTGGGCAGAGCCTACAGCTGTTTTCTGACAGCTCTGTAGCTCTAAAAATGGCCCATCATAGAACCTTCCGTTGGACTTTTCTAAGTATCCTTTGAAAGCTCAACAAAGCTTAAACCCCTCTGCCATGATTGGCCACTACAGACTAACAGTCACACTATTTCAGCTGTTACTTCCACATTCTGGTGTGTGAACTGCACGTGCGCACGACTCATGTGCATGCCACCATGTTGCGAATGGTAAAATGCCATTCACTGTACAGATGTTCCTGACATTGGCTGCCAGCTCTGCAGCAGAGGGGACAACTCTCTCTCATTCCTCATGACAGAAGAAGGAAGAGATTATCCCATTAGTGATGACCGCTGCTGGGGAATATCTGTAAAGTATTTGGGCCCAGGTGCCAATAGTGTTTCCCAACCCAAATGTGTGAAGAGCTGATGGCATGAATTCCCATTCTTACAGACTCAGAAGCTTTCATCATATCTAAGTATATGACAAGCCCTGGAATCTAATGCTTGTGTGATGCCCCCATAGCAACTGGCACACTGAAGCCCACTCCAGTGTGTGCAAATATTTTTTTGTGCCCCCCTCCCCAAGTCATGCTCAACATCGGGGTGCCCAATCCCCATGTCAGCATCCTGTACATTCCCCCCATTCATGTGGCACAAAGGGAGCCCACCCTAGTGTGCCAAAATGTTTTTTTCTTTTGTTTTCTGTAAAATAGAAAATGGTCCCTCATTGTTGCATTTTTTTCCCTGTAAAACAGAAAACGATCCCTTGTAGTTACTGCAGTCCCCTTCCCCACCCTCCCACTGAGCACCCACCTGCTCACACATCCCCCTTACCCCATACTTACCTCCAGAGGTCAGCACCGTTGTCTTCTCTGGACTGGGACAAGTCTGCACTCTTCAAAGCCCAACCGCAAACTGAAGACTCAAAGGTAAGCATGCTATATGGCCATTTAATGGGGTTTTCAACTTATGCTGATATCTCAGCCATTTTTTTGAATTATTACCCCAAATTGTCAACATGGGGTTCTTAACTCCAGCTCATGCAAACTGTCACTGGTATTTTGTTACTTGATCCCGAAAGGTGATTTTGTGGTCACTGCGTAGAATCACCTTTTGGGACTGATTCACGAAATGACAGTGCCACTGTTCATGAGGTGAGGTCCCAAAAAGCCCATATTGCAAATTTTGTGAAAATATTCCAAAATATGACTGCATTATGAGTGTGCATTGTGCAGTTTCTACACACGCTCCTAACGTTGCCAATTTTTAATATTTTCACTCCACATTTTTAACATTGCAATTTTTGCACACCTCCTTCAGAAAAGTACAGCTATCATTTTCCACAACCTGCTCAAAACGTGTTTTCATACCTGAGGTGCAGAATAGTGTGTTTGCTCTGCGCAATCACCTTTTGGAACAAGTGAACAAAATGACACTGGCACTGTTCATGAGGAGGGGTCCAAAAAAGGCCATGTTGAAAATTTGATGCAACACCTCTAAAAAATTATCAAGTTACACCTGGGCATTGAATAATTTCTATGCACATGTGTAACTTTGGTCACTTGGTAGCTCTTCACAGCCCTATCGGCTATGTCTAGAGTTTGTTTAGCAGGTGGTGGAATGGAGTTCCTATGGGCTCCTGCCCAATTTAACTTCTGGGGGACAGGGAGGATGGAAAAGAAGAAGCAGAGGGAGCAGTGATGGATATAGGAGGGTGTGTTTGTGGCAAATCAACAGAAAACATTGGGTAAGAACAAAATAAGACCTCTACAAAAAACAAATGCAACAGTAGACTAGGCAGATTAAACAGACATGCCTGAGTTTCCATTTATAATGAAAATGTAAAATAACAAGATCTATGTTCATTTTTGCAGAACTATAGTCCCAAGCCAGTCAAGTGATTCCCCCACACCCCGCTGAGCATGGCCAAAGCTAAGTGTAGAATGTAAAAAACTTCACTTAAAATTGCAAGTGAGTGATTAAGTAACTTTGTTAGGAGTAATTATTTAATATATAATTAATAGGCAGATGTATGCAATGCCATATGTTTTATGTACACAAGATTAAAAATAAAGAATCTGTTAAAGGTCCCTTTGGAGTCAAAGCAGTTTAAACTAGAATTAATAAATATTCACTCCTTGCTTGTTTCAGCCATCCCTTTTCTCGTGCTTAGCAGTGGCTCTGCCCTTTTGGATATCTCAGAGTTACCAAAAGTACTCCCACCTCCCCATTTCATACTTCTACTCAGCCTCCTGTTTCAGTTCAAAGTTCCTCACACATCTGAACACTTTGATGCCCTCCAAGAGTTCCTTATGCTAGCAATTTATGTCAGATTTTTTCCATCACTTTAAAAAAACACTGGTTAGATTTATTTTTTTTTCAAAGTTTGAAAAGCATAACATTTTTCTGTGCATGACCTTTCTATGGTCTCTGGAGTCATGGAGGATTTCATCATCTCTCCCACCCTTCCAAAAAAAAGCAAACCCCTACATAAAATGAAATTTATTGCGTTGCAGCTCTGTTTGGCTAATGTTTTAGCAAGCTCAGATTTAATGGCACAGTATGTAATAACCAGCTTTCCAACATAAATGGAAAGAAAAGGTGAGACTGCTATGCTTCATAAGAAATTAAAATCCAGACTTGGTTATTAAAAAGGGCCTAAGGGAGAAAGATGACAGTGGTCCTTTTACTTTTCAAAGACAGATGGAATGGAAGATGTGTCAATATGTAGGCTGCAAAACTAAATTAAAAGATTTATTTATTTAGTTCTTGTTGACCAGGTAAGCACACTGACTAGACAAATACAGTATGTGCTTATTTTCTGGTACGGCCCGGGAGGTTATACAGTCGGCTGATTATTATGAAGTCACATCAAGGAAAAAGGAATAAGCAAAGGAATAACGTGTATAGTTAAAGGGCCGTAGTTAGTACAGCAGCCAAGGGCTGGGATGTACAACAGCACATCAACACAACAGTGCCCAAGTCTAGGATAAAAAGTACAGTCGGGTAGTGAACTCAAGTGCAGTTACTGTACATTCAGAGTCATCCTTTAGGTATGCCCAGAAAGATCTCCTGAACTGGAAATGCGTGAAGAGGAGCCATTTGCACACTGTTCCTGAAAGCAATGGTGGACTAGCTCTGAAAATAAAGATAAAGTTTTGCTGCCAAACGGTATTCGCCAACCCACTGTAGTCTAACAACTGAGTTTTTTACTTTAAATTTTGACATTTATAGTGCTTTTCCAGTCTGCTGCAAAACAAAGGCAACTGGCATGAGCATGATTTAAAATCTATTAACATTCCAAAAAACTCTGAAATTAAAGCATAAAGTCAACACCACAGCCTTTAAAACACTTTATTTACAGCACAATAAAGAATCCTGTGCTTGCTACTCTTGATCAAATGACTCCCCCTCTTAGGGTGTCCCTGGATCACTCACATCTTGGCCTATTCCTGGATTCTGATCCCAGCTTCTGCATGGTCATCTCCCTTCCCCTTTCCCTCCTTCCTTCGCTTCTCTCTATCTCTTCACCCCCCAATCTGTTGACCCTCTGCCTGGTCCTCTCCCTTCCCCTCCATCCTTTCTGCTCTCCTCCTTATCTTTTACCCACTGCTCTGTTCCTTGTATTGTACCCACTCTCCGCTTCACCCTGCCCACATCTAGTCTCCCTCATCTGGTTCTTCACTTTACGTCTGCACTTCTGGTTCACATTCCCTCTCCTTAGGCCTCCGACCTATGCGCACTCCATCTCATCCCTACTCCTCTGCCCCATTCCATAAGGGCCCAGTCAATTTTCCACGGTGCTTCAGGGCCCAGTCGATTCATCATGGTGCTCCAGGGTCCCAGTCGAGTCGCCATGGCTTTTGTCACGCCATCTTTTCACAGTTGCTGACCTTATCTGTATTATTGTTATTAGCTCAGTTTATTATCTGCAAACTATTGTGTTACTCGTCCTGTATTTCCTTACAATTTATTGTCCATGCTTGTTTTTGATCAAGCCTGTGTATTGCTATTTTTGTGAATTACCCTGTTATCTTGTACTTGTGTCCTCCCAGGTCCACCTTGAAAAGGAACTTTGCTCAATGGTGTCCGCCTGGTTAAATAAAGATTTTGATTGATTGATTAATTGCTTCCCTCAACAACCTGATTTCTATGTTTTTTTCTAGTATATGTTTGCAGGCACAGTTGCTGTGTCTCTTATGGTTGTAAGAGTGCATCCTTGTGTACTCTGGGTAAGGGAACTGCAAGGCGAAACTGAGCAGTCATGGCACACAAAGAACTTGAGAAGAAGCTCCTATAGCCATAAAAGTCACAATAACTGCTCATACAAGTAAGCAAAAAGACACGAGGGTTTAGATAAATTAGACATTTCTAACACATGGCCAGGGTGATTTTGAGGCACAATGACTGTACATTAGAAACATCTAATGTACACCCCGGAGTGTCTTACTGCACTTTTAAAATGGGCTTCAGTAATTAATATTTAAGGTACAATTAAAACTGATATGTTTAAATAATAAAAAAGTAAATTGTCTAAATGTGATATAAAATAGTTCATCTGCTTACATAGGCTGGATGCATGTGTTTTATTTAGGACAGTTGTCCTGCTATGGCTTCCACCCCCCCCACACACACACACATATAGCCACATAAACACAACAGGCTGCTTTTTAAGTTCACCACGCCTGTACACTGTGAACTTCTTGTTATATATTGGCATGTGCAAAAACATGAGAAGAAAGAGCTGCTGAACAGCAGATCGCTGTTTGGGGACAAAACAAATGTGTGGAATGTAGTTGATTCTGCACGTGCTCAGTAGTGCCACTGCTTCTGCACATGTGTGGAAACCAACAGCCTGGGGACGTGCTCCAAAGAGTTTAATGGGAGCAATTTTTAAAAGGTTGTTTTTATACTTTACAGTGATGATTCTGTCAAAGTAAGACAGTCGCTTAACTAACAAGGACAAATCATCACTGGAAAATATGAAAACAATCTTTTAAAAATTCCCTCCATGAAACTCTATGGAGCGCATCCCCGCACTGTTTGTTTACAAATGCTGAAAACTTTCGGCATTGACAAATGCTTGTTAGTTATTTAAGCAATAAGCTACAAGGAGGTGTGGGTTATCAGGGGATTTACCATGGCTGGAGTGGTTTGCCCATGAGGCGCACCCGAGTGGGTAAATCCTCGCCAGTCATGGTAAATCCCACGATAACACATCCTCCGAGTGGCTTATTGTGATTATACCAAGGTTCATTTTTTTTACTATGATAAAATACAGCTTTTAAAGAGGTGGCTTTGTGTTTTTATTTCTATTGTATTTATTCCTGGGCTGCAGAGGTTGAGGATGTGGATCAGCAGCATCATCAGCAGCAGTGTTTTCTTATCAGCCAGTGGTTATCATAGGATTTACACCGGTGGTAAACTGCCAGTCTGACCATTTCATTGGCTGCTCACTTATGTCCATGGTACAATGTCCAGTAATACTGAGCAAGTAGATGGCCTAAAAACAGTATTTATTTTGTTATGGAATGTTAGAGTTGTCATGGAAAGTTCATGACTGCTGGACCGTTTGGGGGAGCCTGGAGCACTGGCATGAGCATAAGCCTTGTGATTGCAAACAAAAATGCACAAGATTGCTGACAACTGGTTAATTTTTTCTTTAAAGTTACATTGTCTCTTTAATGGAAAGACGAAGTGGGGGCATGTAAGAACTGCAGGGGAAGTGGGAGACATAAGGTCAAGTGTGAGATGGAAGAGACTCAATTGACTGAAAAAAAATGTAGTTCAGAAAATGAGAGAAAGCACAAAAGGAAAAATCTAACCATGTTCTGTCCAGTCCTTGGATCCAATCTGTCCTACATGACAGCAGCTGCAGAGAAAAGTCAGGAGTAGAACAGGGTTCAGTTGGGAGACTGAAAAAAACAAGAAAATAAATTTTCCTTACTAACATACTATTTGCCAGAAGAATAGGCCTTACTGTCTATCGAGTCTGCTTGTGCCTCAGAACCCTAGGTGGGTACCGAGGCCTTCCTTACTCATTGCATTTCTGTTTCTCCTGTCTTCCATCCCAGCCCCCTTGGACAGGCCAACCCCTGCTTCATCCCCTTTCTGTACCAGTTCCACACTGTCTTGAACACCCTCCACTGCAGAAGCCAGAACCAGCTCACCAGGCAGCGCATTCCAAGTTTCCACCACTCACTCAGTGAAATACCTTCTTCCTCTTTTCCCCCCTCATCCTTCCCCCTTCCAGCTTCAGACCATGCCCTCTGGTGATACCACCCTCTTTTAGTCTAAAGATCCCCTCCTTGTTCACCCTATTAATTCCCTTGAGGTACTTGAAGACCTCAGTCATGTCCCCCCGGTCCATCCTCTCCTCCAATGAGAACAGGCCGAGCTCATCTAGTCTCTCCTCATACAGTATGTCAAATCCCCTAGACACCGTATCATTTTGGCTGCCCTCCTCTGAACCCTTTCCAGGAGCTGTATGTCCCTCCTCAAGTGCGGTCTCCAGAACTGCATACAGTACTCAAGGTGTGGTCTAACCAGTCCATTGTACAGTGGCAGAATCACTTTCCTGCACCTTGAGGTGATCCTCCTTGTGATGCAACCCAACATCCTGTTAGCCTTGACAGCCATCCTCCTGCACTGCTCAGAGTTATTCATACTTGCATCTGCCAGGACCTCTAGGTCTTTTTCCCCTGTCATGGCCTCCAGCACCTCCCCACTCAGGGTGTACTCATGTTTAGGATTTCCCCACCCAAGATGTAACACCTTGCACTTGGATGAGTTAAAATGTAATTTCCAGGTGCGAGACCACCTACCCAGGGTCTTCAGGTCCCCTTGCAGGGTCAACCTCCTCTCCTCCCCCTCCACCACTGCTTCCAGCTTGGAGTCATCGGCAAAGAAACTAATTTCACACCCTATACCCTCCCTGATATCGGAGACGTATGTGTAACCCCTAGATGGCGCTATCCCAGGGCTACTACCCCTGCCTGATTTGCCACTAACAGGTTGAGGGGCCTGGATCCAATGGCAGGTGCCTCCACCCAGAGGTCAGGGTTTGCAATAGTTAAACTAACTTGGTCACAGCCCTCTGGGACACTGCAACCCCCCTTTCTTCCCACTAGTGGCCCACACAGTATATCAGAATTACCTTCACAGTATACACTTACCCCAGGACTGGTTCAGGCACTGGGACCCCTGTAAAATAAGAAGATACAGTGCAACAATCACAGTACAATACTTTAACATAGACAAATACCTCAGGCAGTATAACTTTGCTGAAACAAGCAGCTCTGATTTATTTAGGGGATATAACAAGGACAGGGGAAATCGGGTTAATTAGCTTATCACTTTACTCATCTACCTATGGCTCTGTGCACAGGCCTATCCCCTACCAGTTACTGTCCCTGGGTACCCAAGCCCTAGTGGCTAGTCCAAACCGTGGCAGCTGGTAGGGGCCCTTTCACACAGAGAAAATAAAAATTAGTTAAACAGTCAGCAGTACAGTAATTCCATTTGGATTCAATGTGGCAATTCAACAGGGAGCGACCCTGAATTAGTACTCACGACCTCCAAACAAGATAGGGTCCTTCAACGTCAGCAGGGCTACTCTTGAGCTCCACAAGACTCCTCACACATTTATATGACAAACTGCAACAGGCAAAAGTCCTTTAATGGCAGCAGGATTCACTTGAGCTACACAAGCCTCCTCACACATTTATATGGTAAACAGTAACAGGCAAAAGTCCTTTAATGGCAGCAGGATTCACTTGAGCTACACAAGTCTCCTCACACATTTATATGGTAAACAGTAACAGGCAAAAGTCATTTAATGGCAGCAGGATTCACTTGAGCTACACAAGCCTCCTCACACATTTATATGGTAAAAAGAAAGTACTATACCAGGCAGGCTGCTTCTCTATCCCAATCGCAATTACTGCACAATACCCGGGAGAACACACAGCAGATTCAGTTCCTGACAGACCGGCGCAATTCAGCAATTTCTCCAGTCTTCTACAGGGTGAGCCTGGTTTCTACTCTTCAGATATCCTTTGATTCTCTTCACAGGACGGATTCAGTCCTAACAAGCAGTTACACAAGCTGCAGACCGAACTCGGGCCTTACACACGCTTCCCGACTAAAACTGCACACCGAAAAAGCACAGGGCTCCTTCCCTCTTCACTGCCAGAGCTCAACTGAAACTCCAGCAGACAAAACCGGGCACTTCCTTTGAGTTCCTCCCAGTTCTTGGCTGGATTGGCTGTCACTCACAATAGACTGCCCCTGTTGGTCCAAAAAGCACTGAAGTCCAAACTACATCTCCCAGAGTCACTACCCATACAATCCTCTTGTGGCAGGCTCAGATTACGAGTCCAAGTTCTGATTCGTCCAAGGCACCATTTTAGAGCTACCTTAACCCACACTGATTGGTCCAGTTCAGCAGTTCAAAACTAGAATGGTGAACTAGGCAAACACAGTTCTGACTGCAAAGAAAGTAGGTTAGACAAACTGTATTTTCATTATTCCTCTAAATGATTTCTGGCAAACAGTTACATCTTTCAGATAGGTTCCCTTTGTATTCCTAGTGACTGCAAAAATGGAGTGAATTGGCAGCAGCTCGAGTGGTACTCAAGCAGAGAAACACACAGTCCCCCCATACAAACTAATTATGTCTGCAAGCAGACAGCTCTTAAAGAGACAGTACCAGGGGCTCTAAAAACACTCACAGATAAATGGCTTAAACGCCAAACACCATTCAGGCTCGGAGCATTCAAGCAAGCTCCTGGAAGTCTTTTGGGAACCCCCATTTGCAGGGGAGTTACACCCTTCCTGGCCTGGGAAAGCTTGACGTCCGGGTCAAGCAAGTACCCCCATAAGTTTCAACTGCAACCATATACATTTGCATTAGGCTCACACATGTAATTATCAGTCAATATATCATTTTACCAAGAACACATTTCTGAAACATTGCAGTACGTCACTCTTTAAACAGTATTACACACACATTGTACCATAACTCAAGTTATTACCTCTTGTACATGAAACCTGAAGAGAGGGGGCCCTTTCCTATCAGTTACCTTGGGGCTGGACGGGGCAAGGGCACCATACTTAGAGGGCAACACAAGTAACTTGGAGTTAGCACTGACGCTCAGTTTGGGCAATGAGCGCGGGGACACATACACTCCTTTATGGACAACATTGAGAGGCAAGTCCACAGGCCTCCCAAGGGAATCATAACTGAGGTGCACCACAGGCTTTACAGCTCGACTAGTCTTTCTAGGGGGAACTGTTACAGTCTCTGCACTCTGAGCCTCATTTTCAGCATTGTCCTCACTTGTCAGGGGAGTCTCCATGGGGGTAGAGAGGCTAGAACTTGGGGCACTTTCAGCTCCAGGAGTTACAGTTTCTGAGTCCACAACATTTGGCTCGCATGGAGAGCTTTCGGACACTGGCAGTGGACTGTCAGGGCACTCAAAATACTCTTCTTGCTCTGGTGTATCACCAGTCTGCCCCAATCCATCATTTTCCTCCCCCAAAAGCTCAAACAGTTCAACCATGCACAATGATTCCATTTCATCTGATCTGATGCTTTGCACTTCACTTTCTGGGAGCATTGGCTCCAGGGATGAAGCTGGGGGCTTAGACAGTCCAGAAGGTCCAGCTTCATCTCCAGTATTGACTAGGGATTGCCCTGAAACAATTGACTCAGTTCGTAACAAGGATAGTATTCAAAGTCACTCTCACTTTCTTCTGATATGGACTGACAGTCATGTTCAACTGGGACTTGTGGAGGGAACACTTTAACTCTGCTTCTGTAGGTGCAGACTTTCTTGATCTTTTCTTAGCAGCAGCTCTAGTCACTGGTCCAGAGGGGCATCTTCTGGGGCTCAGACTCAATCAAGATTTGTCCAATGGGCAGTAAATTATTTCTATGCATTGTTTTACATCTTTGAATTATTCTCAGGCCTTACTTTGTACACTGGCAGATCATCTAGTTTGCCCACTACAATGTGAGGAGATGGTGCCATCTGTCAGCAATCTTGTGTTTGCCATGCAGTCCCAGATTTCTTAGCAATACCTGATCTCCCTCCTGGAGTTCCTGTGCTTTCACCTTTATCATACCTTTCTTTGTTGGCCAGATTTCTTTTGGCAGCCATGGTTTGAGCCAGTTGGTATGCATGAGTTAGTTGGCCTTTAACTTTTGCACATACTGTAAATAGTTGTCAGCTTGAACCCCATCAGGAGAGACCCAAAACACACATCTACCGGTAGTCGAGCTTCTCTTCCAAACATCAGGCGGTAGGGGGAGAACCCAGTGGCATCACTTTTGGTGCAGTTATAAGCATGTACCAGGGTGCTAATCTATTGGCTCCATCTAGGCTTGTCCTTTGGGTGCAGGGTGCCTAGCATATCTAGCAAAGTGCGGTTGAAACGTTCAGGCTGTGGGTCCCCTGGGGTGGTAAGGAGTGGTTCTGGACTTTGCACTCCCACAGAGAAAGCATCTTTTGATCAGATGACTCTCAAAGTCTCTCCTTGATCAGAATGGATTCTTTGTGGAGCCCATAGTGAACAAAAAGTTTTCTACAAGTACTTTGGCACAGTGGATGCTTTCTGGTCTTTGGTGGGAAAAGCTTGGGCATATCTCGTGAAATGGTCAGTGACCACCAGCACATTACTGATATTTCTTTGATCTGACTCCAAACTCAGAAAATCAATACAGACCAGCTCCATGGGTGCACTGGTGGTGATGTTAACAAGGGGGGCAGCCCTCTGAGGCAAAGCTTTTCTCTGTAAGCAGCGACTACAAGTTTGAATATGTTGCTCCACATCAGCCCCCATCTTAGGCCAATAGAATCTGGATCTCACCAAGTCAAGTGTTCTGTCTATACCAAGGTGCCCCATGTGGTTGTGCAAGGACCTTAATACTGAGTCTCGAAAGGCAGTGGGCAGCACTTGTTGTTGTTTGTCTACTTGTCCCTCTGTCTACTGTTTCTCTGTATAACAGTTTATTGATCAGTTTCAACTTAGGACCTTCTTTGTATAACAGTGCAGTTCTCAAATCAGTGGAGCATAATTTGACACATCTTTCCTGCACAGAGGGCTTCTAAAGCTGATTTGATCATGGGATCGCTGGGACTGAGCCACGCGAATACTGTCATTGTCCAGCTGAGGCAGTGCACCAATGTTCATTGCAGAAAGTGGCAACAAGCAGCAGGTATGCAATTCTCAGAGGGTCCCAAGCAATCCACCATACAGTCCACTGCATCCGTGGACATTTATTCCTCCCTGTCAAACTTCCGGCAGAGTGCCCGAATGTCAGGTTCTGCCAATCTGACCCAATCATTCTGGGGAACAGGCCTCCGGGAGACAGCATCAGCATCTATGTGGTTCAGACCTGCTCGGTATTCGAGAGCATAGTCGTGTGTAGATAATGCAGAAAGCCACCTATGGCCAGTGGCATCCAACTTAGCTGAGGTCTGCACATAGGTCAAAGGATTATGTCAGTTTTACTAGTATTTTTAGCCCCATAAAGTACTCATGGAATTGGTCAACAATAGCCCACTTCAAAGCTAGGAACTCTAACTTATGTACAGGATAGTTCTTTTCGGATGGGGTCAGGCTTCTACTGGCAAAGGGCCACTGGTCTCAGGCCATTCTCGTGCTCTTGGTACAACACAGCCCCAACCCTTGCAAGCTAGCATCAGTGTGCAGGATGTAAGGTTTCTGGATCGGCATGGGCCAGCACTGGAGCATGGGTGTTGATATATGATCTCATGAAAAGCAGTCTCACAATCCGAGTCCAGCGGCCCCAAATACTTCACTCGGACGAAAATACACTCTTTCAGTCTTGAGGGACGCTGACTTTGGTATTTTTGTGGGTTGGGGATACCCTTGAGTAAGGTTAAGTAAAGGGCGGATCACTCTTGAATAGTCCTTGATGAAATGCCGATAATAACCACAGAATCCCAGGAATCTTTGCAGTTCTTTTAGATTTTGGGCTGTGGCCAGGTAGTCAAGGCCTCAACTTTACTTGGGTCGGTCTCTATTCCCTCGGTGGATACTATGTGTCCCACATACTTTACTGACGTTTGAAAGAATTGACACTTATCAATGGACAGTTTAAGGCCAAAGTCCTCCAGTCGGTCCAATAACTTAAATAATCTGCTCTCATGTTCCTCCAGTGAGCTGCCAAACACAATAACATCATCTAGGTATACCAGGCACTCTAGTAAGTTCATGTCCCCCACTGCACACTCCATCAATCGTTGAAAAGTGGCTGGGGCACCTGAAATCCCTTGAGGCATCCTCATGAATTCATAGAAGCCAAGCGGACAGATAAAGGCTGTCTTCTCATGGTCCTCTAGGGCCATCGGGATCTGGTAGTACCCACTGCGGAGATCCAACACAGAGAACCACTTGCTCCCGTTTAGGCAGTCCAAAGCATCCTGAATGCAGGGCATTGTGTACTGATCAGGGATAGTCCGCCGGTTTAAGGTGCGATAATCCACGCACATCCTTACTGTCCCATTCTTTTCCTCACTACCACAATGGGGAAGCATAAGGGCTTCTGGATTCTTGTATTACACCAGCAGCTAACATCTCTTGCAGATGCCGTCTCACATCATCTATGTCAGCAGGTGCCAGGCGTCGAGACCTCTCACGAAATGGTCTTTCGTCATGCAGCCAGATATTGTGCTCAGCTCCTTGCACGCATCCTATGTCCCATTCCTTTAAAGAAAACACCTGGTCTCTCTGGGCAAGCTGCTCACTGATCCTCACTTTCCATGCAGCTGGTAACGGGGAGTCGCCGAAATCAAACAAGTCAGGCGTTACTTTGTCATTCTTCCTCGAACTCTTGCTGCTGGGTAGCACTACAGCGTCTGCACAATGCACATTAGCCAGGATGCAACCTCTATTTAGTCGAATGTCTCTTTCAGACACATTATGAACTTGGACCATTACCCTTCTGGCATAAGCATGGGCTCTAGCGGCAAAATACTAGGCTTGACCAGCAGTCCCTCTGGCAATTTTCCATCGCCTGGTGCATCCAACATTAATATTTTATTCTTAACATCCTTTCTGATACGGACCTCTCCCTGTAAGGTACACTGGGCATTTGGCGCCAGGATCAGAGACTCAGGATCCTTCTTCCATACAATTCCGACCGGTTCCTCTGGTTCTATTTTTCAGCATCTCTCTGTGCCTCATAGGCCTTCTTAATTAAGCCGGAACTCTTGAAGCTCTACTAGTCTTTGACCCTGTTTTCATAACACAACTGTGCCAGCCTTCCGAACATATGAGCATTTGTTCCAATCAACAAAGGACACCATCCATACAGTCCAGTGGGGGACACACTAAGGCTAGGGTCTCTACTTGTTCGCCACTCCAGCCACGAAGGTGGGAAAGACAGCCAAATTGGATATACCGCGAATAGGGGTAGGCCTTCTCACTTAACCCCCATACATGCAGTCCTTCTAATGGTTGTAAGGGTACGTCTGACAAATGCTTCTGGCACCAATCCTGGAACATAATTGTCACTTGGGAGCCACTGTCTATCACAGCTCTTGTAGACACTCCATTCACCTTTACAGTGGTCTCCATGGAGGGACCCACTATTCTGGACCAGTCTGGAGAGGCGATAGTGGGGCCTGGGCAACTGACCTTGCCACAAAAGGACGTGAGTTAGCATTTTGGTGCCCTCACTGGATCATTTTGTGCACCTCTTAACCACTGATTTGTTCTCCGAAGCTCTCCTTGTAGCCTATATGCAACTTTGTCAGTGTCTTTTGGGGACCGGCATTCCCTTTTCATGTGCCCATCCTTCCCACAATTATAGCAAAACATACTTTCTGGAGTTTGAGCTGGCCGAGGCGCCACACTGGGAGCCAGGGTAGGGGTATTACTAACTGGAAACCTTGGTACCATCTCTGTCTGCGGTGTGATAAGCATTTGGAGACATCTTGTCAGTTTCTCCACTTCCATGGTCAAGGAATCAAGTTTGGAGCCGTTATCAGCAGGAGATACATGGGTGGGTACCCCCACCCCCATAGCAGATGCAGTCGGATATAGGTCAGGGTCCGTACTTGCAGGCGTGGCCTTCATAAAGGGACTGTTTTTGAATTCCCAGATCTCTCTCAACAGTTCGCCCCATTGTGGCATATCTTTTTCCTTGTCAGAGCACTCATTGACTGCCAACCTCTGCCCTGAACTTCACTTGATGGGTCGCCTCAGTCCCTCAGTCGTAGCTGCAGCTATTAGTGCAGGTCCCTCCTGAGGTCGCCTTTTCAACTCCTCGAATTTCCCTCATTAACTCATCATAGGAGGGTGGGGATTCAGTCGATTTGCCAGGCGTAACTGAAGCAACAGCAGTTCTGAGAAGGGGCAGACTAAGGATCCTGTCCAGCCTGGTTCGGTCCAGTTCAATCGCTGGCAAACTACCCTTTCTGATGCATTCTTGCAACAATTTTTCCAGCCGAGATACATACACAGACAACAACTCCCTTGGTACTGTTATGCATTTCTTACTCTCCACCATAGGTCCTCATCAGAATCTGGGCTCCCACCACATTCTCCAAGGCCTCAAGATAGGCCTGTGCAGCCGCTTCAGTGTTACTGGCCCGTTTAGCATGGATGGTAGCCAGGGCAGGGCCTCGGAGGCTCTCACTAACCCTCTTTTGCTTTTCGGCTTCCGAGCATTGCCATTCTAGCACTTGGGGGGCAACATAGTCTATCCAGGTCTCCCAGTCATCCTCCCCTTGGGGGGTGGGGAAGGTGCCATAGAAGATCCTCAACCTTCGGTAAGAGTGTCGTGACTAATGGCAGGTGCAGAAATAGGAGTCTGCATTGGTTCAGCCACCATTACGGGTACTGGAGCAGGAGAGGGTGTTGGGGGAGGAACACCCCCAGGTGGCAAGAATAGTTTCTTCAAGTCCTCCACAGTTTTCCCTTTCCCCAGCAACCATTTAGAAAATTTCTCCTCAAGTTTCAGATAGTGGTGGGGGCTCATTCCCCCCCCCGGGTCTTTACTGTCCTTAGTTATCACTCTCCAAGCAGTGAGGGCTCCCTCTGGGGTAATGGTCTGTGGCACTTTGGAGCTATCTATGGGATCCTTAAACTCTACTAGGGCCAGAAAGTGTGGATGAGCACATTAGCATGCCGACCCACCACCACAGGGTTTGTAAACCTTCTACCTTGAAAGTACTCCCTGTACAGTGTCCGTATTGATACCCGGGATGTCCAGGATAAGCATAGCATTTTGGGGTCGATCTCCTCCCCCAGTACACCACTCCACCAGCCGGTGCACAGCCACTTCTGTCGGGTACCCATTTATTTTTTCTTAACAGTGGTTTGTAAATATGGCCACTAGAGGACACACAATCCCAGCGGTGAGCCTCCAAGATGTAACCCCTAGATGGCGCTATCCCAGGGGCTACTACCCTGCCTGATTTGCCACTAACAGGTTGAGGGGCCTGGATCCGATGGCAGGTGCCTCCACCCAGAGGTCAGGGTTTGCAATAGTTAAACTAAATTGGTCACAGCCCTCTGGGACACTGCAACCCCCCTTTCTTCCCACTAGTGGCCCACACAATATATCAGAATTACCTTCACAGTATACACTTACCCCAGGACTGGTTCAGGCACTGGGACCCCTGTAAAATAAGAAGATACAGTGCAACAATCACAGTACAATACTTTAACATAGACAAATACCTCAGGCAGTATAACTTTGCTGAAACAAGCAGCTCTGATTTATTTGGGGGATATAACAAGGACGGGAAATCGGGTTAATTAGCTTATCACTTTACTCATCTACCTATGACTCTGTGCACAGGCCTATCCCACCAGTGATTGTCCCTGGGTACCCAAAGCCCCTAGTGGCTAGTCCAAACCGTGGCAGCTGGTAGGGGCCCTTTCACACAGAGAAAAGAAAATTAGTTAAACAGTCAGCAGTACAGTAATTCCATTTGGATTCAATGTGGCAATTCAACAGGGAGGCGACCCTGAATTAGTACTCACGACCTCCAAACAAGATAGGGTCCTTCAACATCAGCAGGGCTACTCTTAAGCTCCACGAGACTCCTCACACATTTATATGACAAACTGCAACAGGCAAAAGTCCTTTAATGGTAGCAGGATTCACTTAAGCTACACAAGCCTCCTCACACATTTATATGGTAAACAGTAACAGGCAAAAGTCCTTTAATGGCAGCAGGATTCACTTGAGCTACACAAGCCTCCTCACACATTTATATGGTAAACAGTAACAGGCAAAAGTCCTTTAATGGCAGCAGGATTCACTTGAGCTACACAAGCCACCTCACACATTTATATGGTAAAAAGAAAGTACTATACCAGGCAGGCTGCTTCTCTATCCCGATCGCAATTACTGCACAATACCCGGGAGAACACACAGCAGATTCAGTTCCTGACAGACCGAGCGCAATTCAGCAATTTCTCCAGTCTTCTACAGGGTGAGCCTGGTTTCTACTCTTCAGATATCCTTTGATTCTCTTCACAGGATGGATTCAGTCCTAACAAGCAGTTACACAAGCTGCAGACCGGAACTCAGGGCCTTACACACGTTTCCCGACTAAAACTGCACACGAAAAAGCACAGGGTTCCTTCCCTCTTCATTGCCAGAGCTCAACTGAAACTCCAGCAGACAAAACCGGGCACTTCCTTTGAGTTCCTCCCAGTTCTTGGCTGGATTGGCTGTCACTCACAATAGACTGCCCCTGTTGGTCCAAAAAGGCGCTGAAGTATCCAAACTACATCTCCCAGAGTCACTACCCATACAGTCTTCTTGTGGCTAGCTCAGATTACGAGTCCAAGTTCTGATTCGTCCAAGGCACCATTTTAGAGCTACCTTAACCCACACTGATTGGTCCAGTTCAGCAGTTCAAAACTAGAATGGGGAACTAGGCAAACACAGTTCTGACTGCAAAGAAAGTAGGTTAGACAAACTGTATTTTCATTATTCCTCTAAATGATTTCTGGCAAACAGTTACATCTTTCAGATAGGTTCCCTTTGCACTCCTAGTGACTGCAAAAATGGAGTGAATTGGCAGCAGCTCAAGTGGTACTCAAGCAGAGAAACACACAGTCCCCCCATACAAACTAATTATGTCTGCAAGCAGACAGCTCTTAAAGAGACAGTACCAGAGGCTCTAAAAACACTCACAGATAAATGGCTTAAAGGCCAAACACCATTCAGGCTTGGAGCATTCAAGCAAGCTCCTGGAAGTCTTTTGGGAACCCCCATTTGCAGGGGGGTTACATATGCATTAAATAGGATAGACCCCAGTACCGAGCCTTGTGGAACCCCACTAATGAACCCTCTAGGGGTTGAGATCCCCCACTGACCACTATTCTCTGTGTGTGACCAGCCAGCCAGTTTCCTATCCATCTGACAATCAGTGGGTCTACTCCCATCCCCTTCAGTTTCTCCAGTAGGCCATTGTAAGGGACGCCTTGCTGAAATCCAAGAATAGTACATCCACAGGCTTTTCCCTATCTAGTTCTGATGTTACCCATTCATAGAACTCCACAATGTTTGTTTGACATGATCTACCTGGCACAAACCCATGTTGACAACTATCCAGGCATCCCATCTCCTCTAAGAACTCCCCCAAACTCTCCTTCAGTATACTCTCCATTGTCTTACCCACCACTGACATCAAACTGACAGGTCTAAAGTTACCCATCACTTCCCTTGTCCCCCCCTTTATGGATTGGTACCACATGTGCCTCTCTCCAATCCCTAGGCACCCTCCCTGTCTCAAGCGACTTGTTAAAGAGCTCTGCCAGAGGTGCAGCCAGTACATCAATCAACTTCCATAGTACTCTCGGATGTATGCCATCCGGCCCTGGAGATTTTTTCTTTTTTAGATCTTTAAGGGCTGTCCACACCCATTTAATGGGGACAGCATCATCTGTGCCCCCCACTGACTGATTTACCCTGATGTGAAACCCCTGGGGTATCCCCTCTGCCCTTACCTTATCTGTTGCTCTGCCGATCCTACCCGCTGCCCCTTCTAACTCCATCCACACCCACTTTGTATTTTTCCCATCCCCCTCCCTAGTGAACACAGAGACAAAGTACTCATTTCAAACCTCCGCCTGGTCACTCGCCTCCTCCACCCACCCTCCTTCTGTTTTCAATCTGCCGATCTGGCCCTTGGTTTTGGTCCACTCCCCAATATACCTAAAGAACCCCTTTTCCCCACCCCATATCTCCTGTGCCAGCTGCTGCTGCTCTTTACCGGACTTTGCCTCCCTCACCATCCGAGTGACGTGTTTGGATGCAAAATGGTAAGTTTCCTTTTCCCTTTCCCCTCTCATTTTTTTATATTCTCTGTAGGCAGCTTTCTTTTCTCTTACTGCCTCCTGAACCTCCCTGGACCACCAGCACAGTTTATGTGACCTCGCCCCATTACACTTCACCTTTGCACAGATCCTAACTGCCTCCTAAAGTCCCCATTTTATAACCTCCCATCTCCTTTCCAGATCCATCCCTGACGTAATCCCCTTCAAATGATCCTTGAGAATTTTTCCCATGCCCCTGATATCCAACCCCCTGAAATCCACAGCCAATGTCCTATAACTAGCCCCCCCAAATTTATTTGAAACCAAACCGTATTATGGTCACTCCCAGTCAGGAGATCCTCTACTGTCAGATCCCTCACCAGATCCCCCATCCAGCAGAACCACATCCAGAACATGCCCATCTCTCTTAGGCTCCAACAAGTGCTGAGTGAAGAACACATCCTGGAAGCTATCCAGCAGCCTCGGCTCCTTGGCCACCTTGGAAGTCATGGTTCCCCAATGAATAGCTGGCATATTTAGGTCCCCAAGCACCACTCCCTCACCTTTTGGTCCACACTGGGCTTTAATGTTTTCCAGCCTAAAATCCTCCAGAACATCCCTCATCCCTGGGGACCTATATACCACTCCCAGTTTGACCTTTCCACCTGCCAGAATTCGCATGGTGACCCATAAGGCCTCCATGTTTCCCTCTGCCTCTTCCACCCTAGAAATTTCTATGCTATCCCTAACGAACATAGCCATTCTTCCCCCTCTGACCTCCTTTCTATCATTCCTAAGCATTGTGCAACCCGTCACATTAAGGTCCCAATTGTGGTTTGTGTTGGTTTCTGTGACCACCACCCATCTACCCCTGCTTCGAACAACGTGCCCTGGAACTCCGGTAATTTATTTCGCAAGCTCCTGGCATTTACTAACACCCCCCAAACCTATGTCCCTGCTTCTCTTTGCCATGCCCCCCCCCGGATACTTTATGCATCCCTCCTCCTTCCGCCCCTATGGTATCATCCTCCCCTAGTTGGTTTCCATCCCCCCCATTGGGGGCTGAAGGCCAGGCTCCTCAATGAGAGATAAGGCCATCCGGTCTGCCCCTCCTATAACCCTCCCCCCACTCACCAGTTTAAACCCACCTAGCCTGAATGAAGTCTGCCAACCCCTGTTTAAGGACTTCCTTCCCTATTGGGTTAAGGTGAAGCTTATCCCTGGCGTATAGTCCCTTATTCTCTCAAACTCCACCCCAGTCCCCCATCACCCCGACCCCCTTTCTACCCCCCACTTTCTAAGCCGGGTCATTTACCTCTGCAATCATCATTTTGTTCTCCACAGAAGCCTTTGGTACTGGCAAAATCTCAGAGAAGGAAATATAGCATCCATTATCCTGACAAACTCTGGCCAGTTCTTGGTACCTTGCTTGGATTTCCAGTTCACTATTTCCCTCTATATCATTTGTACCCAGATGCACCAGGAAGTCTGGTTACCCTCCATGATCCTTTACCAGTTCATACACTAGGAACGTTGCCCTATGCATTATCAAACCAGTGATACCCACTACTTTAACCTGGCAGGGTTGCCCCCCCATCCCTCCCAGTGTATACCCTTAATCATGGAGTCCCCCAGTAGTAAGAACCTTAATGACCCCTTCGTCCTTTTGATTTCCTCCATTATGTGCTCTCGACCCTCCCCCCCTTTATCCATTGTCTCCTGAATCTGGGAATTTTCCTTCCTCCTAGTGAGAGAACCCCTAGTCATCCTCCCCTTTCTGCCATTCTTTTAATGCCCACTTATATCAGATTCCCCTTGATTTGGTATCCCCTTTATCCCTCTATTGTCCATGCCTTTCTCCCTGGCCCTGATCATTTCCCCTTCTCCCACTTCATCCTCCTCCCCCCTTATACTACTACTTCCCCCTCCTATGGCCCCCTGTGGGTCCCCTTTACCTAGAGCCCCATATCTGGTATGATCCGTCCTCCTCAAGGGACTCCTCTCCTCCACCTCCTTTTCTTCCAGTGTCTCACCAATCGTGCCCTCAAGCCCCATGCCTGCAAAATGATGTCTCTCCCCCTTCTGTTTAACATTTAAGTTCCCTCTTCCCCCTTGGGAACTATTTCTAGCAATTTCATTCCTGGTCCCTAACCCCCCTGGGTTTCCAATCCCACCCTCTGGTCTTAATTTCATTTCCCTCATTTCCACTTGTCCCTTCCTCACCTTCTAGGTTGTGTAATAGCTAAAATTTATTGTAGCACTCTATTCCAGTCTTCCTCTCTTGACCTCACTTCCCCCTGGCTGCCCCTCTAGTCTACCCCTTGTCCTCTCCTCCTGACCTGTCCATCTTTTGATCTACTTTCCCACTGCCCATTCTTTCAGGCTGCCCCATACCAGTCTCTCCTGACCTGACCCCCTCCCCTCTCTTTTTAATTGGACCATTTACCCCATTTATTTTCTCCCTGGTATCAGCTTCCCTGGCTAAAGGTCCACGTTCCCCAAGTTCTCCCCTCCTAATTGTTGAAATGTAACCCCCCCCATTTGCTGAGCCATGCCTTGGCCTCCCATCAACCCCTCCCACCTACCACTCATAATCCCTCCTATTTTCCTTTGTCACATCCCCCAACTCCTCCAGTTGTCTCCTTAACCAATTTACCTCAACCCTAATCTGAGATAACTACCTGCAGAGTGGACAGCCTCTCTCCCTCCAGGCCCAATTTAGAATTATTGCCACCCCACAGCTTGTGCAACCTACAACCCTTCTGCCTGCCATGGTTGCTGGAGACCTCCATGATTTTCCTTCTCTTGCCATATTTTCCATATTGTGACCATCCTTCTTTGCCTGGTCTCTTCCTCCTGGAATACTGCCCCTCATCCTACACCAAGTGGCCATACTGGGGTGGTACCAGATCAGTCCTACAGCCCCTAGCAGTTCTAGCAGACTAGTCACAAACCCTTAAAACCAGCTCCTAATCTAGGCAAACAATTTAGCAGCTAACAGTTCTTTAAGCATGTAAGACTAGTAGACAGTTCTAACAGATGAACCACAGTTGTAGAAACCAGCCCCTGATCTAGATAGACAACTTAGCCGCTAACTCCTCTAACAGTGCAGACTTGGTTAACAATGAAGGACATAACAACTCTAACAAAATTTTCACTAGCTTACAATCAGGTATCCACCCACCAATTGGTGCCCTTATCCCCCGCTAGGACACACCTCCTCTGCCCATTTAATAGTGGTCAGGACCAAGGTGGGTGGGTTGGACAAATAAGCTGCCCTACTGTTCAGTCTCAAGTCATCTAGAAGCGGCTGGGCCTGCCCTTAATGCCAAGCTGCAAGACTCTCAGCACTGGTAATGCAACTTCATCACTCTGAGCAACAAGGAACACGTGGCGGGGGGAAGTGGGATAAAAGATGACTGCCGGATGAGATGTAATATCTGATTAAGAAAAGACAGAAGGATTGATTTTTTTTCAAAAGCCAGTTTTGGATATATGTTCATGCGAGTGATTATGAGCGAGCGAGTCAGCTGGCAGGTGGTTGGCCGAGTGGTGCCTTTGATTAGAGAAATCTTACCAAAACACAGATAAACTCAAAAAAACTGCACTGATTACTGATTTGCCACTTCTTTTTTTAGCTGCATGGAGTGTGTTTAAAAAAAAAAACGGTTGTTTGCTATGCAGGGGAGAAATAAATGGTGGTTGTTTTAGTTTGCAAATTTTAAACTACGCATGATTTGTATTTGGTACAGTGCCCTGCCTGGTGGGATTTGTTTTTACCTGTGCATTAGACATATCTAATGCACAAGTAACAGCAAATCAAGATGCTTAATTTCCCCTGCTATTTTATAAACATTATAAATCACATTGAAGATAGCTGTTTTTGAAACAATAGAACTTGAACTTGAAATCAAATGTTCCATTTTGTGAAAAGTAATAGAAACCCCTGTGGGTGGAAAATGACTGTGCTAACTGAACTTTGAACTTTAGAATTCTTGAACTATGTGTTTGAGACACCCTCTGATGGTTATAAGAGTACCTTGTGTCACATGATAGGCCTATATCCTTTATTTGGGTTCCTATTGTATGTGCTGTAATATACTTTAGAGTAAGACACTGTCTATTTGAAAGGCTTTTAGGAGTAAATACAAAATAGCCAGGATTTCTGTAACAAATAGTGTGGGTCTGGTACGTCTCCAGATAAGGGTCCGACAGTTTTATGACCCCAAAAAGTCATAGGCCACTACATAAAACTGGGCACGTAGTTTCCAATAACATTAAAAAAGGTAATGTATTGACCTAGGGGTCAGGGGTCAAGCCAAATGTATGGACTAGATATTACTGGGGTTGACATGGAATCTGACATGGAACCACAGTGACACCTGCAGGAAAAGGTAAACTGTTGCACCTCAATCTCAATCTCTGTATTGCTACAGTATATACCCCATCACAAAAGTGATGGGTGGGGCTTGGAAATGACCAGACCTTATCTAATAGACCCATTTTGAAATCAGGGCATTCTCCTCAATGTTTTCAGATGAGAAGGCACATTAGCTTAAAGTTAAAACCATGACAAGGACATTTATTTCCTTGGGCATCTTAGAGCTGAGAGAACTTAAGCTGTTTTATATACTTGTGTTAAAGTATATGATAGGTCCTGGACTACATTTAGAACAAAACCTGTGTTTTGTAGAAACTGATTTTTCACATACTTAACAAAAAAATTCTGATTTTAAGTCAGAATTTTGGAAACCAAGACTTTTCACCAAGGAGCACCTGGAGCCTTTTAAAAGCACCTAACAGAGAACTAACTTGGATGATCACACTTTGCTACAAACTCTGTTGCCTAATGAATTGTTATCCCCACAAGGACATTTAATCCTTTCTGGACTCTAGCATCAAAATAAGATATAGTTTAGAACAACAGTATCTAGTGTTTTCTATAAACCATCCAGTGTTATTTTTGTTATCTGCAATTTCAAAATTCTCCCAAACTGTACAATTTACTGTATTGCTTTTATTTAAGTAAACTTTTATGATTTTCTTATCAACTTTGCCTGAGGTCTGATTGTGTGATCTAACATTTTAACAGAAAGGTTTTGCAAAGACTGCATGCCTTGAAAAATAGTGACCGCTCGGCTATCCCACAAAACTAATTAGGCAAGAAGTAACCTGTGGCAGTGGTGGGATTCAAACACTGAACATACAGCAGAGTTAAGAGAACTTGAAAATACAGTTTTCACCCTCCTACTGGGAAAAGGAAGGTTGGTGATTCTTCCTGAATCTGACAACTGCTCACGAGTTCTGTAAAAAGGGGGATCCTCTCTGTAAACAGGATATCTTGGTTAGGCTAGTAACAGATTTGGTACCAGCTACTGGGATTTTGAACGGTCTTGCAAAACCATCACACACTCAAGGGCAGAATTTGAAAAAGGGAAAAAGAAGTCTGATTGCAGACAATAGACCCTATCCTGTTAGAATTTTTTTTTTAGCAGAGTAGTGTAGCTAGAAGAATGTCTGTCCAGTACAGCACTATGAACCTTGAACAACTGAGGAAGATCTATGGAGAGAAGGGCATTCCTCACTTCGGAGGCCCAGAGCCCAGAAGAGAAGGAGCCATCTACAGACAAAGAACTGGAGCTGAGGAGGCTGTGGATGCAGGAGAGACAGCTTGAGAATGAGCAAAAAAGGTTTGAGATGGAAATGGAGGAACAACAGTAACAGAGATGTGCCAAAGAACGACAGCACCAGCCAAAGGAATGGCAGCAACAGAGAGAGGCTGAGGCAGAGAAATAGCAGAGACAGAGAGAGTTTGAGCTGAAAATGCTGATGCTCCAACCGACAACAACCCCCGAGCAGGTAAGTGGTGCAGTTGGGTCTGAATTTCCAGTACTGGGATACAAGCTAAATTCAAAATTAATAGCTGAGTCTAAAGAGGGAGAGTATATGGACATGTTTTAAAATTAATTTAAAAATGTCTGTATCCAGGCCAATCTGCTCAAAGAGACCTGGAGCTTTCTCCTGTCTTCACTACTTATTGGCAAGGTGAGGGATGCATTAGGGCAGATGCACAATGTTGAAAGTAAAGATTTTGACAAGTTAAAAACTGCTTTATTAAAAAAATATGATCTGAACCCTGATGCATACAGAGCAAATTTTGGAAACTCCTAAAGGGGCCAGAAATGAGCATTGAGGAATTAGCCACTAAACAGCATCAATATTTAAATGGTTAGTGGGTTGGGGTGAAAACAGATTCTGTTGAAGCTATTGAAGGGGCGGTATTGCTTGAACAGTTTTATTGGATTTGATCACCTGACTTATAGCTTTGGCTAGAGGACCGAGATCCTAAGACTGCCAAAGAGGCTGCAGAGCTGGCGGATCACTATGCTCGGAGCAGGGCTGCTCCCAAGGGGAATTCAGGGGTGAAAGTGAAAAGTGAGCATTTTGGACAACCAAAAACCACAGTGCCTGTGCAAAAAGAAGGGAACCCCCAGGTGCCCAAAAGAGAGGTTGGGGACAAGAAACATGATGAATGTTGCTATTGTCAACAGCCAGGCCATCTGTCTAGTCAGTGTCCTAAGAAAGCCCAAAAGGTAAAAGGGCCTTTGCAAATGGAGACAATTGCCCACTGTATCACTGATGCTTTCCCTGACAATATGAGGGAGCACATTCACCCAGTGTTGGTGAATGGGGTGCACACTAGAGGGCTAAGGAATACAGGAGCATCTCTTACTCTGGTGAAAGGAGATTTGGTGGGGGATGAACAAATACTGCCAAATCAGTTTGTCTCTGTGAGGGATTACACAGGGGAAAAGAAAACTTACCTATTAGCCAATGTTACCCTGGATTGGGGAGATGCAGGTGAAGGAGTAAGGAAGGTGGCTGAAGCTGAAAAACTCATTATGGATGTTATTGTGAGGCATGATGTTCCACAGGCAACAGTTTGTACTGTGACCAGGAGCCAAAAGAATAGAAGCTCCTGCGATCTTCAGAACCCCACAGAAATTCAATTAGGAGAGGTTGGGAGGCAGGCCCGCCAACCTGTAGCTCTTGTAAATGAGGGTGGTAACAGGGGGCTGGAACTTCCCCTAGTGGCAGTTAACCCAACTGCTACTGAAGGTTGCTGTCAGGAGGGAGGGGTAACACATAGCCCATGGGAGGGGGAAGGCTATGATACTGAGTCCCCTACTGCCATAGCTGTGGACCTCAGCCTGGGAACTGATGGGGAGATGCCCTATGCTCTGGGTAAGTAGGAAGACTTAGCAGCAGCACAACGGACAGATCCTAGCTTAGAGAAGCTGAGAGCCTGTGCAGAGTCTGATGGGATGCAGGGAGGTGATGGAAAGCATAGGGTATATTGGGACAATGGACTGTTATACACACAGGACATCAGGACAAAGGGAAGGGTGATGGGCAGGCAGCTCATTCATTAATTTCATTTTTTTTTGTTCATTTTCTATTTTTTCCGCCTGGGCCCCGTGGAATCTCTGCCCTTGTTACAGCGCCCTGGAGACCTCACCCACTGCCTATGGCTGCCGGGATCCCCAGTCACCCCCGGCTTGCCCCCCGGAGGGCGGGGCCATGGCCACCTTCTGGCAGCCCACAAAACTTATGGCTGGTTGGGGATCCGCAGCAGCGGTGGTGACTAGAGGTCCTCCGGGGAGGGCGTCATATGCACATTGCCCTCGCTGGGTTTTCTACTTTTTTGCAGAGGTGGGGACATGCAATAACGAAAGTATCTATCCCCGCCTTCCAGACCTGGCTCTGTCAGTCACCTGAGGTCCCCCCAGCCTCCATTAGAAGCCCTCAGCATGCCAAACTCTACCCTCGACCTCCCCCCAGAGAAGCAGAGCAGTCCTTGGGATGCTCTATCCTTCTCCCCTCGGCTGGCCCTCCGACGATCCGGGTCCATTCCCAAACCTGGGTCGCCGGTGTCACATGCGGAAATCCCACCACTGCGCCAATGGGCCAGCCATTCACTCCATTTTAACTTTTATTCACATTCAATCGGAGAGCTGAGACTGAAACAAGTTCATTTCCAATGAGGTCCTTTGTGCACAATTTACAGTAGATTACAAAATAAACATACCACATTAAATACAAAATATACAATAAAACAATTTAGGTCTATTATAGAAAAAATGTTTTCGACCTAGATTTGTTCTATAGTTTGGGAGCTTGTATTCTAATCCTAGCGCAGACCGAAGTCCTTGTTTAACAGGTCTGACCACGAGATTACCCAAAATATAGTCAGGAACCAGGCCTTTTGAGCTTTTTTATTGTAATCAAGACTGTATGTAGAGCAGGCCTCTCTGAGAGGCTAATCCATTGTAATCTTTCATATAGGTCAATCCTATGGGTTCTTTTTGGGACATCCAATATAAACCTAGTCAACTTATGATAAATAATATCCAGTCTTTTTAGACTCCTCATTGAGGCACCTGAGTACACAATGTCTCCATAATCAATTATAGGCATAACTAGTGTCTGAACCACATGTTCCTTTGTATATTCAGTCATACAGTGCTTATTCCTTTATAAAAAAGCTTAAACATTTCCCCATTTTCCTTTCAACAGTCTCCACAGAAGAGTCCCACTTAAATGCTGAGTCTAGTTGTATTCCCAAGTATTTATAACTGTATACCTGTTCTAAAAAAGTATTACCAAAAGTCTTTATCTGGAGAGACACTTTTGGGAGGCTCATATTTTTCTGTCTTGTGAAAAAGATAACCTCGGATCTCTTAAGCATTTAGAACCAACTTTGACTTTATCAAGAAGTGTTGCAATTCATCAAACGCCATCTGAAGGGGGTATTGGATACTATCTGTGGAGACACATTCCATATAGATGACGATGTAATCCTCATATAGGTGGTATCTAACACTATGATCTGAGATGCAGAGTTTGTTCATGTAGATGTTATACAAAACTGGCCCTAGTATCGAGCCCTGTGGGACACCTGATACCATAGTCCCTGTAAATGAGATCCAATCCCCCATGGTAACCATTTGTTGCCTCCCTGTAAGATATTGTTGGAACCACATGACTACTGAGCTAGGCAGACTAATATTCTTGAGGTTGGACAGAAGGATGTCATGGGCCAAAGTATCGAAAGCTTTGGATAAATCAATAAAGACAGCTCCCATAGACACCCTCCAGTCCAAAGCCTCAGCGAGATCCCCTGTGACCTTTAACAGTGCCGTTGCTATACTGTGTAATGGCCTAAAGCCTGACTGGAATCTATTTATAACCTTTTCCTCCTCTAGAGAGTGCAGTAATTGGTTAGCCAGGAGTCTCTCAAATACTTTTGCAATGACTGGTAACAGGGATATGGGTCTATAGTTCTCTATAAGTGTTTTTAAACCAGATTTATATATTGGAAAAACTCTTGCTGTTTTCCATTGTATAGGAAAATCTATTTGGGTAAGGGACATATTAAACATAATAGTTAATGGGTATGCAATTATTGGTGCCACATATTTTAGTAACATAGCAGATATTTCATCAGGGCCACACACCTTTTTTAAATTTAATTTTGGTAAAGCTTCCTGTATTTCTTTTGTCCCAATTTCATTAAAGGAGAATTTCTTTCTCCGTTGTGGCAATACCAAATTATCTGTCACCTGTTCAAGATCACAATGGCCGTTGGCCCATTGGCTTTATTTAGTTGTGACAAATCTCCAATTATATTAGTTTGGGACTGTGTACCCATAGAATTAAAATATTTATTGAATTCATTCACAACTGCAGAACCTAAATGGACTATGTGTTGATATATAATGAACTTTTCTGAGATATTCGGTTTTTTCAAATTTTGAATTTTTCTCATGTGTTTCCAAAATTCACCTTGATTACCTGTAACAGTAGCAGATAATTCTCTATTATAATATGCCTGTCTGGCATTTTTTATATTTCTAGTATACCCCATGCATACTGTGTATTTATTGTTTTGGCTGACTTCCAGGCATTATCTCGTTGTTTCTTGAGTTTATGAAGGTCTGAATTATACTAGAGTGAACTGCGAGATTTAGTTCTTCTTGACTTCATGGGAACATGTTTATTGTATATTTCCATGAAGTCTCCATGGAACAGCTTCTAGGCATCTTCCACTGTGGACACCAATTGAAGCCTCTCCCAGTTATGATTTTCTGCATCTAGCATGAACTGAATGTAATCAAAATCCTTAAAAGACTTGTATCTCAAAGTTTTTACCAGCTGTTTGGGTCTATTCCATGCACGAATGCAATAAACCATTTGGTGGTCTGACATGGAGTTTGTTAGAACTCCACTCAAGAGAACTGTATGTGAATGGGAGGTGAATATTAAATCTAGAATCATGGATGAGGATGGACATTTTATGTTTAACCTAGTGACATCTTGAATTAATTGTGTTAAAGCCAATGTGTTACTTAATTCCATTATATCATGATTTATGTCCACTTTCTTCCAATCAATGTTGAGATCTCCCAGTAAATATATTTTATGACTAAACTGATAGGTTTTCAGCAAATGTTTTAGACAATCAAATATATATTGACCTTTCTTGGCGGGACGGTAAGCTCCCACCAATAACATAGAGAACAATGTATAAAGAGGTGATTGATACAAGCATTGAACACACACCCGAGTCGAGTGATGCTACTTAAACCCCGAGAGCGTAGCTTGAGGGGTTTATTCAAGCATCACTCGACAAGGGCATGTGTTCAATTTGAGATGAAACCACATCCTCTTAATTTATTTTTTATAATTACTAGGCATTCATTTTTAGAAACAGAAAACAAATGCTTCAATTTTTCTTTGAACAGCAGGATTTTTAACGACCAAAAGTACACTTTTGACTTTTCTACAAGTCCACAATGACACACAGAGAATGATGTTTCATCATTGTTGGTAAAACACATTTGGGAAAAAGAAACAGCTGCTACTAAGTAAGACCAGGCTCATTTTTAAGTCCTACTGCCGTTTTTTTCTCCTGTTACAACTCGCTTTATCAGCACGGCTGGAATGGGACAGTCACAGCACGTGAATCTCGCAACAACCAGTTGGTTGTTACGGGAAATATCAGCTGCTTCAGTCAATGGTAAAAATGAATGCCTGATAATTATAATGCTTTAACATATGGGATTTTTAAATTCAATGCCAGTACTTCCACTTCCTCCCAACCTATTTTATTGTCTATTCTGGATATTTCCAGGTGTTCCAAGGCATATATTATCACCCCCCCCCACATTGTTTAGACCTATCCTGTCCCCACATATTGTAGCCTTCCAAAGCTACCTCTTGGTCCATTATTTTCTGATCATGGCATGATTCTGTGATAAAAATAATGGGCAGGATTCATAAAACGGATGCACCCAGCGCATCCAAGATGCACCGGTACATCCCCGACATGTGCCAAAAGGTAATTCTGGAAGGGGCTCGGTGCACTGACGCAACCCCAATGTGCCAATGCATCACACATGTGCCGCACAATGCCAGCAATGATATGTGGTGCATCTGGAGGGGTTGTGGAGGGGGTGTGCCCATGCATACCAGGCACAGCCCCATTCACAGCCCATATCAGTGGTGCATCCCCAGGGCATGTCTGGGGATGTGCCGCTGAAAGATAAGTCCAGTAATACTAGACTTATGTGGGTGGCCACCCACAGGCAGGCTGCCATACTGCAGCCAGCAGCATGGCAGCCTGCACATCCTGGCAGTCCAGTGTGTCCCTTCCCCTTGTCTGCAGTCTTATACCAAATGTACAGTGCTCCACACATCCATGGTCTAGTGTCCCACTCCATGCTTGTCTCCCCATTAGTATGGTCACCAAGACAAACACCTGGTAGTGATGTGGACCCCCCTCCCTGCCTCGACCTGAGTGCAGCAGCCGTAGAACAACCATCCTCTCCCTAGTGATCCAATGGACACCCCACCCACCCAGGCACCCCCTCCACATCTTGCTCCCCCGTCCCAGCTAATGCCTTATGTCGGTGGGCAGCACATCCCACCCGCAAGCCACAATGGCCACTCAACAACTGTGCAGCCACTGAATGACAGTGTATATTATGCCTGTAAGCCCATTGGTAGCTCCTGTTGAGCAATGGGCTTGCAGTGTGCACTGTACGCTTTCATTCACAACTATGTGACAATCACGTTAGTCACAATGTTGTGAATGAAAGTGTACAGTACATACTGTGAGCCATTGGTCAACAGGAGCTACCAATAGGCTTACAGGCATACTATACTACTGTCATTCAGTGGTAACAGTCTGCGGGTGGCTGTGGCAGTTTGCAGGTGGGATGTGCCACCCACCGACATGCAGCATTAGCTGGGACAGTGGGAGCAGGGTGTGGAAGGGGTGTCTGGGTGGGTGTGAGTTCCACTGGACCACCAGGGAGATGGTGGTCATTCTATGGCTGCTGTATTCGGGTTAGGATAAGAAGGGGGCTCCACATTACTACCAGGTGTTTGACTTGGTGTCTGTACTAATGGGGAGATGGGCAAGGGGGGGCACTAGACCACCAGGGATGTGTGGGGCACTGTAGCAGTGGTATGGGACTGCAGGCAAGGGGGGCATGCCACTAGCCAACCAGCGCATCAGTGTATGGTGGAGGAGGCACACAGCCCTTGCAGGGAGCCCAGCATATTTGTCAGGTTCATCCCTGAAAGCGCAATGCAAATGGGGCCATAAAGACATGCAATTGACTCCATTATGCCTTGCATGTCTAATGACCCCATTTGCATGTTGTCTGCTGTGAACAGCAGTTTTGGGTGCAGCGCATCGTGAGATGTGCAGCCCCATTGGTTTCCCAGCCCAATGTGGGGGAGCCTGGGCTGGGAGCAACTGTGGTATTCACAGTGAGGATGCGCTGGGGGCATTCCCCTGTGCATCCTCTGTGAATACCACAGTATGGACTCAGCACATCTCCACTACGCCGGGGCAGTGAAGATGTGCCAAGTGCATCTCCTTTATGAATCCTGCCCAATGTCTGGTTTCTAATCTATGACCTAGTCCTGAAAATGTATACATTTCTTTGTTAAACTGCATGTAATAATGTGGACCATACGTAGTCCTTGTTCCCCCGGTAGTTTTGAAGTATAGCCCCTTTTTATAATAGGTCCAAGATTTGGGTGTATGCCTCCACAGGCAACCAAGTTAAGTGTTAGCATGTTAAGCATTTTAAACAACTGCCTAACAAAATACATATGTTGTCTTTTTATCCTAACAAGGGAATTTATATGGGTATTTCCACCAGTAAAATCTATGCGCTTACCAAAAGATGCCCACTTAATTGTGTTTCTAGCATAACACTCATTTTCTGTGGAGACAAACCCCAATTCAAGTCAGGCAAAAAACTATGCCCATAATTCAGAGTATTCATTCCATGTGGTTCTGAGTATAACAACTTTAGACTAAGCTTGGGATCTTCTGTTTGTTACCTAGTCTGTGCTTCAGGGTAAGCCCTCATGCAAATTAACATTAAAAAAGATACAACATTGTATTTGACTATTACAATAAGCAATTAATTAAGCAACTATCCAAGTAAAAGTAAGTCAAAATGAATTGTTATAATGAAAAAAAAAAGGTACTCCTGGAAGTACTCCCACTCCAGATTTTGTGTATCAGAGCAGTTTAAAATATAAGATAACCATATGCTGTGGAAGGAAGAAGACCATGTGCAATTATCAGTACAATAACAAATCTATAGAGAATGCAACTGCTTACCTCGCTCAAAAACTGGCCGCTGCAAGACCAGTCTTTTCCCAGCCCACAGTATCCACTAAAATGATTCAAGGAAATAGTTTTGCTGAGTGGCGCAGCCACTCAGTCTCACGCCCAAGGGATCATGCTCTTCAGGCCGACATGGGATTTTAAAGAGGTCAGCCCCGCCTCTTCTGTGCCCCAACTGGTTGGAGTTACTCGCCACTGAGCTCCCTCTCTCAGTTACCCCAGCCAATCGGGGAATTGGGACAAAGTTCTTAGAAAAGTCTCTGAAAATGCTGCTGCTGGCCTGGTGGTACAGAGGGCTGAGGTGCTGGCTCCTTAACTCGTACCATGCAGGCGACTCGGGTTCGGGAACAAACTCGGGACGCCGGGGGCTGGCAGGTGAAGAAGAGGATTGAGCATCCATAGGACTGCTCTCCTCTCCTGGTGTGGGTAGCAAAGGCAGTGTCACTCTGCAGCGGCCTCTGGTGGAGGCCAGGAGCACTGCAGAGGTGGCGCAAGGGGGAACAACACAGAAAACCGAAAATCCATTCCACGATCGACCGGATAATGGCTGCCAATCCACCGATGCTACCTATACCCTGAAGGAACCATGTCTACTTTAGCAGCATCCTGGGGCCAAGTAGCTGCACTGGTCTCCCCTGCTGGTGCCTTCTCCCTCAGAGGAGGGGGACCCAACTGGCAAAGGGTTCCCCTGGGGGTAGCTGCTATGTGAGGTTGGAGGCTCAGGAAGGGAGGAAGGGACAGGTGGATTGGAAGGGACCTTGGTAGCCTGAAGGAGTGGTGGATTGTGGAGCATGGGGGGAGAAGAAAAAAAAATGCTGCTAAAATACTGATGGCAGTTCATGACAGCAAGCAAGAAGTTCTTCTCTCTGATGTGCAGTGAGGATGGTGGATACTGCAGACGCTGTTTTGCTCCTTTAGGCCAACACAGGATTTTAAACAGGTCAGCCCCATCTCTGCTGTACCCTATTTGGTTGGAGTGACTGGCCGCTGAACCTCCTCTCTGTTACCACAGACAATCAGTGAATCAGGTCAAAGTTCTAGGAAAAGTCACTGAAACTGCTGCTTAAATACTGATGGCAGTTTGTGGCAGCAGGCAAAAAGTTCTTCTCTATGATGTGCAGTGAATATGGTGGATACTGCAGATATTGTTCTCCTCCTCTGGGTGACACAGGATGATAAACAGGTCAGCCCCACCTCTTCTGTACCCCAATTGGTTGGAGTGACTCGCTGCCAAGCCCCCACTCTCAGTTACACCAGACAATCACAGAATCAGGTCAAAGCTCTAGGAAAAGTCATTGAAACTGCTGCTAAAATACAGATGACAGTGTGTGGCAGCAGGCAAGTAATTCTTCTCTCCAATGTGCAGCAAGGATGGTGGATACTGCAGATGCTATTGTTCCCCAGGGGTATCATGGGTTATTGTTCAAGGGAGCTCATGACATTCCTATGTCCAGACATTTGGGCATTGCTCACACTACACAGCACTTAGCTCACAATTTCTATTGGCCCAATATTACCAAGCAGGTGAAGGAATACTGCAAATCCTGTCACCGGTGTCAGGAAATAGAGAAGGCCAGAAGCAAAGCCAAGGCTGCCCTGATTCCCTTACCACTTGTGGAGGAGCCATTCCAGAAGGTTGGACTGGATAGTGTGGGTCCTTTGAATACCTAAAGTTCCTTGGGGAAGAGGTATACATTGACAGTTGTTGATTATGCTACCTGCTACCCCAAAGCAATCACGATGTCCTCCAATAGGGCGGACAAAGTGGCAGATGCTTTGCTGTGGATTTTCTCCCAAGTTGGGGTTCCACAGGAGGTTATCTCTAATCAAGGGGGTAACTTCATTATTAAAGAAAAATGTGCTTCTTAGACTAAGAAATACAGAACTGTATAGAACTGAAAAAAAAGACCCAGGGCCTAATTTCCAATGAGCTGAGAAAACTGCAAGCCCCGGCATGCCGAGAACATGGCGAGTGGGGCTTGAGGCATTCTCCTTGTGGGTGATCAGGATCTTCTATTCCATGCACCGACTGCCGCAAGTTAGAGAAACTTTTTCTAATCTAACTTGCAGCAAGCCTGGGTACCTGTTTTATGAGACTTGTGCCAAATATTTGGTGCAAGCTTCTCTAAACTGGGTAAAATGTTGCAAATGCACCCAATGTGCCAGAATTGGTTGCAGTTGTGGCAAAGAAATTTGGCACCAAAAAAGAGTTTGAAACAGGGCTTGATGCACTCCCTGTGTCACCCTTTGAAAATCAGGCCCCAAGGGTCCATCCAGTCTGCCCCTATAGAGATACCTACCTTACTTGTGACCTAATGTCCCAAAGAGGTATGTACCCTTCTCCTCCTTAATCCCCAATCTCCCCAATTTCTTCAAGTGAAACTACCAGTCCCTTAACCCTGTTCCAGCCATGTCTGAACCCATTATATTCCTTGCTTTCACCACTTTTGCCAGCAATCTGTTCCACCACTCAGCCACCCTCTCATTGAAGTAGAACCTTCTCGCATCCCTCCTGAATTTTCCCCTACCGGCCTCTATTCATGTCCCTTCATGATATAGGACTCTGCTATAGGACACAGGTTCTCACTATGTATCCCCACCATAGGAACTTGTCTCTATCATGTTGCCCCTCTCCCTTTTGACTTTCAGTGAGTACAGGCTTACAGCCTCCAGCCATTCCTCATGGAATCTGCCCTTCTGGCCCTGGATCATCTTAGAGACCCTCTGTTGCACTTTAAATGTCCCTGTTGCTTTCCCTCCCCGATGTCATAATCCTCTGCTTATGATATCAGATTAATCTCCATAACAACAGACTGTGATGTCATAAGAAGAGGAGTGTGACCTCACAGCAGTACTAAGCAACGTGAACAGATGAGATTGACTTATTAAAAATGTCTCCAGCATTTAAAAAAAAACAGATCATGAAATCCAAATTCGGGGGAAGTTGCTGTAACTGATCTCTTCTGTTTCTAAGGGTGACATTTTTGCAGTAACCTGGAAAAATCTCTTTAATGATACTGCCCTCACACATTTAGCATCCTCTACCTTCTCAGACACCAGCCTGGCGCTCATAAAATTGAAAGTAGATATTTAGTTAACCACAGCAGTTGTAGTGCATAGAATTTTGTTTGCATCGATGAAAGTCATGGATTTTCCATTTTTCTCCCCAAAAAAGTTTCAGCTAACAGATTGTGTGGAAAGCAACATTTTTACTGCATGTTATTTTTCACCCTTTATAGGAAAGATTTTCCACAAGTTGATTTAGCTGATGCAGCTGGCCTATCTGATATCTCGGTTAGATGGTTCCTCTCCTACCTGTCCAAACAGCCACAGGTGGTCCTAATAGGTGACTCTGTATTCCCCCTCTCCTGATTGGGTCAAGTGTCTCCAACCTATCCTGTTCTGAAGCTTCCTCAGTGACCTTCATAGCTCCCCTCAGTCTGTGTCTACTAAAAGATCTATACATACATGGATACCACTGAGCTTTCTACAGTGTCTCTGGCTTCTTGGTCTCAGAAACGGTGGTACAGTGATATTTTTATAACATCCAGTGCAGGTTCCACTCTAACCAATGCTATCTAATTGCTAAACAAAATGGTCTCCATGACCTTTGGTAGTGAGCATAAGGTCTGTTATAAAACAGGAGGTAAGAAATTTTCTGTATCCTGTCTGGCTGAGATGATGCTGAAACCAAGTGGTTCAGCAAAAGAAGCCAATGGCTCACACTTCCGACAACCAGGCTGCAGTGCACTCAGGTATTAATGCCTGTCAATTTTTTTTTTTTCTGGCTACCACATTGGTATAGTATATACAGCCACTCCATTGTCCCATAACTTATCAAAAATCATTATTTTCTCCCAATCTCCTCTGGAAAACCCACTCCACATATACAACATGCTCCCGTCTATCTTTTTAGCCATATAATTCACAGTACTTTCAGGTTGGTTTTTTTTTTATTCTTTTATTTTTCTTTTATCCAGGCTAAAATTTCCTCCATGGTGAATTCTCACAATTGCTTTGGTCAGGTGTGGGAGTCAGTTGAAACTCTGATTGTTTGAAATGAGTTATACCCGATTGACTTCAGGGAGATCCACCAAGCGCTCTAGGATCTGCGTCTGAGCCACTGTTTGCTGAATTCAATCCCTGCTTCTCTAATGAAGAATGGAGTTATGATAATTGGTCCAGCACTATCATCAATGCCTTTCTGCAGGAGGGTGTGTTGCTTTGAAAGAGGCAGTGGTGCAACCACTCCTTAAGAAGGGTACCTTAAATCCTGACGATTTCATGAGATTTAGACCTACCTCTAACTTGCCCTTTTGGGCAAAGTTATTGAGCAAGTGGTTGCAGAGTAACTTAGGAAGCACCTGTAGGAGTTTTCCATCTATGAGCCATTCAAATCTGTTTTTTCTTCTCAACATAATACTGAGACGGCCCTGGTAAGAGTTTTAAATGATCTGCTCCTTGTGAGGGACCGTGGATAGCTTTTTTCTGGTTCTTTTGGATTTGTCATCTGCATTTGACACTGTTTAAACATAAGGAGTTAGTGGAGCATATGAAGAGGATTGTTGGGGTGGTAGGAATACATTTGGAGTGGTTCCAAACCTTGCTTTGCAATCCCCATCAGTCTGTGTCATTAGGGAAATTCAGGTCTAATCCCTTTGTTATTGACTGTGGCTTCCCTCAGGGTTCCACACTGTCTCTCCTTTTGTTTGTAGTGTTGTAGTGTTCATGCTTCTGCTTGGAGATGTAATCTGAATATATACTCAGTTTTCATTCCTATGTGGTGATACCCAGCAGCATCTTTCATTTAAATTTGGACAGAGCTCCACAGTAATAGTACTTGAGAATGCTCTATCAGAGATCATGGGTGAATGGCTCTTAGCGGGCTGAGGCTTAATCCTGGCACAACTGAGTTGTTACTGGTGGGCTCACATTGACTTAGCTCATACATTTTGGAGAGCCTCAATCTTCTTGTTTTTGGGGATGTCAAACACCATGTTAGGCAGGTGGTTCATAGTCTAGGGGTTACACTTGATCAATAGTTGTCACTTGCATTTGTATCACAGGTGTCTACAGTAGTCAGGAGTGTCTTCTATCATTTAAAGAACATAATGAAATTGCACCCCTACCTTGACCTGGACAATCTGTTAACACTAGTGCATGCTTTTGGCATTTCTCTTCTTGACTACTGCAATGAACTCTACCAGGGCCTTTCAGCTGGTCTAATCCACCATCTACAGCTGGTACAGAATGCTGCAGCTAGGTTAGTCACCTCTGTAAGAAAGAGTGATTGCATCACTCCAGTGCTGTTCTGTCTCTGCATTGGCTTCCTATGAGATGGCCGAATGACTTTGCGATCTTATTTTTTACTTTTGAGGCCTTCAGTAGACTGGGACCCCCAGTACCTTGGTTAGCTTCTTATGACCTCCCCAGATGTCCATGAATTACATTCAGATGGCTTTCGCCAGTTGATTGTTCCTAAACTGAAATTAAAATTGGTGGGGAACAGGGCCTTTTCTGTTGCTGCCCTGTTGCTTTAGAATGGCCTCCCCATGGACATTAGTTTTGCTCCATCTGTCTCCACCTTTAAAAGTAGATTAAAAACATGACTATTTAGACAAGCATTTGCAGGAGACTGAATCAACCCCATGATCTGCCTACTTTGTGTCAATCAATGTACTGAACATGAATAATTTATGTAGCCCAGGTGCATTGTGCCAGTGGGCTACTACCCCTGACTGTTGGCCCTCTAACAGGTTAAGGGGCCTGAGTCCTGTTACGGTGGTGTTTGGGGGTTCTATCCCAAAGATAATAGAAATAGCACTGGCACAGCCCCCTGGAATGCTGCACCTACCCATCTCCCCTACCAACCACCCCACACACTGGATGTCCAACAGTTCAATAACACCAATAACCATGTACAGTAAGGATTTGACAGACTCTGAGAATTCCTGCGCACACAATTTCAAACAGTAAACCACAGCTTTATTGGGGTTAAGGACTATGGAAGGGATACCGGGACAAAGGATGGCTGTGGAAAGAAAGATGGTTACAAAGAACAAATAATAAACATTTGAGCCTGTAGGTGAGATCCATCCCCTGGAGGCCCACCCTCACTAGTACCAGTGTCTACCCTGATAGTCCTTAGGACTACCCACGAAGTGCAGACCTGTTCATTGCTGCAGGTTGGCTGGCTATTGGGACCCTGATAAAGGAGAAAATTATTTAGAGGAAACAATTGAATCCCTTTTACACTCCCTTTCTTGGTTTCCAGGAACCAGCTCCCGGGTACTTTTGGTTTTGCAGAACTCAAACACTTCTGGAATGAATGCCTTTATCTGTCATGGATCACGGAGCTCCATGGAGCAATGAGCAGATGGTACCTTGCTCAAGGATCTTGCAGCTTGTCCCCTTCATTGGAAGTCTGGCTGCTTGTCACCTTCAGCCACTTCTGGTCCATTGCAGAGCTCAGTGGCAGGACCACACCAGCCAAGAAGGCCTAGACCTGAAAGTGGCGCCATCACCCAGCTTCTCACAATGGATCACAGGTGTCCTAGCACCGCAGCAAGCGTCAGTGAACTCCTGAAACAGTGCACCCCACTTGGAAGGGGTTAGCTGATTCTCTACCTGGTTCTGGGTGAGAAGGCTCAAATGGTGGGGGTCCTCCTACAGTCCCTACACTGAGTTCAAAAACTGTGGAAATTACAGGCAGTAGCACAAGCAAAGTCCAGTGCCAGTTAGCTGTGGGTGCTAGACCAAGACCAGATGAAGCACAGATGCAAACCACAGGGGGCTCCAAATAAAATAGACACCAGTCTACACTTTCCAGTTAGAAACTATCCACAGTCCTTTCTTCAACTGCAGCTGGCACACAGCTGTCAACCACTTCATCCAGTTCACTGAGGAAAAGTATAACACCCAGCTAGCACCTCGAAGTCCAGAGATGTTTTGCCTCTTCAAAATCACAATCGTAGTCTCACACAGGTAAAACAAATCCTCAGCAGCTACTGTGGCATTCAAATAATCAGCACAGTCCTCTCAGCCTGATTCAGTCCACCAGTTTAGGGTTTCTGCAGCACTTAACTTCTCCAGTATACTTAAAAACTCTCAGTACCTGGAGAATCGAGGTATCAGTTCAGTCTCTTGCTCTCTTTCCCCGTTGATCCTTTCCTGAACACAGCAATCTCTACTAGAGACCTGGGAAATGTCTCCCTAGTCCAGATCCACTCTCACAGGAGCCCTCTGATTCTTACAGAGCCCAGGAATAGACTGAAAAACAACCAGAAAGTCCAAGGGGTTTCACCCAAGAATCCAAGGTTCTGAGTGGCTGATTGAGCCTATCAATTGTCCAGAACCATAGTGACCAATATTTTCTGATGGCTTATTGGGGTGTGATTTAGGCACCTGAATTAGTCCCCTCTTTTTCCCATAAGTCCCTTTTTCACAGTTTGAGGTGCATAATTAGATGATTGGCTGCTGTTTGGGGGTAATAGAGTCATCAACATGTCCGCCCCCATTCAGGTCTATGTAGTTCAACACAGTTCCTCACCTTCTGAGGTCTGGTGCAACCAAAGCAACTCCCTTTACTTCATAATAGTCCCCTTGTACTGTGGCCCCAACTGCACCTGTTAAACAAGCTCATTCTTGGTTCCAGGCTCACTGTGCCCCTGCTATCACTGCCATTGAAACATATGTCCCCCAGGCGGCACACAGCCCACATTAATATGCATGAGGGCTCATGAATTATTCATGAGCCATCACTTTATGCCCAAGTGTAACCTTTATTTCCTAAACATTAAAGAGGTTTCTCTCTGGCCTCATTTCGGTCTTCAGTCCCCATTTGACAAAGGAGGGGCACCGAGACTGAAAGACACTCCCCAGTCCAACCGCAAAGCTGGCAGTTGGCACTGCAATGCACTTTTCGTGCATATGCGATCACCATGCACTCCGAGGAGCAGATAATGGTAGCAGATTGTGGATCAGTCCCAAAGCCCAAGGAGGTTGGATCCAAGGGCAGCATGGCCCAGGGGAACACAGGAGGCTTTGGGAAAATGGGGGAGAATGAGGGAACAAGGGGGCAATCAAGTTAAGCCCCCAGAGGGGGGTTACACTCTCCCCCCTTGAATGCTTGGCTTCCATGTCAAGCTTAAGGGTAAGGTATCAACGTTTAACAATAACACATAACAGCATTACTAACTATACACCTAAATCCTATCTATTATGTGGTGACCAGTTTTCAGACCAGGAAAGCATGCAAATGAAAACATTATATACATATCAGCAAACACCTTTCATATAATGAACCCTTAGCTCCAATAGGTTCAACCCATTAGCCATAGGATATTGAAACCCCACAGAGTACACTCTTCTCAGCCCTAGGTGCCCTTTTAACCTCACTCTTCTTCCCCTGGTCATTTTCTCTCGGATCTATGGGGAGTAGCATCAGCAGGGCACATAACCACTTTCTGTAGGGACCTAATAGCAATGTACACTCCCTTGTGTACTACAAACAGAGGTAAGTCTGTAGGAACTCCAGGGGCATCATAAGTCAGTTTAAGGACTGGCTGTATTGTCTTCCTTAACCTTCAGGGGGTCTCCTGAACTCTGGGACCACTAACCACCTCTTGATCTGAGATAGATTCCTCATCATTATCACATTCCCCCTGATCATTCTCTTCCTCAGTTATTGGGGTAAAGGATTCCAGCATCTCTCCAGCATCACCTGTTGCTCCAGGGAGACTAACCTGGGACCTTTCAGAGGATACATTTGTACCAGAGTTCAGTTTCGATGTGGGCCCTCCAAAAGAAACTTCCCCCCTTCTCTTTCCTGATCCTCAGGGTTATCCTGCGGCCATTCCGAGGATCCAAGCAGACTAGTATAGAAGTCCGCAATGGATCTTCAAAAGGGAATATCTGCAGAGGAGCTTCTCCAGTACCACTCACAGGGCTCAGCCGGACCTGTATGCAAGTACGGAGTGGTCCTTCTAAGAGGCCTAGCAGGAACAGCCTCCCCATCTCCACCCTGTTTCCTATATACAGCTGTGTGCACCAAATTCAAGGGTGAGCCCTGAAACAATCTGGCTAGCTCTGAAGTAGGGGAAAAACTCTGTGGGTACTATCATCTTCTCCCTAAGCCTCATCATCTGTACTCTCTTCACCTGAGGCTCCCCCATGCTGAGTAGGCCCAGCCCCCACGTCATTACTATCTCCATGCCTCTGTCTCCTGTGTGCAGCAGCTTGAGTGGTAGGGGGGTGAAGAGGGATCTTCCTCATGAACCTCTTCATCCATAATTCTGGTGCTGGTGGGCTGCAGATGATTTTAGTGAATGACTTTATGGCCTCGGGTTTCTCTTCAGGCCGAATCTTGTATCCCGGGTGGCCTTTCAACTTCTCTGACACAATGTACAGTGTGCTTCCCCACCGATCTGCAATCTTGTGGTTCCTGGTATGCCCAGACGACACAGCAGCACTCAATCCTCTGCCACATCCTGGACTTGCACCTTTTTATATCTTTCTTTGTTAGCCTTCTTTCTCTTAGTGGCCATCTCTGTAATGAGGTAATAGGCGTCATTGAGTTGCTGCTTCAGCTTCTTCACATATTACACATAGTCACCTGCTCCATGGCCATCAGTGAATATCCCGAAACACAGATCCACTGGCAGACAGGCTTCCCTCCCGAACATAAGTTGGTAGGGAGAGGACCCTGTAGCTCTGTTGCAGGTGCAGTTGTAAGCATGGACCAGGGTGCTCACCCACTGACTCCAGGTACGTTTATCATGGGCTCCAAGGTGCCCAACATATGTAATAAAGTCCAGTTAAATCGTTCAGGTTGAGGGTCACCTTGGGGATAGTACTGGGTGGTCTGTGATTTTCTGATGCCCCACAGTGACAGAAGTTCTTTAATGATGCGGCTGTCAAAGTCATGACCCTGGTCTGAGTGAATCCATTGGGGGGGCCCCATAATGCTCAAAAAATGTTTCTTTTCCACCCAGATCTTAGCCACTGTGGAAGCCTTTTGATCTTTCGTGGGGTAAGCTTGGGCATATCTGTTAAAGTGATCAGTGACTTCTAGGATGTTTGAAATGTTATGTGAGTCAGGTTCTAGCATGAGGAAGTCTATACACATTAGCTCCATGGGACCACTCATCCAGATGTTTACCAATGGGGTTGCTTTTTGGGCGAGTGCTTTCCATTGTATGCTTCTCCTGCATCTCTTACAATAGGCCTCTACATCTACTCCCATTTTCGGCCAGTAAAGTCTGCTTTTTACTAGATCAAGGGTGCGCTCTACACCCAGGTGGCCCATATCGTCATGCAAGGCCCTTATCATCATCTTGATATGCTTCTGTGGGAACACCAGTTGTTCCTGGGATGCCCCCTTCTGGTCGTGCATCTCCCTGTAAAGCAACCCTTTCCTTAACCACAGCTTGGGCCATTCCCTTAACAAGAACCTGGCAGGGGGATAAATAATGTCTACTTGAGTCTGATCCCCATCGTGTAGAAGCACTCAAATTATTTCCCCAATGACAGAGTTGGCTCTCTGGTCCTTCTTTAAATCCTGGATGATTAGTTGAGGAAGGGATTTCACGTCTAAGGCAGCCAGCCAGCAGCAGGCAACTGGGAAGCAGCTTCCTGATGCCTCCAAGCATGCCACTAAATGAGAGGCATCCTCTTCAGAGAGAGTCTCTTCACCATTGTTCTTTTTATACAGGGTCTTCACTTCTTGTTCTGATATATTTTCCCAGGCACAGTGTTCAACAGAGTAAGCAGGAGGGCACCTGGATAGGGCATCTGCATCCACGTAGTTCAAGCCAGGCTGGTACTCCATGCAAAAATCATAAGTGGACAAAGCTGATAGCCACCTGTGGCCTGCTGCATTCAGTTTGGCAGTGGTCTGCACATAAATCAGTGGATTATTATCCATCTTCACTGTAATCTTAGCCTCATACAGGTAGTCATGGAACTGGTCCACAATAGCCCACTTCAATGCAAAAAATTCTAGCTTTCAGACAGGCTGCCTGCATTCCGATGGGTTCAAACTTCTGCTGGCGAAGGCCACGGGGCACAGGCCCTCTGAATACTCTTGATATAGGACTGCACCCTGACTACTGAAGCTGGTGTTGGTGTGGCGTACATAAGGTTTCTGTGGGTCCGCACAAGCCAGCATGTGTCAGGCAGTAGATGATGTCTTCAAAGGTCTGATCAAGCTCTTCATCCCACTGGGAGCCAAAGGGTACAGATGACCGAAAATAGTTGGCCTGATTAGGTCTCATCCCGGGTGAGGTAGCTTTTTTGCTTTTATTGGTTGACAGATACCCTTGCAGCAGGTTCAGTAGGGCCAGACCACCCTGGTGTAGTCCTTTACAAATCTCCAGTAATACCCACAGAAATCAAGCAGTCACTGGAGCTCTTTTAAGGTCCGGGGCTTAGGCCAAGTGGTGAAGGCTTCAATCTTGCTAGGATCAATCTGGATGCCCTTTGCAGAAACTATGTGCTCAACATATTTAACCAAAGCCTGGAAGAACTGACACTCATCGATCAACAGTTTCAATTCAAATTCTTCAAGACAATCCAACACTTTGAGCAGCCGAGCTTTGTGTTCCAACACGGTCTTCCCAAACACAATAATGTCATCCAAATAAACCAGACACTTGAGTAGATTTATATTGCCCACGGCTTTCTCCATCAGGCACCGAAAGGTGGTGGGGGTGCCCGAGATTCCCTGAGGCATCTGGAGAAATTCATAGAATCCTAATGGTCATATGAAAGCCATCTTCTCTCAGTCCCGGAGGCCATCAGAATCTCGTAATAGCTGCTCCACAGATCCAGGACTGAGAATCACTGGCTGCCATTCAGACAATCCAGGGTATCTTGTATTCAGGGCATAGTATACTGGTCAGGCACTGTCCATTTGATCAATATGCGGTAGTCCATACACATCCTTATTGCCCCACTCTTCTTCTTCACCACGACGATTGGGGATGGATAGAAGCTCCTTGACTCTTGAGCAATTCCCACTGTCAGCATTTCCTGATGGTGCTGATGGATGTCATCAATGTCTACTGGAGCCAATCACCTAGATCTCGTTTGAAAGGCACTCATCATTGAGACGTATGTGGTGTTGCTTTCCACTAACACACGCTACATCCCATTCATGTAGGGAAAATACCTTTGTTTGAGCAGCCAGTTTCTCCTGTATCCTCTCTTTCCATTCCTCCAGGATTGGAGAACCACGTAAGTCAAACAGTCCTGGTTAAAGTCTCTTGGGGTGACACCCCTTTTGGTAGCGGGTTGCACTGCTGTGTCTGCACAATAAACTCCTGCTGAAGTCTGTCCCTTCCTCACCACCACTTCCCAGTCAGTGATATTCTTTACTTGTACCATAACCCTCCTAACATAAGCATGTGCTCTGTCAGGCAAAACACTGGGTTTTACCAACAGTCCCATGGGTAATCCATGCTACACCGGAGCATCTAACCAGCAACTGATTTGTTGTATACTTTTTTCGCCTCACTACCCCGGCAATGTTACATTCCATGTTAGGCAGTAGCACAATCTCCTCCCCATCTTGCCTCCACACTATGCCAACAGAGTAATCAGGCTCCTCATCAGGGGTTGTCTTCTTTTCCTGTAGGCTTCTTTAATCAAGGGGTGAATAGAGAGCTCACTGCCTTTTCTCTTGGCCTCTCAGGCTTGGCACAACTGGGCTAATCATCTGAACATATGGGCATTCGTTCCCACTAGCACAGGCACTCCATCATGTATGCCAGATTCAGGGCAAATCAGAGCCAGGGCCTCCACTGGATCTCTTATGCTGGCTACTTTTGTTGGAAATGCCAGCCACACCTTCACATATACTAGATAGGGGTATGATTTCTCACTGAGTCTCCACACATGTAAACCCTCAAACGGTTGAAGTTCAACATTGGGCAGGTGCTGGTCGTACCATGACTTGAAAATGATGGTGACTTGTGAACCACTTTCCAGGATGGCTCAGGTGGAGATCCCATCGATGGTGACTGTGTTTTTTTGTTGATGGACCAACAAGCTGGTTCATTCAATGGGAACGGGTGTGGTGGTTTTAGTAATAGAGGCTCTTCCACAAGCCATGAAACTGGACCTGCCAGGCGCCTCAGTGTGCTCCTTTACTGGGCCCCTCCATAGTTTCCCTGGTCCTGACTGGGATTTCTATGTGGCCTATCTCTGCCGGTGCCATGGTTTATTGGCACCCTACACCTCTTTTGGTTATGGCTCTCACCGCCACACCTATAGCATATAAAGAATTCCCTCTGAGGCGTCTTATTTGATGCTGTGGGGTAGGTTCCTGGGACCGACACAGGGGCACTTGTCACTATTGGACTCCATTCAATGGCCTCATCATTTCCCTGAGCTTGACTAGGCCTTTCTATCCTCTCTAACTCGGCTACCCTGCAAGCTAATTCATCCATCTGGGCCTTTACCCCAACCTCGGGAGAGGGTGTCTGCATGGTAAGCCCAGGGCCAAACATGGCAGAAGCTACACTGGGGACCACTCCACTCACCCCTTGGGGTTCAACTATCCCCAGATTCACTACCATGCTAGCCGAGGTGACTACATCCTTGCATTCTGTTATCAAAGTCCTCAACTTGTGCATTTCTCCAGAGGGCGTCTATTTCCCTACCTTGGTAGCGACCATTAATGCCCTCTTCCCTCTCCATTGTTCTTGCTCTTCCTCCACTTCCCTAATCTCCCACACCAGGACCCAGTACTGAAGGGGGTTACTCTTCCTATCAGCTAAGTTCAGCTCTAATACCAGCAGGGTAGAATGGCTAGCAGCCTTTATCACATGTTCTAACCTCACCCAGTTCAGATCCTGTACTGCCACTCCCCCTTTTCTAAATACCTTCTGTAATGCCCCCTCTACTCAGGTTAAGAAGGTGGACAGGGGCTCCCCCACTGATTGGAGGGTGGTCTTAAATTTCCACATAAGGTAATTGTGATATAGATAGCCAGTTCTGAGTGCTGTATTGTATTTTTTTAATATAAAATGTATTAATGTCTCTGCTGAAAATTCAAATGCTCTAGGAATAACCTCTCTAATCCCCCCCCCCCCCCAGATTTTAGCTGACAGATGCTGGCCAAGACAACTGCTAACAGCATTGTATCACACACACTCAGTCTTTTTAGAGACAATGTGTTACTGGAAGACTTTTATTAAGTATCCTGTTTCTCTGAGCTAATTACAGAGTTGTTAAGTTAACTTTGTTACGAGAGAAATCATAAACTAGGTTTATGATGTAACCCCCCTGCAAATGGGGGTTCCCAAAAGACTTCCAGGAGCTTGCTTGAATGCTCCAAGCCTGAATGGTGTTTGGCATTTAAGCCATTTATCAGTGAGTGTTTTTAGAGCCTCTGGTACTGTCTCTTTAAGAGCTGTCTGCTTGCAGACATAATTAGTTTGTATGGGGGGACTGTGTGCTTCTCTGAGTACCACTCGAGCTGCTGCCAATTCACTTCATTTTGCAGTCACTAGGGTGCAAAGGAACCTATCTGAAAGATGTAACTGTTTGCCAGAAATCATTTACAGTAATAATGAAATTACAGTTTGTCTAACCTGCTTTCTTTGCAGTCAGAACTGTGTCTGTCTAGTTCCCATTCTGGTTTTGAACTGCTGAACTGGACCAATCAGTGTGGAATAGCTAGCTCTAAAATGGTGCCTTGGACGAATCAGAACTTGGACTCATAATCTGAGCCAGCCACAAGAGGATTGTATGGGCAGTGACTCTGGGAGATGTAGTTTAGACTTCAGTGCCTTTTGGACCAACAGCAGCAGTCTATTGTGGTGACAGCCAATCCAGTCAAGAACTGGGAGGAACTCAAAGGAAGTGCCAGTTTTGTCGGTTGGAGTTTCAGTTGAGCTTTGGCAGTGAAGAAGGAAGGCCCTGTGCTTTTCAGTGTGCAGTTTTAGTCAAAAAGCGATGTGTAAGGCCCAGAGTTCGGTCTGCAGCTTGTTAGGACTGAATCCGTCCTGTGAAAAGAATCAAAGGATCTCTGAAGAGTAGAAACCAGGCTCACCCTGTAGAAGACTGGAAGAATTGCTGAAAATTGCACTCGGTCTGTCAGGAACTGAATCTGCTGTATGTTCTCCGGTATTGTGCAGTAATTGCGATCGGGATACAGATGCAGCCTGCCTGGTATAGTGCTTTCTTTTATATGGATGTGTGAAGAGGTTTGTGTACCTCAAGTGAGCCCTGCTGACATTGAAGGACCCTATCTTATTTGGAGGTCGTGAGTACTAATTCAGGGTCGCTCCTTGTTGAATTGCCACATTAAATCCAAATGGAATTACTGTACTGCTGACTGTTTAATTCTCCTTTCTCTGTGTGAAAGGCCCTACCAGCTGCCACGGTTTGGACTAGCCACTAGGGCTTGGGTACCCAGGGACAGTAACTGATAGGGATAGGCCTGTGCACAGAGCCATAAATAATTATTAGAGTGATAAGCTAATTAACCTGATTTCCCCTGTCCTTGTTATATCCCCTAAATAAATCAGAGCTGCTTGTTTCAGCAAAGTTATACTGCCTGAGGTATTTGTCTATGTTAAAGTACTGTACTGTGATTGTTGCACTGTATCTCATTTCACAGGAGGTCCCAGTGCGGAACCAGACCTGGGGTAAGTGTATACTGTGAAGGTAATTCTGATATATTGTGTGGGCCACTAGTGGGAAGAAAGGGGGGTTGCAGTGTCCCAGAGGGCTGTGACCAAGTTAGTTTAACTATTGCAAACCCTGACCTCTGGGTGGAGGCGCCCGCCATTGGATCCAGGCCCCTCAAACTGTTAGTGGCAAATCAGGCAGGGGTAGTAGCCCCTGGGATAGCGCCATCTAGGGGTTACATCGACATTAAAATAAGGGAAGTTAGGATGTTACATAGAGGTGTAAGGTGGTAAATGACCCTATGAAGTCTGTGTGAAGAGGGCACAGCATGAGATCAAAAGAGGTGTAATTGAAACTTGAGTTATGCTAAGGTTGCAGAATTAATACATCCTGTGTAGCTGAATAGTATAGATTAATAAAATGACATCCTGTGGTTGTAAAAAAATATATTTTTGTTAGGTATTTGACCAGAGGAGGGGCTGGATGACTTCATCCAAAGGGGTTGGCCAATACTGCTTGAAAAGATTATTCTCTTTCACTATAGACATGCATTTGTATCTGACACTGACTAAGGAAATATCTGAGCACTGAAAACAGGTATTTAGAAAGCTAGACAAAATCTAAATATAGCTTATTTATTTATTTATTTGTTTGTTTGTTTATTTATTTATTTACGAGATTTACCAGGAAGGCATACTGAGCTAATAGCTTGATTGTGGGAATTGCACTGTTTTAAACCTTGTTTTGTTTAAATATATGTATGTCTTGGGTTATAAAAGTTCTGTATTGTATGTTTGACATATTATTATATATTTTAGTAAAAACTCTAATTTTAGAGCAAACCCGGTCTTTCTTTGAATTGCTTTCTTTTGCTTAGAAATATTTATGGTTCAGCAGACATATAGCTTGTATGGTGATACCAAACTGGAAACAGAATCATTTTAAATCTGAGGTCTTTATTAAGTTTTATGGGTTCATCTCTGAATACCTGGTTAGGTGCCCATAGGTAAAGGTATCTGGTCCCCTGAAGATAGATATATCTGAGCCTGTGCATTGGGTATGCTAGCAAGAGGTTACTGTTTGAATCCCTCCAAAACTGAGACCAAAGGTTGATCCAAACTCACAAAAACAGACAAGAGGGTTACCTTGTCTGTTACACTGTTCACAAGACTGCACTCAGAGGTTGGCACTTTGGGAGTAGAGGGCCTGAACTGCTGAGTGAATCTGTGACAGTAGTCACCAGATTCAGGGCTACCAAAAACACCCAGTGGTGGCACTCTCTGAAAAAAATGGTACCCATGCTCTTCTGCACATTTTAGAAATGACCCCTTTCCTTGTTTGTGCTGTAAAAAAAGGACCCCTTTAACACAAAAACAAGGTGTCAGTTATAGCCTCTGCCCCCCCTTTCACTTCAAGTGAGGAACATGATTATGGGTTTGCACCCGTTGTACAGTGGGAGCCAAAAATGCATAATATTGTTAAACAGTAATCAACTGTATTGTATGTAATTTTTTTTAATGTGTGCTTTCTTAATGTTGTCAATACCATTCCTCCCATTTTGTACTCTACCCCTGGATTTCTGTGCTTCAAGTGCATTATTTCACATTTTTGTGTGGAAACCCAGCTGCCATACCCTTGACAACAGTTCAAGTCTTCTCAGGTCTCTGCTCATACTTTCCTATCCTGCTGCAGATCTTGGTATCATCATGCAGAGTCAAACCTTCCCTTCCTGCTCCTTTGCAATTTCACTTATAAAGATATTAAAGAGGACCAGGTCCAGCATCGACCCCTGAGATACCCCCATCATCACACTCCCTTCCTTGGAGTGAACTCTGTTTACTACCAGCCACTATACCCTAACCAATTTCTTACCCAGTTTGCAATATTTTTACCCGGCTTGCTCAATTGTCTCTTATGTAGAATGGCACCCTACACCCTTTTTGGATATGGCCCCCCACCACCACACCTATAGCGTATAAAGGATTCCCTCTGAGGTGGCCTAGTTGACACTGCAGGGCGGGTTCCTGGGACTGCCACAGGGGCATTTGTCACTATTGGACCCCATTCAATGGCCTCATCATTTCCCTGAGCTTGACTAGGCCTTCCCATCCTCTCTAACTCGGCTACCCTGCAAGCTAATTTATCCATCTGGGCCTTTACCCCAACCTCGGGAAAGGGTGCCTGCATGGTAAACCCAGGACCAAACATGGCAGAAGTTAAGATGTCAGGTGTCAGAAGCCTTACTGAAATCCAGATAGGCCACATCCACCACTCCTCCTTGATGTAATTCCTTGGTCACCCCATCAAAGAAATCTATCAGATTTGTCTGAGATGACCTTCTCTCTGAAAACCCATGCTGCCTCTGATCTGATATGGCTCCAGCAGCACAAACTTTAAACCAGTGTAATGTTCTGAGGCAATACCTATCCAGACAGTAATATATACATATTTATTTTTGTATTAATGTAAAAATATTAGAAGAAAGCTGCTAGCTAATATGATGGCGGAAGTTAGTGCTGGATGGGGTCTTTACACTTAATTATTTGCAATGCCAGCTGCTGTCTACGTATATGCATTGCTACTGGTTTAAAAGACTTGCTAATGCCATGTCCCCCACCCCAACATTTTAACCATGGTTGCCATTTGTTTTCAACTGTTACATTACTGTATTTATTGCACTATTACTCTGCACTAAATTTTTTTTGCACAACTGTTAACTCAGTGTACGTTTGTACCTCATTTGTCTACTTTTCCACACCCCTCTTACCCCAAGGCACATCTGGAAAGGAGTTATTACCAGTTCAGCATGTGTTTCCTGATAAAACCTTTGGAATAAATGAAATAACACAACTTATAAGAGCTGATGTCTTCTTTAAAAAAATAAACCAGCAACCTTTATGCCACAGAACTAGTTATTTAAGAATGCCCTACAAATCCTTTTTGGTTGATGCTGCTTATTAATTTCACAGTACATTTATTTAGTAATGAGGGCATTTACATTAAAATATGATCTTTGTTCATGATGAATTCATCTATTCCTGCTGCCTTCTCCCTACCTGAAATCATAGAGCACTTCTTGTTACCTCACAGTAACTCCCATGGCAACAGATTGTGATGTCACAAGAGAGGATTATGATTTGAAGTGGGGAGTAAGCTATAAAGTCAGATAAACTCAAAATTAACTGTACAGGACAACAATCATATATTCTTACATGTTTCTTTAGTAATAAATAATGGGGGGAGGTGGAGAAGAAATATACAAAATATAAATGGAGTGCTGGCAGAAGTGTCCCTAATTATTGTGTTTTTTAAAGTTTTCTTTGAGATGTCAGTAGGTTTTTGGTTTCACACAGCAAGCCTTTTCAGTGTCACAATTAGAAGCAAGTTCAAGTTATAGCACCTTAAATCTCATTAACCTACTCATCATCTCCTGCAAAAAAATGGTGTAGGTGCCGTATTGGTCCTTTATCGAACAGATCCAGAAACAAATGATTTGATACCTTTTATTGGACCAACATGGATGTTATACAAAAGGACAAAGTGCTCTAGCTTTCAGACCAACCAGGTCCTTAAAGTTTCTGAAGAAGGACCTGGTTGGTCTGAAAGCTAGAGCACTTTGTTCTTTTGTGTAACATCCATGTTGGTCCAATAAAAGGTATCAAATCATTTGTTTCTGAATCTCATCATCTCCTGGACTGATAAATACAATTCCAAAGGCAGAAAACAGTATCTCCATTTCAAATCCTAAGAGGTTCCCTGTAATCAATTATTTGCAAAGCAGAGGCATGTGGCGGGGGACATGACAGGGTTTGGTTTGGGTCATTTGATTGATTTACTGTAGTACTTGTCTGATAAGTGGCACTGGCACCCTGCAGTGAACACCAAACACGATGGAGCATAGTAAACAGAACACTTCCTTAAATCACTTGTTTGACTTCTCTCCCTTACTCCAGCCATACCATTAACATAATACATCAAGGGGCCTCTTACAGATAAAGGCGAAAAAGACTACCCTAATTAACAGAAGCACAGACGCAAATATCTGTGTATTCACTTTGAAAAGCAGCCCTATTCCTTGATTTTTCGGATAAGCATGCATACCTCAGTGATCAGAGGAGTGCCATCACCGGGCAACAACATTTTCGAGGGCAGTCAGGTATACCTTGGCTGGGGCATCAGGGTCAGTGACTCTCAAAGAATGAATTACTTCCAGGGCAGGTCCATGGAGGCTGTCTACCAGGTGCTTCCATTTTTCAATTTCAGAACAATGCCCGTCCTTTACCAGCGGGGTGGCACAATCCATCCATGTCTCCAAATTGTCCTTGCTATTAGGGGTGGGCTTAAGCCCTGAAAACATTCTTAGCTTGTGATAAGAATCAAAAGCTACTAGCACAAGTCTGGACTGGTGTTTCTCAACCTTGGGGAGTCTTGGTGGGAGCCTAGACCCTTGCACCCCTTCCCCCGGGGATACTACACTAAAAGAAGTTACAATGGGCAAAGCCTCAAGCATCCTCTCTGCCACTCAAGCCTCAGGTATCCATGCAGCCTGTAACACATTGTTACTCTCTACTAGTACCATTAATGTACCCCTTCCAGTTTCAATCATTCTTCTTCTCACTTTTACTTTACTCAGTTTGGTTATTGTAGTTAGGTTTGTTCTATTTCCCCTTCCTCCTTCTCCTGGGGTACTCCCAGCAACAAAAAGGATTTTGGGGGGGGGGTCCATTCTCATACACCCACTTTATTCCACCAATTTCACTTTGTCATCCTCTGTAGGCTTAAACCTCAGCCTCGGGTCGACATATCTGGGTGCTAGTGACCCCAGGGGGTCTCTCCATTCTGATTCTCCAGAGTGGGTATGGGTAGAGAACAGGATATCCCAGCAGTACCTCCAAAGATGTAGCCCAGTCACCATGTGCCAGTGGGCTTCTACTCCTGCCTGTGGGCCTCTAACAGGTTAAGGGGCCTGGGTCATTTTATGGTGGTGTTAGTGGTTCTATCCCAAAGATAATAGAAATAGTGTGGTGCCTCCACCCTGAGAGAATTAGAAGAGGGTGAGGTGACTGGATGGCACAGCCCCCTGGAATGCTGCACCTACCCATCTCCCCTATCAACCACACCACATATTGGATACCCAACAGTTCAGTAACACCAATAACCATGAACAGTAAGGATTTGACAGACTCAGAGAATTTTTGAACACACAGTTACAAACAGTAAACCACAGCTTTTTTGGGGGTAAGGACTAGGGAAGGGATACTGAGACAAAGGATGGCTGTGGAAAGAAAGATGGTTACTAAGAACAAATAACAAGTGCTGGCCCGGTGGCACTGAGGGTTGAGGCACTGGATGCCACACCTCGCACTATGCCAGTGACCCCAGTTCGAGAGCAAGCTTGGTGTGCTGGGGGATGGCAGAGGTGGGAGAGGATTGAGTGCCTGTTGGGCTGCTCTTTTTCCTGGGGAGGGAGGTTGGGAATCACTCAGTGCATCAGCAGCTCCTGGTGGAGATCAGAAGTACTGTAGCTCACTGAGCAGCACATAGTTGGCGTGCCCAATGCAGGCAGGGGTTGCCGTGTGCTGGGATGTGCACATGCCAGGCAGGGAGGGGAGAAGAGCTTACCAGAACAGGGAAAATACTGGTCTGCAGGGTTGGCGAAGGCACCTACCCCCATGCCCACAGCCAGATCCTTCCTGTCTGGCCTTCCAGGTTCCTCCACCTGGGTCCTCTTTCACATCAGAGCTGACTGTTGTGAGCGCCCAAAGAGGAGGAGTGGCCCCACCTCAGAGGGGTTAAGCTAGGGCTACCAATCGTGGCTAGATGAGGGGGAGAGAGGAGGCACAGGTAGGAGGACTTCAGGCTGGGCAGGAGTAGGCAGGATGGCTGAGAAAGGCTCCACAGACTGTGACCAGAGGGAAAAAGATTCTACAAAAAAAAAAAAACAAATAACAATAACCATTTGGACCCATAGGCCAAGTCCACCCCTGGAAGCCCACCCCACTGGTACCAATGTCTACCCTGATAGTCCTAAGGGGTACTTACAAGGTGCAGGCATGTTCATTGCTGCAGGTTGGTCAGCTATTAGGACCCTGATAAAGAAGAAAACTATTTAGAGGAAGCAATTGAATCCCTTTTACACTCCCTTTCTTGATTTCCAGGAACCAGCTCCCGGGTACTCACAGTTTTGCAGAACTCAAACACTTCTGGGATGAATGCCTCCAACCTTCCTGGATTGCGAAGCTCTGTGCAGCAATGAGCAGATGGAACCTTGCTCAAGGATCTTGCAGCTTGTTCCCTTGATTGGAGGTCTGGCCGCTTGTCGCCTTCAGCCACTTCTGGTTCATTGCAGAGCTCTGTGGAAGGACCACACCAACCCAAGAACGTCTAGACCTGGGAGTGGCTCCATAGCCTGGCTCCCCACAATGGATCACAGGTGCCCTAGCACCCCAGCAAATGCCAGTGACCTGCTGAGAGAGTGAGCCCCACTTGGAAGGGGTTAGCTGATTTCCCCCCTGGCTCTGGGTGAGAACTCCTAAATGGTGGGGGTCCTCCTGCAATCCCTGCTCTGAGTTCAAAAACCACAGAGATCACAGGCAGTAGCTCAAGCAAAGTCCAGTGCCAGTTAGTAGTGGGTGCTAGCCCTAGATCAGATGAAGCACAGATGCAAACCACAGGGAGATCCAAATAAAACAGACCCCTGCACACCAGTCCGCACTTTCCAGTTAGAAACTGTCCTCAATAATTTCTTCAGCTGCAGCTGGGACACAGCTCTCAGCCATTTCAACCAGTTCACTCAGGAAAAGTATAACACCCAGCTAGCACCCTGAAGTCCAGAGGTGCTTTGCCTCTTCAAGATCACAATCGTAGACCCACACAGGTAAAACAAATCCTCAGCAGCAGCTGTGGCACTGAAATAATCAGCACAGACCTCTAAGCCCAATTCAGTCCACCAGTGCAGGGTTTCTGCAGCACTTAACTTCTCCAATATAATCAAACAGCTCTCAGTACCTAGGGAATTGAGGTATCAGTTCAGTCTCTTGTTCTCTTTCCTCTGTTGATCCTTTCCTGAACACAACAATCTCCACTAGAGACCTGGGAAAGGCCGCCCTAGTCCAGATCCACTCTTACAGGAGACTTCTGATTCGTACAGAGCCCGGAAATAGACTGAAGAACAACCAGAAAGTCCAGGGGGTTTTCACGCAAGAATTCAAGGTTCTGATTGGCTGATTGAGCCTATAAATTATCCATAACCATAGTGATCAATATTTTCAGATGGCTTATTGGGGCATGATTTAGGCACCTGAATTAGTCCCCGTCTTTTCCCAGGAGTCCCTTTTTCACAGTTTCAGGTGGCCTAATTAGATGATTGGCCGCTGTTTGGGGGTCATAGTATCATCAACATGTCTGCCCCCATTCAGGTCTATGTAGTCCAACACAGTTCCTCACCATCTGAGGTCTGGTGCAGCCAAAGCAACTCCCTTTACTTCATAATAATCCCCTCATACTGTGGCCCCAACTGCCCCCTGTTAAACAAGCCCACTCTTGGTTCCAGGCTCACTGTGCCCCTCCTGCCACCGAAACATATGCCCCCAGGCAGCAGATGGCTCCTCATTAATATGCATGAGGGATCATTAATTATTCATGAGCACTTGCTTTATGCCCAAGTGTAACCTTTATTTCCTAACAATAAAGAGGCTTCTCCCTGGCCTCATTACAGTCTCTGGTCCCCATTTGACAGAAGAGGGGCATGGGGATTGAACAACACTCCTCAGTCCAACCGCAAAGCCAGCAGTCGGCACCTCAATGCACTTTTCACGCATGCGTGATCGCTGCCCACTCTGAGCTGCAGATAATGGTGGCGGATTGTGGTTCAGTCCTAAAGCCCAACGAGGCTGGATCCAAGGGTAGCATGGGCTGTGGGAACACAGGAGGCTCTGGGAAAATGGGGGAGAATGAGGGAGCTAGGGGGCAATCAAGGTAAGCCCCCAGAGGGGGATTACATTTATGTTTTCAGATTTATTATATTATTTGTAAAGCACCTTGGTTTTAGAAAGACATTTCTTAAATAAATTATCTGTTTGTCTATCTATCCGTCTGTCTGTCTGTCTGTCTGTCTGTCTGTCTATATGTCTATTGTTAACCTCCCAGACTATACTGTTTTTAGATCTGACAAGAACAGACACAGAGGTGGTGTAGCTCTGTTTATGGATGTCAGCCTGTAGCTCAGTGGTTAGAGCACAGGATGCTGTTATGGGGGCCTGGGTTCAACTCCCAGTATGTCACATTATTTCTTTTTCACTATAATGTGTGATTTAAATTGCTTAGCAGTGGCTACTACTGCACCAGAAAAAAACATCTATTGTCATAGAGTGCAGTGGCTGTGGGGTAGCTGTTTTCAGAGAGACCTTCGGGAGACTGTGCTGCTACCCCAGCTGCACACACCTCTCTGGGTTGAGGGATTAAGCTGCTAGACTCCAAACTGAGTTGGCTAGGATTCTGGGGACCTCTTCTCCCACTCAAGGGCCACCAAGTCTGCCCAATTACTTCAGAGGATGCCATAAATGAGAAATCTGGAACTGCAGTGGGCTCCAGAAGGGAAGGATGGTGAGGCAGAAGCACATTCCTCAACTGGTACCACTGTGTAATTCCTACACCACTCTGGTGGGGCCAGATTGCTAAGAGGAGACAGACCAAGGAGGATGTAGGGCCCTCCATATAGAAGACCCAAAGAAGGATGGTAGAAGCATAGAAACTTGGAAACATAGACTTTGACTGCAGATAAGGACTGCTTGGCCCATAGAGTCTGCCTTTTTCTCCCTACCTACACTATTATTGCAGACAGTGTCTGATGTATAGCTCTTTCTCCCACCCACTTCCCCATTCCTTTCCACTATGATTAATTTGTGGCTATCCCACACATTCTTGAACCCCACCACTGTTTTTGCCCCCACCACCTCTGCTGTAAGGCTGTTCTAGGAATCCACCACTCTTTCTGTGAAGAAGTACTTACTCATATCTCTCCTAACTCTTCCCTCCCCAGCTTTATACTATGTCCCCTTGTTCTTGAGTATCTTTTCTTCTTGAAAATGCTTCCCTCTTGTACATTATGTACCCTGTGAGGTATTTAAAAGTCTCCATCATATCCCCCTCCTCTGTTCTAGTGTGCACAGAAGCTTTGGAGTGAGGGTGGCGGACATTGGTCCATTTCTGGAGGTGAGAGTCTTGAAGGGACTTGCTAATCTGAAGGTGAACAAAGCAACAGTGCCAGATGAGATGTAGCAAACAGTTAACAGTTCACTGGAAACAGGAGTGGTTCCAGAGGACTGGAGGAGTGCAGATGTAGTCCCACTACACAACAAGCATTTGTCAGTGCCGAATGTTGTCATGGTGGCATTGGCAGTGGTGGAGCAAGAGATGCATAGGATGAAAGCTGGCTGAAAATATTGCTATGCTTCTTTTGGAGGGGGGCTCAGAGGCTGTGTTGGCACTCAGCAAGAGTTCAGTATGCAATGCAACTACTTCCTTCCTTTCACAATAACTAAGAAAAAGCCAGCTAAAGAGAGCGTTCATCTAAAGGTTTCTTGAATTTAACACATTTTAGCAATTTGTAAGAAAACTCCTGGCTCCACAACCACTTCCCAACCAGTTTTGTAAAAAACTTGTAACCCTGCAAGCAGGGGCTTACCACTCAGGCATGGAACCCTTGGACGCTTTGTATAGCTTGAACACTGCTAGCCTTTACTAGATGAAGTAAACTCCTTCCTTGAGGGGGGGGTCCTTTTTTTTTTTTTAAACTCCGGTTGAAGGTTGGCAGGGAGCAGCACCCATACAGAAATAAAAGATACGTTTCCCATATGTAGCCAAAACTGTATTTTAAATATACACAAATTGGCACCTTTCGTATATGTAACTGCCCTGCAAATAGGGGTTCCAAAAAGTTTTCTAGGAGCTGGCTAAGTGCTCCCAGCCTGAATGGTGTTCGGCATTTAAGCCACTTAACTGTAAGTGCTTTTAGAGCCTCTGGTACTGTCTCTTTAAGAGCTGCCTGCTCACATGCTAAATTAGTTTGAATGGGGGGATTGTGTGTTTAATGCTCGAATCCCCACCCAAGCTGTTGCCTAATCGCTTCGTTTCTGCAGTCTTTAATAGCGCAGAGGGAGTCTAATTGAAAGATGTAAGTGTTTGCCAGGATTTCTTTAGAGTGATAATGAAAAGACAGTTGTTTAACCTGCCTTTATTGTAGCTGGGACTCTGTGTGTTTGGCCCCTCCATTTTGGACCTGAACTGCTGAGCTGGGCCAGTTGGATTAGGGGAGCCCTAAAATGGAGACTGCTTGAGCCAACCAGAACTTGGACTCTCACCTGAAGCCTGCTACAAAGGGGGAATGTATAGCTAGTGCCTCTGGGAAATGTAGTTTGGACCTTGGTGCCTTTTTGTACCAACAGAGGGAGTGCTACTGTGACTGACAGCTGAATCAGCCAACCAAACTGGAGGGAACCCAAAGGAAATGCCATGCACAGTGGCTGGCAAGCCAGTTCGGTAGTGACAGTGAAGAGAGAAGGAGCTCTGCTCTTGCTGCAGTGTGTAGTTCACATGGGAAGCGCGTGGGAGGCCCTGAAGTCAGCCTGCAGCCATCGTGATTGCTAGTTCGGACTGAATAGAAGTGTGTGAGGAAAGAGAAGGACATCAGAAGAGTGGAAACCCGGCTTAACCTGAAGAAGACCGAAGATTGTGCTGAAGAGCAATCGGCCTGTCAGGGACTGCTGATGCTGTGAGTGCTCCCACGTAATTTGCAGTGCTTGCGATCAGAATCGAGAAGTAGCTGCCTGGTATAGTAATTTCCTTTACATATAAATGTGTCTACTACTTGTGGGGGGTCGCAATTCCATTTCCCCTTTTACTGTGAGTTGTGAGCTGAAGCTGGAAGCTGAACTCAGTTTAATCGGACTGAATCCGTCTGCCATCCATAGCAGTTGGGCCTTGTTACAAGGGTCTCATCTCCATGCCCTGCTCTTCTGGCAATCCAGAACAACCACTTCCATCAGGTTCTCTGCTTGGGGTATTGTGAGTACAAATCAGGGAATCTCCCTGCACCTTTCCTTTAATCAAAGTATGTCAACTGATTTCTGTGTGTTTTCTTTCTATGGACTGAGCCGTCCGGCTCTGGATTGCAGGTATGTGTTGTGCATATATTTTCTTCCTACAGAGCTCTATCCATCTGCACCAGCCAGCCAACCCCAGGCAACAGACCGGGCTAGCCCCCCTCCATTCTGGGCACCCAGAGAGTGACTTTTTGGACCCTATATGCATGCACAGTACTGTGATTTAAACTTTACTAAACTAAATCAATTACTGTCCCCTAAAATAAATCAGATTTGTTGTTATTGATCTATATACTATCTGTGGTGTCAGTACTGTACATGTAGAACCAGCAGTGCATTGTGTTGTGTATGTGCTTAACCTTGTTTTACAGGGGGTCCTCAGAGATGTGCAGCAGAATCAGTCTTCAGGGTAAGTGGTATCTATATGTGTAAAAAGTGTGCATATGTGGGGTATTGGGAAAGTTAGTCCTGTGTACTGTGTTGGCCACTAGCGGGAACAAGGGGGGGGAGGGTCACAGTGTCCCAGAGGGCTGTAGCCAAGGTAGTGTAACCACTACCAGCCCTGACCTCTGGGTGGAGGCACCCATCACTGGACCTAGGCCCCTTAACCTGTCACTAGCCATACAGGTAGGGGTAGTAGCCCTTGGGCTAATGCCACCTAGGGGTTACATATATATTAAAAGTATATGAACTAGTAGGAAAATATAAGCCATATATATGCTACGTGAATGGACAGCATACTTTGGAAAGTGCATTTGTAATATAAGTAATAGATATACCACTCTGAGGTGTGTGGTCGTGCTCTGATATACGCACGCCTTGGTGTGCATTGTACGCACGAGGCCACAAGGCCGAGTGCGTCAACCGCCCAAGGCTTGGGTATATCAGAGCGACCGCACACCTCAGAGTGGTATATCTATCTTATAAAATGTCAAAATTGTTTTGGAGGGGGTTAAAAGTGCAGGTGTGCGTTCGCGCTCTGATATACGCACGGTCACCTGATGGTGTTTGTCCAATGATATTGATCCCATTCATTACTTTTTTCTCACCCATTTTATAAAACTATATAACATATGGTCCATATATTGTCCATGCTCATGCATGTCATATATGCACCATATAGATTCCCACTATTTCAGATATATAAAAAGAGCATTTTCACATCTTTAACTTTGTTTATATTTAACATATACATGTTTTTCCTGTATGGACACTGGTCAAACATTTATACAGCTACACTCCATCCAGATGTGAGAACAAAGCCAGTCATGGTTAGACAGTGCTGTGCAGTGATGGTAATACATATAGAGGTAAACAAGATGCTGGGATGCATATCGGGGGCAGTAAGAGAGAGGAGGGTATACTGCCCTTGTACAGGTTACTGGTAAGGCCGCTACTAGAGTATGGAGTTCAGTACTGTTGCCCACACCTCAAAAGTACATTCACTTGCTGGAGATGGTGCAGGAGGGCTACAAAGATGACCACCACTGCACAGCACTGTCTAATCCTGACTGGATCTTTTCTAACTCTTGAATCTTGCCACCAAAAATTGTATCAAAGAAAGAAAAACTGTCTAAATATATTTTTTTTTTATTGCAAAAAACTTTTGTTAATACATCAGTTAGGATTAAAGTGACAAAAGATGGAAGGGAAATGAAACATTAGGGTAGAGCCTCTATCCCCCCCAAAACCTACCCACCGCAGTGTCTGTCGGTCTGTGGATGGTGGTGGGGGTTAGGGGTCTACCCTAAAGTCTCATTTCACAACATTTGTCACTTTAACCCTAAGTGATGCATTAACAGCAGCAACCCTTGTAACACTAATTTGCCAATATCTCAGCAACCGTAGCAGATATGATAAAACTTCAAGTGTTGTTGACAGCAAAACCTCTACGCAAGATAAAATCTACGAAATCTGTATCACGCATTGTTTCTGACCAAAACGCGACATGGTAAACCAAGAGATCTACCATAACAGACCACGCACTCCACATTTTGTGCAAAGTTATTAATATACAAAAATGTGGGTTTAACATTAAACTGCCTACTCAACTGTAACTGCAATATATATACATATATATATATATATGTACACATATACATACACACATACATGCATACATATACATACATACAGACACATACAGACACATATACAAAAACATTCACCAACACAGCCTGCCAGCCTCCAGGAGTGTTTCATTCATAATTATACAATGGGGTATGAAAATCCTGCAACCTCATTGGTCAAAACACATCACATGACTGTGATAAATCCTCCAGTACACCCACTGTAAAAGTTTTATAGCACTATAAAAATTAAAAAACAAGTTGAACATTGTATAATAGCAATATACCATGACAGGGAGTAGGTATATGGGTGGATTTACGACTTCTGGTGTGGTTATGTCACTTGGCTACACCTTGTGACCGAACCACACCAGGAGTGGTAAATCCACCAATATCCCCACACCGTCGTAGTATATTGCTTAAACAGCTGCTCAGCACTGTGCATGACTGGCTGTATTCACAGTTGAGCCACAACTTGTATCAAAGTACTGTATGAAAAAAATTCTGTATATATATATATATATATATATATACACACACACACACATATTCTTACATATTCACATATATAAAATATTCCACAAGATTCACCACCACAGCCTGCCTGCCGGCTTACCTCACAAAAACTGTAGATTAGTGAATGTTGTTGTTCTCTGTAGGCTGCAGCCACCACCAGGTTCAGCGATCTCTGCCTCAAAAAGTCCCCCAGCTCCTGGTTCTCTGTGCTGGATAGTCTGATCCCAAATGTCCCTGCTGCCAGCTGGAATGTGAGGAATCCTCCCAATGATGATGTCAGGAAAGCAAAAGAGCAGCTGCTCTGCTTTCACACTAACTCACAGTGTGATTATATCCATACAAACTGAAGTTGAATGGATGCTAGATTTTTTTTATTTATTTTTTTAATTTAGTTGTTTAACCAGGAGTAGCACACTAACCGGAAAGCTTTTTTACAGGAGTGACCTGGGAGTACAGGGAAGTTAAGTGACTTGCTCAGGGTCACACAGTATGCAAGTGGAAGCTGTGGGATTCAAACCCAGGTCTGGTTTGCTGGATGTCACCAGATTTGCAGCTCAGAGCCTTAAAACCACTGCGCTATACTGCCTCCCCAAAATGTTGTAAAGTACCACACTCTTTTATATGGCAAATTTGTCAGGAGAAACTATTGTTTGTTTTTCCCGCCATAGTAGTATGGTTATTGCAGGTTTGTGATTGGTTCTCCTGACTGAACCAATCACAAGTCTAAAACAGCTCATCTGCTCTGATTGGGTTCCTTATTTTTTCTGAAGGGTGATTGGCTCCCTTCTGAATCCTGCTCTCTGCCTTTAAGCTGCTGCTGCTCCCTGCATTTTTATGTTGCTTGCACGCATGTGCAAGAAACATAGTGCCATCATCGGAGATTTCGGAGGTGTGTCACCTCCTCCTCCAATTCAGGCAGTGTGCTGGCAGGAGCGGCCCCTGTAAGCCAATGCATTTTGGAGCTGTCTATGACACGCTCCAAAATGCAGTAACCTCTGATTGAAAGGGAGCTACGCTTCAGTGAGCAGCGATAAGAGCGTAGCTCCCCCACCCGCAGGCATGCGTGCCCCCGCACGCACTGTATAGCCAACGGGGTGCCCAATCCCTGTCGGCTGAGCTGCGTTCCCTCTCCCCAGTAGTTGGTGCCACGCTGCGGGCCCCACCCCGGCGTGGCAATCCAGTCCTTTGCCGGCCAGGGTGCCCCATCCCCACGTCGGCTGAGCATGACGTCCTTGTGCCATGCTGGAGCCCACCCAAGCGTGGCAAGCAATCCCCACCATGTCTTTTTTTTTTTTACCTGTAAGACAAAAGCGGTCCCTTGGTAGCTCTCGACCCCAACCCGCACCCACCCTCGCCCCAGCCTCCCCACCCCCTCACCCCATACTTACCTCCGGACTCTGGCACGACAATCTTCGGTGGACCAGGAACACGTCTGCACTCTTCAAAGCCAACCGCGAACTGAGGAAATGCCGGTAAGCTGTATAATGGGCTAGATAGGGGGTTTCAACTTTATTGCATATCTCAGCCATTTTTGGGAATTTTTGCACCAAATTTTCAACATGGGGTTTTTGGGACCCCTTCTCATGAGTGATATCACTGTTATGGCGTTATTCGGGCCGAAGGGTGATTTCGCACAGTGACTGCGCAGTGACTGTGAAATCACCCTTTGGGCCTGAATACCACCATGACAGTGACGTCATTCATGAGAAGGGGGCCCAAAAACCCCATGTTGAAAATTTGGTGCCAAAATTCCAAAAAATGACTGTTTTACGAGCGTGCGTTGCGCAGTTCCTACACAGGCTCGTAAGTTCGCGAAATTTCAATATTTTCACTCCAGAGTTTCAACATTGCCATTTTCCACACCTTCTTATGAGTAGTACAGCTGTCATTTTTACATCTCACCCAAAATGTGTTTCCACCCATGTAGCGCAGAGCAGCGCGGTCGGTGTCGCGAAATCAATGTCGGGACAAATTAAGAAAATCACAGTGACATTGTTCATGAGCAGAGGTCTTAAAATGGCTATGTTGAAAATTTGGTGAAAAATTCCTAAAAATGACTGTTTTCTTGTGGCGTGTGTTCGCGCAGTTCCTCACGCACGCTTCGAGGTTTGCGAATTTTCAATATTTCCACTCCAGATTTTTCAACATTGCCATTTTTCCACACCTTCTTATGAGTAGTACAGCTGTCATTTTCACATCTCACCCAAAGCGTGTTTCCGCCATGTAGGCGCACAATGGCGCGGTCGGTGTGCAAACTCAATGTATGGGACACATTAACAAAATCACAGTGACACTGTTCATGACCAGAGGTCTTAAAATGGCTATGTTGAGAAATTTGGTGAAAAAATCCTACAAAATGACTGTTTCACGGTATACGTTGCACAGTTCTCATGGCACCGTAAGTTCGCAGAATTTTCAATATTACACTCCAATTACTTCCAAATACCTAAACAGCACATAGAAGCAAGCAACATTCGGCATTGACAAATGCTTGTTCTATTTGTTTTTGCAGAGTGTCTTGTCTTTCAAGTAGCAGCAGGCGCAGCTGAGCTGGACTCTGGAGCAGGGTACATTGAGGGTACTCTAGAGTAGGCCAAGTAGGGCACACTGTTGGAGGGCAGTCCTCATTTTAACCCTTAAAATGGCTGTGTTCCACATCCCAGCAGGAAAAAATGCAGCCCACACAGAGCGGATGCTACAGACTCAGACGTTAAAAGCAGAAATGCATCATACACTAAGATGCTATATCAAAACAAAACTTGGTATACAAAAAGTATTAGTTTTCACAGTGGGTTCTGAGCTTGTATCCCTTGTCACCTCACAGTTTTGTGTTTGCATTCCATATTCAGTGAGAAAAGGTTGAGGGATGAGACAGCATGAACCCTGTATTTATTTATGGCTCTCTGTAGATCAGAGTGTTTCCCTTATGTGATGACACCTGATGAGTCAAAAACATACACAGGTTTAAATTACTTTCAGTATCTCTGTCCCCACTGAAGAATGGCTGCATCGGGGAAGGCTGGGTCGTGTTCCCATTCCTTGGAGCTGACAGCCCCCTCAGCATGCTTCCCCGTTACTGTGTTATCCAACGAGTCGGGACAAAGCTGAGCTGGTGGAAGGACATTGCAGGAGTGGATGGGACCCACCGATTACGAATGCCATTATTTATGACCGTCATGTCTGTAGAAGAAACTAGGGTGGGGTGACAACAGAGGAGCAGAGCGAGCTGTGAGGCATTCATCAACCAGTGAGAGTCAGTGTGTAGAGTGTGTCCTTTTCTAATCATTCTGTACCATCCATTGATTGGTAGCCAGGTCAAACATGGAGGAAGTAAGGTGGGCAGCTGCCAGTCCTGGAATGGTGGAAAAAAATGTTTTTAAACTAACTACTGTTGTACTTAGTACTGTGTTGTTGTGCCGTCAGATGGCAGGGCAGGCCAGAGTCTGGAGTGGCAATTTGAATGATGACCAAATTAATTGATAGTGAGAATGCCATTGCTTCAGTGCCGTGTATTTTTTTTTGGTGCCCACAGCCTGATCGGACCGATTACAGAGTGAGAGAGTGGAGGGAGCCGGGACTGGAGGGAGTCAGGGAGTGGGACAGGGACAGACTACAGCTTAGGACCTCCGCTTCTGTGGGGGGGGGCCTGGGGGGCCTGGCATGCCCCGTAAAAAAAAAAAACATTCTGCAACCCTTGGCCAGCATTGGCGATTCTGGCACTTCATGGGGGTGCCAGATGAGCTCTGTGGCTGATTCCTCTGCTGCTGAGGGGGTGCCCACCATAACCCATGGCCAATGATTGCCAATTCCTCCTGAATCTCCATGGGGAGCACCACACACCAGGCTTGCTCAGCGGTGACCCGCAGCTGAGTACACCATTTACTCAGGCTCTAGGAGAGCCAGGCAGGCTGTTAGTTTACGGCTAGAGGGGGGCGCAAACTCAGAGGAAAAATAGTCCAGGGTGGGCACTGGCCCCCCCGCCCCCCAGCTGCACCACTGCATTTGGCCATGCTCATAATGTCGGCGAGCACGTCCAGGGAAGGCCCAGTGCATCTGACGAACTTTGCTTGGATTGCAGCTGACCTTTTCTTAGATGTGCTCGCCACATTATGTATGCATGGTGTGGCGTTGTCATGCAGGCTGATTGGGGAATGAGGGACACACCTACTGATGCGTGCCCTGCATTTGCCCAACAGCATTTGCACCTAGTCCAAATCCCCACTGCCGCAAGATGTTGGCTGTGCAAGCACACCAACATAATAACTATGGTAACCCATGTATTTTGTTGTGGATTTTTAATGTTTACATGACCTTCATGTACAGGGCAACAAATTATGACTTTGACATGGAGTTGCTGAAACACCAGGGAGTGTCCTTAAGAGTTCAGGAACTAAACTGATGCTTCAATTTTTTCCCATTTGTCTAAGTCAGGGGTTCTCAAATGGTGAGGCCAGCCTCCCTGGGGAGGCCCCAACCTGTTCCAGGGGAGGCTCAAGCAAGTCTGAAAAAGTACTGTATTTAAATTTTGAGTTTTATATATTTTGTGTGAAGAGATTAAGCAAACTGAAAGAGGATAATAGTAGATTAATTTTATGTATTTATTTACTAATAGGTGACAAGAGAAGGTGAATGAGCCAAGGCTCATTTCAGGTGTACCCAGGGAAGGGCAGGGAGTGAATATATTTCAAAAGCTAACTGCAAAACAATCAAGAAATACACAGTGAACAATAATGTAAATAAATATGAACAATAAACTAATAATGAGTGGTTAATCAATTTGTAGACTGATGGCAGAACAACCCAAATACAAGGGTTGAGCATAGAAGTGCTAAGAGCAATAGCAGGAAGGAGCAAAGCAATCTGCAAGAAGTTGCTTAGGAGCAGGGATGGAGGGGGAGAGGCAAGTATGTAGGAGTGTTATTTCATATAGAGAGGAAACAGAGAAAGTAGTCTGACCCATGAAGGTACTGCAACAAGGAGTGACAATGGTTCAAGAATGAAAATAGCGGAGCAAGTAGGCTGGCCTTGGTGGGGGGGTTACAATAAACTGAATAATATTTGTTTATTTTCTTTATTTGTTATTCAGATAACACCTCTGAGCACAGGAGTTCTTTTACAAAGGTTCCAGGCCAGTATAAGACAAAGAACTGAATGTGAGTCAAGTACTCAAAGGGGGCTGCAATTTACTCATAGTGTACTGTGCAAAGTACAGTATGTTATTTTTCTTTGGGGAGGCCCAAGATTATTTCAGATTTTGGGGGAGGCTCAAAATCTTTTCCAGGGATTTGAGGAGGCTCACTGTGACAAAGTTTGAGAACTATTGGTCTAAGTAAATAGCTGATATCTTCAGAGTCTAACTTTGCTCATTGGCCAGAAGTACCCAGTGCACAGCACCGTAACTGCAACCAACTGCAATGTGATGGCCGGTCCCCCCTCAACCCGCCGCGATGCGGTAGACTACATCAGTGGTGTCTAGTGGACCTCCTCCTCTGCACCACCTCAGCAAGTAGATGCCTACCCCCTCACCCCTCAACATACCCTGACAATGGATGGGCGGCCAGCACAGCCCTCCACACACCGCCATGGCTGACTGCCCCACTAAATGAACTGAATGAGCTTGTACATACATGCCCATGCGGTCCGTTCAGTGGAGTGGTTAGCCATGGTGGTGTGGAGGGTTGTGCTGACCATCCACCCAATATCAGAGTATGTGGGGATGCGGGGTGGGCATCTACTTGCTGGGGTGTAGAGGGGGTCCAAGACATCAGGATGTAATGTACTGCACCGCGGTGAGTTGGGGGGTCTGGCCATCATATTGTGTCTGGCTGCAGTTACGGTGCCTCGAGTACCATTCGCTGCACTGGAGTCTCTGTCGGCACCTTGCCTATTCATTCTGTGCATTGCCCATGGGTTTTGGGTGGGCAATATCATTCCCTGCTGGCATTGTACTTGGCGAAGATTAGCCTGCTTTGTATTGTTCTGCGATATTATGTCCGCAATGTGATCTCCTGGTACCCATGCAAACCGGTACCTCTCTCCATTTCCCCATCACAGGAGAAGCATGGGTCACTGTGCTATAGTGAGTGGGCTGGTGGGGGAGTGGGGAAGGGAACTTCTCCATTTCCAGTGTGTGGGTCACTATAAAAGTGATTAAATCAAGTTCATGTCCCTCTGGCAGATCGCTGTTGGCAGGCTTGCAAAGGAGGCTGAATCCATTGACCTTAAATGACAGCTCAGCCCAGGAGTTCCGTTCATGATTCAGATCTGGCTGGTTGACTTCTCTGGTGTTACTGTCCCACAGGAAGTATTTTCTCCAACATGGCAGGAATGGTCAGATCTACGTCATACCTTTCAGTTTGAGCTGCTACTGCCATGGAGGGTTTGACACTGTCCATGGCACAGAATGAACTTAAAAAAAATATTCTAACAGGAAACCTTCCATGCACTGGAATAAAAAAAATGTTTTTCATTTCAGTGAAACAAACACTAACGAAATGTAGTGAAAAACCCAACGCTTGATGAGTTTATTTTTTTGTGACTTAGTTAATTTACATACCCCAGTGACGGGCATTTAATTTAAGAAGCCATCTTGATCACCAGATAGCTATATAATGCCTAGGTTATTCTTTACACATGATCGGTTTATTTTATTGATAAAATGTTGTTTAGTAAATTTCAACATTTTAATACATTCAAACAATACATTTAAACTTTTTTTTAATCAATCAAACTTTATCTTTATGAAATGGCTGTTTTTTTTTTTTCTGACTGAAGTTCGATGTTATCAAAACGGTATAAGATTTTTCACCAAACCATCCAAAGGCACACCGTTGGTACAGGCTCCATCATGCCTGAAAATTTAATGAAGAAATTTAATACCATAATAGCAGAAACTCCTTAATCAACGATTCATAAAATACAGCTACATAAATACTTGTTTTTGTATTGCTTATGTAGCCATAGGTGTTTTTTTTTTTTAAAAACCGTAGACAAATTTTATTAATTGAGTGATGCACACATGAAGATAGAGCTTGGAAGGGGGGGAGACTGTTCTAGGGGCCCCATCAATCCCCAAAATATATTTGCTAAGACATCAGGGCCTCTCGCTCTCTCTGCCTGAGCTGCATTTTTATTATGTTGCTTGCATGCATGTGCAAGAAACATAGTGCCATCATCAGAGATTTCGGAGGTGTGTCACCTCCTCCTCCAGTTCAGTCAGTGTGCTGGCAGGCGCGGCTCCTGTAAGCCAATGCATTTTGGAGCTGTCTATGACACGCTCCAAAATGCAGTAACTCTCTGATTGAAAGGGGAGAGTGCGCTTCAGTGAGCACCATAAGATATCGGTTGCTCACGCTGGCCCCACCACAGACACGCATGGCGTGCCGCCCCTTACGCACTGTACTTAACAGCAGGGTGCCCAATCCCCGTCGGCTGAGCTCACGTCCCCTCCCAGAAGTAGGTGCCATGCTGGGACCCACCCCAGTGTGGCAAGTGATCCTTGGCTGGCCAGGGGTGCCCCAATCTCCCGTCGGCTGAACACCCCGTCCTTGTGCCACTGGGAGCCCACCCAAAGCGTGGCAACAAATCTGTAGCTGACGGGGTGCCCAATCCGGTGGCTGACTAGCGTCCTTGTGCATGCTGGGCGCCCCCCAGCAGGCAAACATCCACAGTGTCTTTTTTTTTTAAACCTGTAAAACAAAAATGGTCCTTGGCCCGTCTCCAACCCCCTCACAACTACGCACCCTCACTGCACCCAGCCTCCCACACCCCCCTCACCCCATACTTACCTCCGGACTCCGCGCGACGATCTTCGGTGGACCGAGAACACATCTGCACTCTTCAAAGCCGACCGTGAACTGAAGAAATGCCGGTAAGCTGTATAATGGGCTAGATAGGGGGGTTTCAACTTTGTTACATATCTCAGGCATTTTTGGGAATTTTTGCACCAAATTTTCAACATGGGGTTTTTGGGACCCCTTCTCATGAGTGATATCACTGTCATGGCGTTATTCGGGCCCGAAGGGTGATTTCGCGCAGTGACTGCGAAATCACCCTTCAGACCTGAGTACCACCATGAAAGTGACATAATTCATGAAGGGGTCTAAAACCATGTTAATTTAATCAAAAATGACTATTTCTGACGTGCGTTGCGCAGTTCCTACGCAGGCTCGTAAGTTCGCGAACTTTCAATATTTTCACTCCAGATTTTCAACATTGCCATTTTTCCACACCTTCTTATGAGTAGTACAGCTGTCATTTTTCACATCTCACCCAAAATGTGTTTCCACCCATGTAGCGCAGAATGGCGCAGTCAGTGTGCGAAATCAATGTACGGGACAAATTAAGAAAATCACAGTGACACTGTTCATGAGAAAAGGTCTTAAAATGACTATGTTGAAAATTTGGTGAAAAAAATTCAAAAATGACTGTTTCTGAGGTATGCGTTGTACAGTTCCTCACCTTGCGCTCGTAAGTTAAACTAATTTTCAATATTTTCACTCCAGATTTTCAACATTGCCATTTTACCACACCTTCTTATAGGTAGTATAGCTGTCATTTTCACATCTCACCCAAAACATGTTTCCGCCATGTAGCGTGCAATGGCGCAGTCGAGTTGTCTTGAAATCAATGTCGGAACAAATTAAGAAAATCACAGTGACACTTTTCATGAGCAGAGGTCTTAAAATGGCTATGTTGAAAATTTGGTGAAAAATTCCTTCAGATGTTCTGCAATATTACTAATGAAAACATTGAACAGAACTGGCCCAGGACCGATCCCGCAGCACCCCCACTGGTCGCCCCTCTCCCTAGACTGCATACCATTTACCACCACTCTCTGCCTCCTGTCTGTTAGCCAGTTTCTAACCCAGTTTACCACCCTTTCCCCCATGTCCAGCCTACCCAGCTAGTTTATCAGCCTTCTATATGGGATGGTGTCAAAGGCTTTGCTGAAATCAAGGTAAGCGTTGTCCGCTGCCCCACCCTGATTCACTTCCTTTGTCACCCAGTCAAATAAATCAACCAGATTTATCTGACATGATGTCCCCACTGTGAATCCATATTGTCTATGGTCCTGGGTTCCGATGGCATCTAGATGCCCCACTATCCTTTCTTTAAGCAATGTCTCTATGATCTTCCATACTACTGAGGTGAGGCTGAATGGCCTATTGTTCCCTGCCTCCTCCCTGCTGCCGGACTTGTGTAGAGGGACCACATTTGCCCTCCTCCAATTCACTCATGTTGAATGACTCAGTGAACATGGCT